>VZTN01006713.1:138254-170670 GCA_013400515.1 Erpornis zantholeuca | reverse complement strand
CCCCGCCAAGTCATTTTGGAAATGATGTTATTGAATGTACTTTTGCCTCTGACTAGATATGGATAACAGGAAGGATGAAAAAAATAGGACGCTGTGTGCAACCTCAGAAGAAGGGCTGAAGGCCCGAGGTAGGCCCTGTGATCTGTTGCTGTTCTGTGGTGTTTGTGTGTAGCTCTCTCTGTCACTTACTGGGTTTGGTCACTTGCTGATGGCAATAGATCATGGCACACTGGAAGAGTGGGAAAAAAGACAACCAAGCCCTCAAAACAAGATTTATTGTGTTTAAATTCTGCTAAGAGTTATTTCTGGAGGCCACAGTTCCTAGCAGGCTTCTCACTATTGCCTTGTGTTGTCCTAAGGAAAAGAAAAAAGGAAACGAAAGCGCAGCAGAAGCAGATCCTCGTCTGTTTCATCGACATCGTCTTCTAGCAGTACATCCACCTCTTCCTCCTCATCACGCTCATCGTCAAGGTCATCTTCTTCCAGTAGTAGTAGAGGTACCTCCAATTGTGCATGATGTTTTCCAGTTTTGACAGCACCCCCAAGGGCATTTAAAGCTTGTTTTAAATGTGGGAAACCACCACAAAGTGACAATGCAGAATACCAGTGCTGCTTGTTTATAACTCTTTCCTATTGTGGATAAAGGTACCACTTCACACACAGTTTGTAGTATTCTTGTGTTAATTTAAATTCCTTTGAAAGAGAAACTGCCATTCAGATAAATGTTACTTGGTAACAGTATGCTGTATATATTTAAGCCCTTCTACTTTTTACATTTTCAAAAAGATCTTTTCTTACTTCACTAGCCTATATAGACCAGAACTGTGGGTTTTGATTTAGTCCTACATTGGTGTTAACGTTTTAAGCATTTAACTTTGAGGACTTACACGAAGCCAACACATCTGCAGAATCAGTAAATCAGGTGTTTTCACTTTCCATGTTAGTCCAGTAAGTGGCAGTAACTTAATGTGTTTTCTTTCTAGGGGTTAGTTCAACCTTTGTCAATATATATAGCTGAATTAAAGCATTTTCATTGTTTGTTTGACATTTCTCTATGTCTTATCTGTAAAACAAATGCCTTTTTCAGAATGCTAAACTTACAGGGTTTGATTTTGTTATTTTTTCCTTAATTTTAGATTCTCCTAAGTCTAAATCAAAGAAGAAGAAAAAAGAAAAACACAACAAAAAGGTAAAAGTTTACAAAGATAAATAAGTAGTTAACAAACAGAGAATAGTTCTTTATATTTCTTTATATTTATGTGGCTGTGTAAATCTAAATCATGCTTTTAGGGTTGTTGCAGCTGAACTGATAAATGGGCACTTGACTTTCTACAGAAAGAGAAATAATTTAAAAGTTATTTTTGCCAATCATTGCTGGTCCAGCTGGAGTTTAGAGTAATCTCAAAGGAAAAGATAAGTGGGGAATCTTGATAACTTTATAGAATTTGACAGAAGAAATTATTTACAGTCAGTGAGAGAAGCGAGTGGCAGACACTTGCTGTTGTAATTTTTCTATTTAATTTTCAGTGTTTTTATGTATTGGGGTTACTTTAAAAGCGAGAGAATGGGGAATTAGATATTTTCTGTTCTTCAGAATCCCAAGGTTTGCTAACCCTGCTGCTTTATTTTCTGTGTACTTTAGCTACTACCTGTCCAGCAAATGGTAAAGACAAGCAGTAGTGGTTGTCTTGACTTGAGTGGCCTTGAGAGATCCTTGTGGGTTTGGGGGTTTCTGCCCTTGTTAGTCTGTAAGCATAAGAGCACATGTCTTATTCTTGTAGAAAAGGAAAAAGGAGAACAAAATGAAGAAAAAGAAAGAAAAGAAGAAAAGGAAGGAGAAAACAGGACCTGTCCAGCTTTCCAAGGTATGCTTGTCTGAATGTGAAGCCCTGTTTTATTTCTCATCTACATATTTAATCTGTCCTGTCATAAGAAATACTTATAAGATCACTGGTTTGGTCATCAACAATAGGAGCCTGTCTCTGTTGTTTTGGACAGTCAGGAAGCATAAAAGATTATTGTTTGTAATTTTACTTAAGATTTGTAATATTACAGAACAAAGCTTATGTCTTTTTAATGTGTGATCTCATTTTAGTTCTTCAAAAACAAAAAGAAGAATGAAAACTACAGCATGATAACTGGAAAGAAAATCAAGATGAAAATAAAGAAGACTAAGGAAGATATAGAGGTAAAAAATAGTCTGAATGTCGCTAAGAAAAAATACCATATCTTTTAATATTTTTCTAAAAGTAGTTTTTGTAGAAGAGTGGGGCTTGCAGTTAGGAGTTGTAAACTGAGTGTAGCTTTTAGTGTGGCTGTCATGCCACCTGAGAAATTCATTCTTTTGGCAGGTTTTATGTTATGAGGGGGTTTGGCATATTATTGGTCACGAGCAGATAAACCAAAGGATGCTTGTGCAGATCCTTAGAATTTCAGCCTCTAATCATTTTACAATTTGTAGCTTTTTATTGTACTGGTTTTAATTGTACTCATCTTCTCTCAGTCTCTTGTGATCAGTTGTAATTGCTACTTCACTGTTTTTCTAACACATGCAAGACTAGCTTTTATTTAGAGAGGAATTTTTAAAAACCCAGTAGTATTATTAGGCCCACATGCTCCTGCATTTTCTAAAAACAGTCAAATGTTTTTGCTGGGATACCCGGGGAAGTAAGTGTCATGAATAGTGTTGTGTGGTGTTGCTGTGGATGTTTGGACTCAGCACTTAAGTAATACCTTCACTCTTTTCAACACTTTCCACACCTTAAGGTGACCTGCAGAGGGCTCTGGTACTGATTAGGAAGTTACTTCCTTGAGGTATCCAGCTTGGCAGATTCTGGTTCAGCCCTAGCAGTTCATTCTACAGCTGCCAAAGCAGCCCTGAGCATTCTGAGTTGAATTTCACTGAAAACACATTATCTTCTCTCTGTGGCACTGAAGTGTGTGTTAAATTATGCTGAATGCTTGCTACTTCTGTTCCAGTAACCTGCTTGTTTTGGTACTTGATATTAAATATTTGATATTGGTCCTTTTTTGATTGGCGCCTGTGGTCTTGTTGAATTGAACAACATCCACTCCTTACAATATTTAAAGATTCATTTGTTTTTTATAAAAAACACTGGAATTGACTGGTTGGGCCATCTCTTATGTGAAGAAAGAACCTAAATTCTGGGTTCTCTTATGCTGCAAGCTGCTGTTTATGCATAGGAGAAAAAGGATACTTCTCAAAGCACAGGACTTGGTGTGAGTACAGTGAAAGTTGCCTCAGACAGCAGAGAGGAGCATCTGTTGTGCTTGTGAGTTCCCTCCTGGGCAGGCTGCACATTGTGCAGCTCACAGTGCACAATGACAACCCAGCAGAGCCTCTGCAGGGAGCCACTTAGGAAATGTCTCATGGAATAATGACAGTGACAGCTTGTCTCCCCAGTACCCATTGCCTGGCACTTCCCCTGGGCACCCACGCCTCACTGGTAGCTGGTTAGACCCAGCTGCGTCAATGGCACTTGCTTTGGGATGTGAAAATCCCACAGAAAACAGGGATCTGTGGCCTTGCTCCACTGCATACAGGTCTGTTCAATCACTGCCTCTGCTTCTCTGCTCTCCAGAGAGACCGGAACCGTGCACAGCTCCTGGAATTTCTGAACTCTGCCTTGTAATGGGAAGAGTGCTCACCAAGGACCGGTAGATGTACCAAGCCAACCATCATCCTAGCAAAACACTAAAGGGAAACTCAGGGAAAAGGGCACCAAGTTGGACAAGACCAGACCCTCCTACGGAGAAGACAATTGGAATGTCCTTTTTTAATGGCGAAACGGAGAATAGCTAATAACTTGTTAATTGAGATCCATGTCCTCCTTTTGAGATCCTAAGGTAATAGCCAGGCTATGGTGTTTTAGAAAAGCCCAAGTGTATTCACAGTGATAAGAAATGACACACTGAAGTCCAGTAATGAAATTTCTATCCTAACTGCATGCAGAATGCACTCTTGATTTCAAATGTCTTAATTTTTCTAGTAGTTAAGCAGTGTATTTGTAAATGTCTATTTGAAAGGTGAGGTTTTTCTTTTATGTGTACTTTTTTCTGGTAGTGGTTATGCTTATCCTAAAGAGCAAATTGACCTTTGTAAATAGCACATCCTTTTACATAAATGATTTTTTTTTTAAAGTTAATTCACTGAATGTTATTTTCTTTCAGAATTTGAGATGTATGTTTCTCTGGACAGTTCATTGCTCTCTCTCATTAGAAAGTGTAACAGCAAAATACTCCAGAGCAATAATGGTAGCAAATTATTTTTATCCTGAAATAGAAGCAGGAAAGGTCTCTGGTTTTGTTTGTTTATCTGAATCAGTTGTTCAGCTCACAATAGATGGTTTACCCTCCACACCTGGAGTTGCAGTTCCTAAACTGGAGTTCTGGCCTGCTTTTCTGATTCTGTGAGCCATGTATCAAATCTTTCTCTGTTTGAAGTGCAGTAAGACACATACCATGGACATACCTTAGTCGGATGGAGAAAGAGCTGTGGAATGGAGTTGAGGGAGGCAGTGTCTCAGGTCTGTTGACAGTGCACTGTGAGATGAGACAGGTATGGACAGGCAGCAGGAGCCCAGCACAGCTTGTGGGTGTGCCAGCTGTGATAATTTCTCAGTGCCTGCACACTTCCTTCCAGACCTTGGCTCTTGGTTGCCCAGCGGGCCCCTCTGTACATAACCCTGCTGTGGGAGTTCCATTTGAATCGCTTGTAAAGCAGGTGCTCCTCAGGAGCTGCAGTTTAGGAATGCCTGAAGGAAGGACTCGAGGGAAGTTGACTTAGACAAGAACATCAAGTGTACAGCAGTCAGAGTGGGGGGAGTTCATTAAAGAGCAAATGGAAAACTGTGTCTGTGTCTGCTACGGTGTTTTGAAGTAAACCTGGAGATTTGTACCATTGCTCAAGGGATAGTTTTGTAACTGTTTTGATGTGTGAAACCCTCTGAAGGTGGTAGAATCTTCTCCTTTCCCTAGTTTTCTTTTGTTGTGAAGCATTTTGTAGTTGTTGCAGAGATGTAACTCTTTAGAGACTAAAGCCCTGATCGAGCAGAGCAACTCCTTACATCCTTATGAACATAAAACTTGGAAAAACATAGGTAAGAAATGGAGTTTCCTTGACTTTCAGACTGGCAATGGAAAGGGGTTTTTTGAAAGCACTGTTCTGAAATGTCAGTATGGGGGAAAAAAACAAACAAACAAGAAACCCCCTTTTTTTTAATGGGGATTATGCTTTGATTTATGCAACTTTGGTATTTTCTAGCTAGTGATGTCAAAGCATCTTGCCCAGATAAGCAGCTTTTGTCTCTGGACTTTGCATAAGGTTAATCCCAAACACACTCTTAGAAGACAATTAACATCCTTCCCGTTCCCTAGCTTGTATTTTATGTAAAGATAGTGTAATTTCTGAAAACTTGGCGTGGAGTAGGGGTTAGAAATTTGGAAGATGGAAAGAAAATAGGAACAGGAAACCCAGAGATTGCAGTTTTAATGAACTGCATTGGTTGGAATGTTCATACTTAGTTAAATAATTTGCTTTTCGTTGCCTTGGTCAAAATCATAGAAACTTGTGCCCTGTTCCGTATTAATATGGAAAAGGCAAAGGGCCTTTAGTAATATGATGTGTACTGTTCTTTTAGGGTTTTGGTAGTTGGTGAATCTCATGGTACAAAAACAAGTCAAATGATTTCTTCTTAACCAAACAGACCCTTTTCTTTTGGTGTGTGTTCAGGACAGAGAAATTTTCTGGGTTTTTTTTCGACGTGCTGGGTATGTTTTGGTGATGCTTTAAATTATTTCTGTGCCAGAATTTGCTTCTAAGTTATCATTCCTTCTAGAAAGCTGAGCTGCGTAAACTCTGTGGCAGTGATTCTGCTCTGTTCTCTCCTGCCCAGTCAGTTACAAGTGCTCTCTGAAAGTTCCCAGCAATTGCTGCTTTTATAAGCTCCCTTTACTGTCCTTCCCATCTTCATGTTGATTCTTGGGTTTCTGAAGAGGTTTGAGTCATGTTGCATCCTTCCCTTCTTCATCTTTCCCTACAAGCACTGAGGTCCTGTGTATCTTCTTGGGACTGAGTATTTTTGAGGCTGCTGTCAGGAAAAGGCCAACAGATTGCAGTCCTCCCTGGTGAGCACAGGCCCTTACCGCCAGAATAATTGCCTTGCACCCTCAGGGCAGAAGTTCATTTTACTGACCTTTTCTTTAAAGCATAGCTTCTTAATACTGCTTCAAATCCCTGTCGTGGCAGCTGCACCACAGACTGAACCAGATGAGAAGGTTACAACAGTAAGAATGTGGTGAAAATCAGGTTGAGAAATTTGCATGAGGGAACTGTGAAGCAGCGTGGGATGTTAACCTGATACACACATGGCTGATAGAGAGACTTGCTACCAGGTCTGCGAAAGAGTGCATGTCGTGGGTGGAGGTGAAGGCTGGAACAATAGAGCAGTGGAAAAACTGTGAGGTAGTGATGGAGGGAGACTGCTGCTATCAGAAGTCATGGAGCAGGGGAGAGGTCAGGTGATGAGGCAGGGGCTGTAGAAACTTACCTGGCTGCACAAGTTGAGGTTCTTCCTAAAATGCTGAATAACAAGTCTTTCAGATGTGAAACCTGCTTTTTGTGTGAGTGAGTGTGTGTGACAGTCTTCCCTACCACACTCACTTTCTGTGTTCCCGCACCATTTGCCATTCTGAGAATCATGCAGAACTCAACTGAATTTTTTTAGCAGCAGAATTTTCAGAAACAGAAGTCACTGTTGTGGGAAGGAGGGGAAGGATACATTCTCTGAGCTGCTGTTGCCATGCCCATCTTCCTTGTCACTGTTTAAAGTATTCTATCCCAGCCAGTTCTTGTGGGCAGTGCAATCCATTGTTACTCATTTCCTTTAGAGTTGGCTTGACCTTCGCTCTTTTGCCCACACAAAAACGTAGCAGAGATGAAGAGCTAAGGAAATATTTATAAATACCACTTTGACTTGGAAGTACCTGGCTCTGTGGGGTTAAGGTGTCTCATCCTGCAGAGCTGAGCAGGGCCTGCCATTTTGGTAGCAGTTCAATATTCAGTATGGTTAAACTCAGGCAAGTTGTGCTGTTTGGATGTATTTGGGGTTTCATGCTGCAGGAATGTATGAGCTTCCCAGTCATCCTCTGCAGCAGGAAAAACTGAGCTCTACACGCTGGGGAAGAGCAGAGGTCGGAGAGGCTGGAGTGACTTGCCCTGGGGTCACCTGCTGAACCTCTCCTGGCTGGTGGAGCTCTGATGTCCTTTCCTGTGTTAAACACACTCCTCACAGTCTTTGCTGTGTGTATTTAGATAAAAGTTTCCAAAGTTCTGGTTCAACACTTAGGATTGGGAGCTCCACTTGGAGCCACTTGAGGACTCCATGGAATGGCTGGATTTTATGTCATAGTGGGTTTCCCTGAAGGAATGAGGTCCTGGGCACACCTGAGAATTCTCCAGTTTGCACTTAGTTATATTTGAAGCTGTAGAGCGATGAGGTTTTGAGGAGCTGCTTCTTAAAATTTCTGGCAAGCACCCAGCTACCTAGTTCCATCTCTGGACAAAAATAATCATCAAAACTACTGTCCAGTGCAGAGATTGTGATTTTTTTTCCCGTTGATTACAGGATGGGTTTTTTTTTCCCTGCCTGTTCAATTTCAGTCTTAAATTGTGCTTCAGGAGTATGACTCATGTACTGTTGTCTGAGGGACGAGCAGGATGTGGTGCTCAGGGGTCTAAGGAAGCCTCTGGAGAGCCCTTTGGAGTAGCACGAAGAACATCACTACCTAACCTGAGAGGCACAGTGTTTATGATGGCAGCTGTTCCCATGCCAGCCTGCTGGCCACTGGTGCCATCTTCCACTCAGGTGCTGAACACCAGGGCTAATATCACTTGTGTTTGCTTTGCTCCCCACTCGTGAGCTGCTCTAGGGGTGACAGAACAGTGGTATGAGAGGGAGGAATCTGCATTTGTCAGGAGAGGCCTGGTTAAGGAGCTGCTGCCTGTTCCCTGGTTGGTCGGTGTTGGAATATCTGCCAGTAGATGGCATTGCTGTCCAGCTGGAATGGCACAGAAATCTCTTTTTTATTTTTTTTTTTAACTTTGGACATTGGCTTTGCACTTTCTTATTCTGAAAGCCTATAATTAGCCCGCAAATACCTAATTACGGTTGTTTATGGGGAGCATGTGTTACTGCTATGTGTTATGAATTTAATCCAGTCTTTGTTCCTTTCTTGCCCTTGGATGAGCTGAGGACAGACAATAGTCTCTTCTGCTGGTGCCTGTGTGCCAAAGGCAGCAGGAAGCCTTTAACTTCTCAGTAGCTGAATGCAACAGGAGCAGGCTGCTGAGAGCCAGCTGGGGCCTGGAAGGTGCACCACCCTACCTGGGACTGCTGAGTTCTTCAGAAACTGCACTCTGCTCTTCTCCATCTCCTAAATACCAATGCCAGAATATAGAAAGAAAACTCACCAACAGAAGAAGTATTTCACTGTCACGGCTTCATAACACATCTTGTTGTTTAAATAGTCTTCAGACCAAATTAAGTGCAATCTGTTGCTTTAGGCAGCCTGACACTGGAGAGAATCAGGTTGGAAAAAGTACTGTTCATGGACTGTGACCTGCTAGAGGCCTCTGAGGATACAGCTTTGTGAACACTAAACAGATGGAATAGTAATTACATTCTGGGAGCAGATATGCTGATGTCAAAAACACGGAAGCTCTTTCCCCCACTTTGGTGTCTCTGCTTCTGGGTCAGATTACACTTATTTGGTAGAGGCAACATGTGTCTGTAGCTAAAATATGGAGGTGAGATGCTATAATCTGTGGGATAATCGTAGCCAGGACCCCAACAATTTATCATTTTATGAAGTGTACAGTGACAGTGTATACACTGTATTTTTGTAGGCCTCTTTCTCACCTTTCTGTCAGGTTTGTTAAGATCTCATCCTGTAAGGGTTTTCCCTTAGTCTGAGAATATCTTTGTGCAGCAAATGCACAGAAAATACATTGGAAGACCTGGGCCCAAGACCCAGCGTTCAGGACCAACAGAGCATCTTTCTGCTGTAAGCCATGAGACATGGCTTGTCTGACCATGCAAAGGGAACAAGAGGTCCTTTGTGCCAACAGCTCATGCATGGAAAGCAGTACCAGGGAAAGGCAGGCACTGGAATTATGATGTCTCTGCCTGGCACAGGTGGGTGGAACTGAGGGAGACCTATTAGCCCTTCCTCTATTGCAGAGCACAGCCAAAAAGGCTGTGACTGATGCAGTCCAGTTCTCTGTAGTTTTTTTGGCAAAACTACAGTACCATGTCCTTTAGCAGGGAGGTGTAGCAGAACACAGGAATATCAGAGTGGCCATCCAGTCAAACTGTCTGTAGTTTTCCTTCTGGGAAAGGCCTCATAGCAATGTCTGGGGGAAGCAGTGTAAGCAACAACAGAGATTTGCTTGTCTACAACTTCTGGCAAGGAATATCTTAAGCCCCGTGCTACAGGCTGCATCTAGAGCACTGTGGTTTACTAACCCCCTGTACTCACACAGTCCCCTTTTGGAACCACTCGTCTGTCTGATGTGCAGAATGTGCTAAGCAATGGAATTCATGCTTCAGTAATACTTCATGTGGGGAAAAAATGGTTCCTTTTTTGTTAAATGCATGCTTTGTATATATCATGTTTAGCACAGGGAGCCCTGAGCCATCTGGGGCCATCTGCTGATATTAAAGTGTTCCAGTACACAGGATCAGGTATGGAATCAACAGAGTGACTCAAAAGTATCTGGAGACAAAACATCTACTTTGCCTCTCTTATCATCTCATTTTGTGGTAATACTGGTTAATGTAAGACATGCTTGGAAGCACATTGATGAAGACTTCAATTCAAGGTTGTATCTGCAGACCATGTAGCTTCAGAGAATTTCAGACCTTTGCAATTGCTTAATCCTGGTTATTTATCACCTTATATCTTGGTATCTGATTGTAGAGGTAGCAAGATAGAAGGTGGGCAATTGCATTTGTAGCCTGTAGAGAGAGGATGGAGGTGTTTTTGTTTAGATCAAGTGCCTTTACCATTCTTGCCTGGCAGTGGAACAGCTGTTGTATTTGGCTAGATATAGACAGATTATATTTCAGGAGATCTTTAATTAAAGACAACAACTACAAATAAATTAGTTTATATTCCACAGCTTTGCTCTAATTTTCCAAGGTTCTATGATGAAATGTATAAACAGTGCAGTGTCAGCAGACAGGTATTTCCCTCAGAGCTTACTCCAATTCCCCATGGCACGACAGCTGCCCGAACTCTGTGCTGATGTGGGTGAGGAACCTCAGCCCCTGCCTGCCTCAAACTGGGACAACATCCTTTCTGGCTGACACAGCCTGTGGCCAGGCTCATCTCTAGAAGCCACAGGAGCAGGGCTGCACAGCCTCCCTCAGGAGAGTAGTGCCTCAAAGGAGTGCTAGCCCCTGGGAGCTGAGCAGTGCTGCTGAGCTGCTGCCATTACTTATGAGAAGGTATAGCAAGTCTAGGACTGCTTTTCCCTGGGTGTGACAATGTCCTTTGGACAGCACAACACTGTCAGGAAGGGCAACAGCTATACTCTGAGCGGATACCAAAATCCTTGCTCAGTTCTGAGAGAATGTTTGAGGATTTAGAATGATTCTTGTTGGGTTCACTTCTGTTTGTTAGCAATGATGTGCTGCTAATGTTTTATTCTCCTTAAATAATTAAGACACAGGACTAGCCTTCAGGAGGAGCTAAAAACAGATCAGAGGGTCTCATCAAGGCCATGTAGAAAAGGTTTTGTTTGTTTGTTTTTCTACACTAGGTCGCAGGAGGAGCAGACCTGTAGAGTCAGACAGTTACCAGTGAGGGCCTGATCTTCACACTACACAAGTTTCATTAGAGTTTACTTCAGACCACCCTTAGTCCAGGTTTAGGGTCTGTGAGCCACTTGCAGTGGATCATTTGGGTTGCCTTTAGCCAGAAGCAATCTGGTTTGCCTGCTGTGTGTGCCCAGTGCCGCAGACCGTAGCACAGTAGGTGAGGACGGTCTGGAGTTTCATGCTCCTCATTTGAACTGATGCTAATTTAGCCACACCAAATGTGGAATTAGGACAAGGCAAACATGAGTGGGTAGTTGTTGCTGCATGCTGTGACCAAAGGATCATTTAAGGTTCAGTCTACAGCATTTCTAAGAAAAATGAGCATCACAAGCAGTGCAGCAGTCATGCATCCTGATCACCTCCCAGCTCTGCTTCAGTACCTGCTTCGGCATGCACAATGCAGGAACTCACAGTCAATGTCCAAGCAGCTAGCTACAGGCAAACATGGTACTACTCCTACCCCTGTAAGAGTACTATATAGCATGGAGTAAGAATAGAACTCTCATATCTTGGTATCTGAATATCCCTCTATCATCAGATCCTACTGTAAGCCCAGTGTAACCTGCAGAAGTACAGGGAGAGTGATAACTGTTTAAGAGTTTGGATTACATTTTATTGTGGAATTAGAAATGATAGGTAAGTTGAGGCAAAACAGCTGTCACCAGCACTGCCACAGCCTGGCCTCCGTGCAGGCTAACGTGCAGGGCTTTGACCAAAGATCAGATCTGTCTCCTTTGCTGGCTGTTGCACGAGAATGGTGTCTGCCAGCTGGAAGTTGTTAATGAAGGGCACAGCACAATCACAGGCTGCTGTGATAGCATGAACACCTTTCGGTGATTTCCTTGGCTTTCTACATTGCTGCAGGGAAGTTACTGCTGATTCTCCTTAAGAAAGAGTGAGCTGACACTACTGACACTGTACTGTAACAAAGAGCTTTGTGGCAGTGTGTCAGAACGTCCCATGTCTCCCAGCAGTCCATCAAACATCACATCAATACAGTCAATACTGAAGGTGTCAAACAGAACATAAGTGCAAATAAAATGAATACAGAGCTGCAGCATGAAATTCATGAACTCGTCTCAGCCTTCAGTACCATGCAGTAGCTTACAAATATATTAAAAAAAAGGCTGACTCTTTTCCAAACAAGAATTTTTTCTGCAAATTGTGGTGACCCCTTGCTAGAGATCCTACATCTTCTAGGCAGCTCAGGCTATGCTAAGTATGTCAAGCCTTTGTTTTTACTTCATATATGCAATCACATTACTTCACAAGGACATATGGCTGAAAAACACTAAGCTGATTGTCAGAAGGCTTTAAACTCTCCCTCATTGACTTAGAGTTGAAATAGCCTGTCCCAAACTGGATGCTGTATTTGGAAGCCCTGACTTTTTGATTAAAAGTGAGCTGCTTTCTGTCCCTAGGAGGGTTGCTGGCAGCAATGTTTACCAAGGGATAGAAGCTGCAGCCTGGTGCTAGTAAGAAAGCCTTGTCTTCAATCTTACATAGCCCAGAGGGGAGAGAGGAAGAGCCAGAATCCCAGTCTCAGAGAGCTTTTAGGGGTTTGATCTTGATCTTTGTTTTATGCTGCCTTCCTCCATCTCTGGAAGAAACTGCACATTTCTAGTCTAGGATAGATTTCTTGTACTGGAATTCTTCCCAGAGTTGGCATAGCTTCAAAGGATTTTAATCTTGGCTGTAGAACCCACATGCTGTTGCAAAGATCCCCAGGGGAAAATAGCTGGAAACAGACAAAAGAACAACAAAGCAATAGGGTCCTCCAGGAGGCTGTACCCCCTGGTAGGTACCTCTTTTGGGATGATTCCCCAAAAGCCAGTCATACAGGCAAACCCCTCTCTTTGTACCCTATCTCCCGTTGGTCACCACAAAGCATCCTAGCCCTTGGGTTCTCTACAGGACACTTGACTTTCACTGAGTGCCCTACTGTTCCCTTTGCTGGTGAGAGCTCTCCCTACAGATGCTGAGTGAGGGCCTTAGTAGCTTTTCCTTAGTGGCACTTTCCTGTCTCCTCAAGGTCTCAGCAGAACCCTCATCTGCCAGAGCCCTTCAATCACTCAGAGCAGCAAAAAGTTCAGATGATCTCAACTCTTGCCACTGTACAGAGAGCCCTGGAGATGAATGCTGAGTCCCTTCATCCTTCCCTTTACATGGATATTCTACTTCAGCACTCTTTCAGGCTTGGCCATAAACATTAATTTCAGCCCACTGATTTATTTTTGGGGTGTGGGGTGGAGCACTTACCTCAGCAACACAGAGCACTGAGGCCCCAGAACAGCACTTGACACAGCACTGAGGTATTCACCTGTGTATCTACACAGCAGGTTGAGAAATTTCTATCTACTCTGCAGGTGCAAGGTTCAGGGGGTTTTGCCTGCACAAAAGAGAAAATACCCAAGAAACCTGAACGTGCATAAACTGGTTGTTGTGGAATATGATTGGTCTTTAATCTCAAAAAGCTTGGGTCTATTTCTACTCAGGTTGGATTTTGAACTGTCAGCAAAAAAGCAGATGAAGAGCAGTGCTGAGGTTACCTGTGAAGTTTGTTGTAGCACTGCGGGAGGCTATTAGTTGGAAAAGAAAGTTTGGTTCCAAATCAGATACTAGCTTTAACTCACAAGCCTGATCCTGCAAGCCTCACTCATTTGAGTGGCTGTCTTGCTTTCAGCAAGATTGGTCCAGCCAGCAGCTCTCAGTAGCTTGAGCCAAAAGTTTTTATAGATAACTATGTCCAGGTTGGAAGGGAAAGGGAGAAGACAGACATTGCAAAACTAATTCATTTTCCACAAGAAAGCGGTAATAAAAATGAGATAGTAAGTGAACCTTGCCCTTAAGGTTACTGAATAGCTACTGAGTTAAAGGAAAGGCCACCATGTTTGGTAATAAATGGTGTCACAGACTGCAGGCATCAGCAGTGGTTACTATGGACACAGCTTCCAAGACAGAGACAGGCTGGAAAAGAGAGATGGAAAAAAGAAGAAACGGTAGAGTTAAAAAAGGGTTGACTGGGATTTTGAAAGATCAGTGTCTAAAAACCTTATTCAGTATAGAGTCAGAAATCCTTGGTGTTCCGAAATTCTGGCATGCTCCAAACCCTCCTGTTGGGCTGGGTGCCCCGTTCCACATCCTCAGAGATGGTCTTGATGTCACTCATGAATGGGGAAATCCTGGACCGAGATTTAAATGTTGCTAAGGAGATGCTGGTTCTGTTCCTTGTGTTCCATTGCCTTGCAAGCTTCTTGGCCTCTTCCTCCTCTTTGATCTTCTCAGCAGCTTCCTGCAGGACGGAGCGGAAGAGCTGGGATACTTCCTGTGCTTCTGGTTCGTACTCAGCAACGACTTGCCGGAACCTGGAAGCACAGTCAAGGCACAGCTTTGATTAAAAACATCAAATTACGGATTGCTGCCAAATCACTGCGCTATGCCTGGAACTTGCAATTTCCTGCTAAATGGGACTCCCTGGACTGAAGGGAACAACAACAGGGAGGGGCCATGAAGATCTGCCCAAGGTTCCCAAAATCACAAGCAGGCCAGGGAATGTAAGGAAGCAATGAATCACTGTTTCTTAGAAGCACAAGAAGTAATAGGGGGAACCAAACAAAGCTAGAAGGCAAGTTTGAAACAGAAGGAAGTCCTCTTTTCGCACAACACCAATTAAACCAGAACTCAGTGCTATCAATAGCTTAAGAAACAGAATTATTGGACAAGTTTGTGGAAAATGTCCCCATCACTGCTGATTAAACATGATTGTCCAAATGCACATCCTTGCTCAAGGTAGTCCCTGAACTGCAGCTTACCAGAAGCTCAGGGTAGACCAGGGAAAGCCCCACTAGACTTCCTGTTTCCAGTTCTTGTTCCCCACAGCATTACCCAATGGCCTCTAGACAAAGGAAAATCCAGTCACTTTGTTTGGTAGTCTTTCAATATTTAACTTTCAGTGAAGTGCTATTTCATCTTCCTGTGCGTTTCTGTATGATAATGGACTGGCTCAGCTGAAAACATCTTGGTTTGCAACATGATGCTGTATCTAATGAGATAACTGAATTACTTCAGTGCCTTCACAGCAATGAGCTCAAAATGGAGTTTTTTTGAAATTCATTAGGCTAGCTTAATACTAAGGAAGTGAAGAATCACCCCTGTTTATTTTGCAGGTGAGGAAGATAAGATGCCGGGCAGAATAGTTTTCTTGAAGCCACTGAATGGGCCACCGGCTGGGCAATGAAGAGAACATGCTATTCCTGACACCTTGTTGAGTGAATTGTCCCCAGCCTGGAGAGTGTGGGATCCACTCCCAAGGCTCACACACTGGTCATGTAGATATTCTGATTGTTCTGTAATAGTATGTATTTGTGACAGATGGTAATATGGCTACTCTCCTAATAAATAATCAGTTCTTAACATAAAATTATACCTGAAAGCAGACACTAAAATTTCAAAAATCCAGGTATTTGTACTTCCTGTACAAAATCCTGTACACTACACTTTACTACTGTAAAGTGTGTAGTGTAAGCATTTTGATATTTTTCTCCAACAGAATTTAACAAGGATGAAAAACAGTTGGACTGTATTTAAATAAGCCTAATACAGCAGAAGCTGATAGAAGAAGATATTGCCTCTTGGGTTTTTGATAAGCCCTAGGAATGTAAGGAGTTTAGCACATATGGAATTGCACCGCTTAATGGTATGCCAGAGGATACCCAAGGTAATAAGGACAGAAAGCAAGCCAAAGAGAAACCAGAAAGACTTCTTGTACATTTATGTATTTTGCCTCTGACTGTGGAGGCCTGAAACTGGCCACACATCATGACATCCTGCTGTATCCCAGATATTTCTCTCCCAACAAGTAGTAGCTTGTATGTGTACAGTTGTGGAGTCACCGGTGTTGCTTGCTGAGGGAACTCCCTGTCAGCAGAAGCACCAGAGCAGTTTGATACAAAACCTTCCAAAGTCACCAAAATGTTCCTTAACTGTTTTAGTTGCTTTGGATGAGTTCTTAATCTCCCTCCTCCCCCCCTCACCAAAAACATCTAAACTTTTAACGTTTGGGTGCAAAAAGCCTCTGAGGTGCTGTAGTTTGTGCTGGTAGTTAAGTACTGACACAGTGATGCTAAACTGAATTGTGCAGAGCCTGGAAGAGCAAGAGACTATCTCTTGCTGAGAGTTAGCAGACAACAGCAGGAAGAGGGATTTGCTGGACATTGCAAACTTCCTTTCTGCCTTCTGAGGAGGCACTTCCGTCGCATTATCAAAGAGCCCAAAATAAAATACAGTTTTCACAATAAATACAGTTTTCCATTTATCCTATTTGAAGCATATACAGGTGAGTCCACAGAAATCCAAGTCTTCATAACATTCTTACTATTATACCAGGGAAAGCAGCTTCAAAGGATTTCTATTGCAGAGGTGAACTAAAATGAGTCATTCCATTATTTTATCTCTATGTGTGTTTTAAAGAGGTGCTGTCATATTTCATATATATCTATATATCTGTATATCTATATATCAGTACATCCTTCTCTTTTTTATTGGCAATTGTGCACCCAAAAGGCCTCATCACTGCCTCCACTTTCAGAGGTTGTGTGTCATACTGCTGGATTGTGGCTCCAGAGCAGGGAGCAGCATGTACCAGGCTATTACTGGGCCAGTGCCTGGCTCTGGGAACGAGAAGGGAAATGGATGATATGACAGCAAATATACCTCCTGAGCAGAGAGCTCTAATGCTAATGCCCTGTGTTGCTGATAACACTCCCAACCAATCCAGCTGAAAAAGGTTTCTGAAATCAGGGTGATTTTCCACCTTCACAGCTATTTGCCTGTTTGCACTCTTCTTAGCTTAATGAACTCTGCTGTTAAGATTTGCCTCTAAGTTTTCACGATCAACACCAAAACTACTTTGTATGGATTTAAGCAGGTCTAAGAAACAAAGGGAAAGCGATCCAAAAAACTGTCTGCCAGTCACGCAGTGAAAAGCCACCCTCATTCTGACGGAGAAGGGAAAGGGTACCCTTTTCTCTACCCTAACAGGATGAACTAACTTCACCCCTTTATTAATGCCCACTTAACTTCAGTACTAGCATGTTTGTGTAAGGAACAGCTCATGTAGGAAGTCCAAAAAGTGTGCACACCACAAATATTTCTCAAAACAGAAGATGGACAGGTTATCAGGGCTGAGCTACAGCTAAACCAATCTGTGTATCAGAAAAAGATGATGTTTGTGCTGTAAGCACCTACACATAACCAAAGCCGTCTTCTCCAGATATCAGTGAATACCAGTTAATGTGCTGAACCATCCAGCAGTCTGCTCTCTGAACAGAACACCCAGTATATAAAAACAGAAAACCACTGGAATCAAGGAATATGGGTTTTTATCTCGGGAAACAAACTCCACACAAAGCTGCTGAGTGGAGTTAAGAACACAAAATTGCACAATGCTCACCTCCTAGCACAGGTTAACATCCTTAGCTTTTGCATGGGATGGTTCCAAACTAGCCAACTGCACAACCATATCTAGAAACGCCTCAACAGGGTTTTCTTACTCATCATAAAAGCAGACCTATCTATCTTATTTGTGGCTCAAGCTATGGAACTGCTGGTAGCTATCCTGGAACACATCGTGCGAGTCACGCAGTCTGAGACGTGACTACCAACAAAACTCACCTTAAACCAGCACAGAAGCCTGGGGAGGATGCAGAGGCATACAAAGGGATGAGCACATCCCCCAGTCCAGGCAGCATTTTAATTACAGATCAAACAAATTTGTTCTTTAAATTGTGACACTTCCATTGCTTTATAGGGCTGTTAGATTTTATGAATCCGGCCGTGCTTGGCTCATACTGGCATTGCCTTTTAAAGCGCTGTCACCTGCCTGTATTGTTCTGTAGGTCCCCTGTGCAGTAGCTTCCCTAAGCACAGCCTGAACTTTAAAGACCTGTTAAATCCAATGGAAGTCCGTGGACTTAAACAATGTGCTTATAGTTCAGGGTATTCCTGAGTGCCTGTCTGAACAGGGAGCTCTAAGTAGATTTAGTCATTCAAAGAAAACGTGAGGTTGCTTAGTGCTAATAATTAGCTGCTGACTCCCGAATCTATATTTTGAGCAGTAATTCTGGTTATAGGGTAAAGCTATGAACAGCTTCGCTAGAGAAGGCTCCTTGACTCCCAGAGTTACAGCATTCCCACTAATTGCAACATTCATGTCACATCACCTCAAACTTAAACTTGTAATTGTAAATAAATCCATTTCTGTTTTCAGTAATTTGTCTCACATTCAAGCTTACTAGGAAGGTCCCTTCAGCTATATGCAATCCTTAGAAAATTACAGTCCTTAGCCTGTGATCTTGATAACAACTCAGATGACCAAAAGGCAGGTTTACATTTCGATACTAGGGGTTTTTTGGTTTCCCTCTGGGCAGAGGAGGACAGAAACCAACTGTTTCACTTTTGCTGAAACTGAAAGACTTTAACTAGCTCTGACTAGAGTTAAAACTCTGAGTAAGGATGGCAAATATCTAGCATTTTGTATTAGCAACCTACTATTCTACTTGCTCAGTTTAACCATGGTAGTTATGTACTACAGGCCTCACCGAAATCAGTCATTTCCTTCAGCTGGCTCCAGGATTTAATTTTAAATACTCAGCCATCTCTAACCCAGTAACCTAAAGCTACTCCTCAATACAATGGCTTTATTTGCATGAGGGGAATCAGTGTCTCCAGATATCTGATGCTATTTGCAGGGTATTTGAATCCTTCCAGAATTCTAAGAGACTCAAAGAAAGTTTCTATTGACCTGAAATACAAAATAGGCAATCTGGATCTGAAAAAAAACCTTTCATTTTTGAAGTGCTCCTTTCCAGCTTCCTCCACATCTAAAGAAACAAATTTAGAGAAACTTTGCTTCTCAGTAGATGAGCCTGTAGCCACAGAAAAGGACAATTTGGATAATCATTTAGACCTTTAGAGAATGAAGTGACATCTCTGACAACTCATATAAAAATGTTTTGTTCTGGTTTTGACTCTGAACTCAAGAGTCTCACAAAGAAGGAGACCTTGCATGACACAAACAAAACAAACTCTGCAGTCTTGCAAGAGTGCTACTTGTGCTTGCTTCTTGTGTTATTTAAGAATTATGTGCTTCTTGAGTGCAAAAAGGACTTCAAAAAGGACCTCAGCTCTTCAAATGTCTAAAATGGAAGGGAGAAGATCAAGCTTACTATTTCAGTCAGAACCAAGGATGTCAGTAGGGTACACACTCAACATTTGAATTTCCCAGTGCAATCTTATAGATTTTTTTTTGGTAGAAGATTTTTCTAAAAGCTGCTACATATTAGGAAGTCAGAGTACTCAAGAAGAAACAGCAGCACTGCAGTGATCTTGTTATTAAAGTACTTCACTGGAAATGTGGAGGTTTCATTGCATTCCTATTATACTCATCTTCAGGAATTTCAGGGTAGTTATTAAAATCTCCATCTTATCTCACTTTCCGACAAGAGAATTTAACCAGTTTTGGCTGTCTTTCAGTTAAATTGCATGCTCTTTCTTTCTTTCTCCTGTACATTTTCACCTCCTAACATGGCATGCCCCATTCTTTTCCTTTGTTTCCTCATCAGCAATGAAAATTCCAAGGAATCACAGAGCTCTCAGTTAGGTAGAAGAGGGGTCAACTCTTAACATTTCCAACACAAAATGAAAGGGTTATTGAATAAAACTAGGACATATTAGCCTAAGACAAACAAAACACAGTTTTTTATAACAGAGTTCTAAGTTCAGGAGTGGAACTCTGACACAGGGTGCCAAAATGTTAAAAATTTACATGTGTTCAAAATGAGAAAAGCCTTCACAACATAAACAACTGAAAGAAAAAACACATCAGCCAATTATGGACAGATGGTCCACTTGTGGCTCCAAAAGTCTCCCGGTTACAAGGCACAGTAAGTTGGATGCTATATTTGAGGTGGTGTAATTGTCCCTACTGTTGGATTTACTTCCTTGCCCTTTGCTCTTCCCCTTACAGTGGTGCCACTGTCCACTCTGTCACATACAGACTGCACGTCAGATCAGCCAGACATTTGATCCAGCCCAGTTCCACCATTTTTGTGGCTGTGATAGTCCCTTCTCAATCACAGAATTGAACCAGTGAGATTATGAAATCCTCATTTTTTTTTAGGGTGGCTCTGCTAACCATGCAAGCTCTATAAAACATGCCACTTCTTGAATCATAGTGTAATACAATTTATGACAGCACCCTACAACAGCAATTTGTAAGAGAGTTTTAAGAGGATGGTTTCAGCCCATTTCAATCATGCCCACACAGAGTCCACCAACGTTGTTGAGTACATTTATCTTCTGCTGGCAGTATGCTGAATCCTGAACAACCATTACAAGCTGCACTGAAATCACACTTCTTGCATGATCTGTCTCGATTCCAAAAAAAAAAAAAAAAAAAGCAGAGCAGCAAGTTGTATATGGCTCAGCTTAATACCTCCCTGAAGAGGATGAACCTTGAGGCCTCCCAGCTCCAGCAACCGAAGCCTGCTGTCATGGAAATAACCTGTTTGCCAGACAGGCCTTGCTCAGTGGCCCTGAGGATGGTAAAAATAGCTCTGAATCCCAAGGGTTTGAAGTGGCTTGTTTACAGCGTAGCTTGGAGTTATACAAATACAAGGCAGATGCTGTTACCAGCAAATTTTCACTGGAGAGGTCTTGGTCACTGAATGATCCCAAATCTCTGCTTCTGCCACCATGGCAACCTTTGCAGGAGCCAAGGCTCTGTGCCAGCTTGCTTCCAAGGTTCAGCCCCAGGGAAGATGGGGGCTAGAGAGGTAATTTTGGCATTGTTTCCTGGCTACACCCACTGTAAGAGAGAGGACCAGCTATTTCCAATACTTTTACAGTTGCAATTCAGGAGCTGTAGATTCATTTGTTCAAGGGAAAGGAGGTGCCAGTATATGCAGTGAGGGTTAAGGGCCCTATTGTATATCTCCTGCAAGGATTGTCTTCAAGTTTAAATTGAGGAATGAAGGCTCCAGTGAGAGGGGGTAAACACCAAAGGCTCAGAGGCCATGGAATCTCCACTCTCAGAGATATTCAGCAATGGACAAGACAAGGCCCTAAGCAATCTGATCTAACTTTAAAGGTGGCCCTACTCCAAGTGGGAGGTGGAAGTACATAACTCTACAGGTCCCTTTAAACCTCAATTTCTCTGAGATTCTAAAGTCTGAAGCAAAAAAAACCCATCACAATACTGAGATGGTAACTGTTCATCAGGCAAGGTAAAGCTGCTCTGGCTACTCAGGAGCATAAAGTACTCAAGCCAATGTCAGAGGGAAATGGCATTTAGTAATTTCTTAGAGGAAATGATGTTGAGTTAAACTGACTTAAAACATTTGATTTCCCTTCTTTCACGAAGACACTGTCCCAACATGACTTACAATACAGGATGCCAAGTTTTGGTTCTCTTGGTCCTAGCAACTCTCATTCTGTCTTCTCACATCATAAAGAGGAGAGGGGGCAAGGAAAGGTCTGTACCATCCCATCTTTTACTGTACCTGAGTATGACAGGCCCACAGTAGGAAGGATGTATTTTGGTGCACATATCCTCCAGCTGCAGCCGTTCCCCAGGGCTGATGTCATAGCCCTGCTTGGGGTAGCTGACCAGCCAGCCGTAGTCCACCCCAGTCTTCATCTTGCGGTATTCGTTCTCCCGCTCTCGTTGCTGCTTCTCTGCGTGCTTGATCTGCCAGCTCAGCTCCATCATGAGCGTTTCAACCACCATTTCTGTGGGGTTCCTCTGGGAAATGCGGTTTGGGGGCTCATTCCACCTGAACCAGGATGCCAGTGACATAATGCTGTGTGTGTCTTCTCTGGGTAGAGGTTGAAGGTAGAGAGGGAGAGAAAAAGAACAGTTCCATCATCAATACACCTCGGCTGAGAACATTCTTCCCCTCACACCCCTCCAGCCTGTTGTTAAAATTGCTTCTGGATAACCAGTTGGAAATGATTGGCACTGGGCACCTGGAGAAATCTCACTCGTAGCAGCCAACTTGCTCAGAGGGCGAGACAAAGGGTGAAGAGGCACAGTCTTCCTTAACTTCCACTCACCATGTAATTAAAAGGAGTCTCAGTCCTCACACCTTAAGTCATGTTACAAGGATAACTTGCTCCCTCCAGGCTAGGCTGGGGAAGCATTTTCCTGCCCACACATGGGGCTCAGGCTCACCTGGCTGAACCCTCATTGGAGGGCACAACCTTGCAGCAACCCTACCTGTAAAAACTCAGTGCATGGAGCAAACGATTGCTGGGAGCTACATTCTAGCCAGGAGATCCTTAGGGAGGAGGCAGGGTAAGTGACCTGATACAGTGGGTTGAAGCTGGTGCCCACCAAGTGCCCACCAAAGCTGCTATATCACTTCCTTCCCCAGTTGGACAGGAGAGAGAAAATGTACTGAAAGGCTCATGGTTTGAGATAAGGACAGAGAGAGATTACTCAGCAATTACTGTCAGGGGCAAAACAGACTCGACTTGGGTATATTAGTTTATTACTAATCAAATCACAGTTAGATAATGAGAAATAAAACCAAATCTTAAAACACATTCCCCCCACTCCTTTCTTCTTTCTGGGCTCTGCTTTACTCTGAATTCTTTATCTGCTCCCACCCAGCAGCACAGATGGATGCAGAATGGGGGTTGTGGTCAGTTCACCACACATGTTTTCTGCAGCTCCTTCCTCCTCTGGGGCAGGACTCCTCACATCCTTCCTCTGCTCCAGCATGGGGTCCCTCCCACGGGAGACAGTCCTCCATGAACTTCTCCAATGGGAGTCCTTCCCATGGATTGCAGATCTTCATGAACTGCTCCAGCCTGGGTCTCTCCCAAGGGGCACAGTCCTTCAGGAGCAGGCTGCTCCAGTGCGGGTTCCCCATGGTGGCACTAGTCCTGCCAGCAAACCTGCTCCAGCATGGGCTCTTCTCTCCATGTGGCCACAGGTCTGCCAGGAGCCAGCTCTAACATTGGCTTCCTACTGTGGAGTCACAGCCTCTTTTGGGCCTCCAGCTGCTCTGACATGGGATCCCATATGGGCTGCAGGTGGATCTCTGCATCCATGGGTTGCAGGGGCACAGCTGCCTCACCATGGCCTTCACCATGAGCTGCAGGGGGATCTCTGCTCCAGTGTTTGGAGTTCCTTCTGCACTGACCTTGGGGTTTTTAGAGCTGTTTTTTTCCCACATTCTCACTCCTGTCTCACAGCTGCTATTGCTCTTTTTTTTCACCCCTTCTTAAATCTCTTATCCCAGAGGTGCTACGACCTGGACTGATGGGCCCAGCCTTGGCCAGCAGTGGGTCCTTGTTGGAGCCATCTGACTTTGGCTTTGTTGGACCTGGGGGAAGCTTCTAGCAGCTTCTCACAGGAGGCACTGCTGTAGCCCTCCATCACTACCAAAACCTTGCTACACAAACCAAATACACCTGGGTAGGTTTGCTGCTGCTGCTGCTGCTGCTGCTGCTGCTGCTGCTGCTGCTGTAACATCAGCAGCAGAGCTCACCCCTGGCAGCACTCACAGGAGCGTGAGCTACACGGCCAGGCAGAACTTTAACCATTATTTAGCAAATGTGTTGCTGCAACAGAGGCTACACCACCTTCTCTGAGCTGAAGTCTGACTATGAACTTTGCTGCAGGAGCACTCCTTCAGCACCACCACCAGTGCCAAGGGAACTGAGGCTGCTCTGAGAGGGAAGCAGAAACACACTGAGGTTTAAACTGTTGTTACTTCTAAGTGAGAGGTTTCTACTGCTGGGGAGTTACCCAGCACTTGACAGAACAAATTGCATCAATCGGCTCAGAAAAAGATGGGATTAACTCCCCACCCAGCCAATCCCTCCATGTTGTCCCTTCAGGAGGACAATGCATGGAAAAAAGTTATTACCTATTGTACTTGTATTTAAACACAATGGAATCCAAAACAGGCACCAGGGAGCTGAACAGGAGCAAAACAGCATCTGTTTCTTCACACAGTGCACTTACGTGCCTTGCTGCTCCCTTCCATCTCCCCCTGGGGAGAAGGGGTGGCACAAATAATGATTGCAGCTGGGATTATAGAAAGGCTACTCCTGGCAGCAGCCCAATCAGGACATGGCGTCAAAAGTTAACATGAGGGCAAGGGATTAAGAGTCTGATTCTGCAGGGCCTGAGCAAATCCTTACTATTGGGACATAGACAGACATGAAATGAAGAAAAATATGCTTTTGATTTAAGCTTCCACCTTGGGGTCTATGGCCTTTAGTGGCAATAAAAATCACCAAAACTACATAGTACTCCCACTAGAGATGAGAGACATGAGCTCCCAGACTCCCTAGATGAGAAATGATCAATAGGATTCTGCCGTGACTGCAAGGAAAAAATGCTTCCATGCATCATTCACTTGTCATAAAGTAGCCTGTTCTCTTTCAAAAATGTTCATACTATGTAAATACCTCACACCATTAAAGGAAAATGCTCCAAAAACCTGGATAGTCTGTACAGTGTCCCATGTTTGAAATTATTTCAGGCTCTAGTGCTTAGGCTTTTCTAGAATTGGGAAGTTTTCCAAACTGCATCAAAGGACTAGTTTCTCTGGTCCTATATCCTACCTCTCCTGGCAAGCAATACCAGTTTCTTCAGAAGGCAGATATAAAAGGGCTGAAAACTTCCACAGGTCACAGATGCAGTTACCTCAATGTGTCAGGCCGCAGGTCCTCTCCCAAGACTGCATAAGCAGGAACGCCTTGGCTGGTTTACAGTGCTTGTAGGAGAGATCGCTGTAGTGACTCCTTGTGCCCTGGAGCATAGCTCCAGCTCCAGCAGTCACAGTCAGCAGCTGCTGCAAGCAATCCTGTTCCTGTCTCATCCCTGTGCTGTGGAGGAGGAGGAGCAGCCAGTCCTTCCATTTGTGTTTATCACCAGGGTGACTCCAGCTAACAGCTCCCACACCACCACACAGGGCTCTGGCATCTGCCGCTGACTTACTCGTCTGAGACACAGGAACAAACTCAGGCTGGAACTGACGTGCTGACAGCTTCAAGTCCGTGATCCTGCCACTTCAACATGTACCTGGATCTTGCTACATGGTGGCCTCCACTCCACTCCACACATTATTAAGGATGAAGACCTTTTCCTTGGTCTGATCACCCCCTGTGTATCACTAACAAAAGTGAGGAGCATAGCAGACCACAAGCTGTTGTAAATAATTTAAAGTCTCCTATTTCTTTTCAGCTTCTGTGATGACAGTAATTTTTGTAAGCTGTTCCAGGTACCTGACCAAATAAGGTACCATTATTATTTCCATTTGTGCCTTTATCTGATGAAGGTGAACATGCCCTTCTGTATTTTAATTTGTGCTTATCCTGGCTATGACCTGGTCTCACATTGGTTTAACTCTGCTGACATCAGTGGCATTAGGGGTAAATCAGTATAAAGCATTACAACTGTGGAGCTGAGGAATGCCCTTCCAGCTATTCCTAGCTCACCAGCTGTTTCATTAGAAGAGGAGCAAGAGAGGAATTTAGTGGTCACACTGGGAAAGAGAGCAAGGAGACTTGAGTTTTGCATGATCCTGGGCTATTCTTACTGCCTTTATGGTTTTTAGTTCCACAAAGCAAGGCATTCTGCATGAGAACCATTTTATTACCACTAGTATTACAGCGAATAAACAGAAAAATATTTTGGATACCTTGTCTGTTGATACCAAGGCCTGCTAAACCTGAGCCTTGCCCAGTCCCAGAGCTTTCAGAAAGCTCTGGTAACAGGCACATTTGCTTTTGGTATGGGAACCTGGATACTACTGACCCCAAATGGGGCTTCCTCTTGACGAGCATAAAAAATCTGCTTCCACAGTGAAGAATATAAAGGAAGGCAAGCACCTCACCTGCATTTGAAGTGGCCTGATTTCAAGTGAAGGAAAATCCCATGTACACTGGCAGCTTGTGCTGGCTGTTCCTAAGGGAGCCTTGTTTGTATGAGATTGATTTCCTTCCCCATCTCTCATCCATCATCTCCTCCTTTTGAGAGCTGGCAATTGGCCATCTCTATTTAGCAGGCTCAACAAGCCACGACTCTTCCCACAACTGCTCTTTGCAGCCTGCAGAAGATACTGTGGGCTCCATTAATTGTGGCTGCTGGTTTTAATTTAAAGTTCACAGGCAGGCTAATCATTTACTGACTCAAAATGGCTTTCCTGTGTGGAAAAACTCAAAGGACTGTTGGCAAGATGTGGACAACTAAAGAAAGGCAAAGGTTACAGCCTGATCTTCTTACTGGGGAAAAGGACAAATTTACACTTCACAAGCATTCACATTAAAATTATTTTTGAAAAGAGATACTGCTCCAGCTGAATACATGATGTTTCTGTTGCACAATTAGTCCATGTCTTAAATGGAATTAGAATAATTTTCTAATTCCATTTAAGAGGCTATCCTGGGAGCTGACACAATCCAGTTGATGAACTACTCTGGTGTTATTCAAGCAAAATTTCAGAGGGTTTATATAGGTTCCACTCTAGACACAGATCTGGGTTTTGTGACTTTGGTGTCATTGACCCTAGACCTTTGTCTAGAAGACAAGCCTTCCCCTCACACTGTTGGTTGCAAGTCTGACCAACCACCTCACAGAGATGTAAGCCCACATTTACCTTAGCTATGCTGAAGTCTGGAATACCTTGCTTTCTCTCTCTCTCTCAGAGCCTCTGAGGGGTTGCATCAAATTTTAGCAATTGTTAGTAAGTCCATCTAAGAGTCTTTCTTGTAAATGTTTCCTGTTATTTTGCCTTTCTTCAAAACTCCTTTTTTTTCTCTACACTTTCAGCAATTCCTGCATTTTTCTCCTCATGTAGTTTACAACTTTCTCCATTCTTTTCTCAGGGCACATTCTGAACAATTTTCCCTCATCTTCATGTTTTTACCTTCTCCCATGTTTCCCCATGTGATTTCCTCTTCTTGTTCCAAAGAATGCACCAAAGAATCATCAGAAATATCAACCTTCATGTGCCTTATCTGTTTTTTCACCTTCTTTGAACAGGATTTCAGCCCTTCCTACCTCTTCCACCAGCAAAGGGAGTGTGTTTCCTTGGCCTGCTCTCTGGTTGGTCTTTGGCCAGCTGGATGCTGTTCATACAACCTGACAGCCACAGTCTCCTCCAGGCTGGATCACCACTTGCTAAGACTTGTTACAGCAGGGATGCTTTCTGGTAAACCCTGAGTCAATCAGCAGGGCCTGTTTAGTGTATAGAAAATTAATTTCTGAGTATAAAAAAAAAATCCTTTCCATTGATCTTTCTGCTGGTTCCCAGCTTGTTAATGCTCTCCAGGATAGGAGAGAGTTATGTAGGGGGTGGGAAATGTGCATTTTGAAAAGAATGAGAGTAGAATAGGACTCTCTATAAAGGTATGTCCTTGGTTTGACAAATCCTCTGATTTGCCTTTGCCTTCACAGTCCAGGAGTGCTGCTGACAGTCCTGTGTGACTCTCAAGAGCCTTAGGGGTGTGGTAATTGTGTAGGAGCAGAAGGAGAAGCCTTAAAGGGGTTAGGGGATAGGAGTCTAATCCATAATCCAGTGATGTCAACAGAAGGGTTGTCACTCAGCTGTAGATGGATTTCCATAAAATCCACCATCATGTAGTCAAAACACACCAACAAATTGGGTTGAGGAGCTGGAAAATGCCTCCCCTCCCTTCTCGTGGGTGGCAGTTCCTTAGAGCTACAGTCAGAGAGCAGAATTTGCTCATCCAAGATACCCACTCAGCCTTTTTCCACACATGCCAGATTACAGGGTCACAAACAAGGAAATTTATTTCTAAAAGAAGTGGCTCAAATCTCCCAATTGTCCCTGTAAGTGTACTTCTTAAGAGATACATAGTCACAGGGAAAAGAGATAATGTGAAAATGTGGAACATATTAAACTTCATTTTAAATTATTTACCTCTTTAGTGAAGTTTGGATTATGTTGTCCAGGAAAGTCCAGTGTCTTTCAGATAGCAAAGAGGATCTAGTATCTGCCTGGACTGGAACTCACAGGTAGATTAAAATTGATTTGGCTACACTCATCTCTGAATTCTGTACTGACTGATGCAACGTTTAACCAGCTGCTCAGGCAGAAATTGTGGTCATGGCTATGCTGCTGGCTCTATTTGCATGAAGTACCATTAAGTAGCAACAGCATTAAAGATGAACCTCAAAATCTATTTCTCTTGTGATGAAGATATTTTAATTTTGTTCCAAAGATTCTTAGCAGGTTCTAATTAAGAAACTGCTGCCAACACCTTCTCAATTTTATTTATATAGTCCACCATAGCTTTGTAAAAGAATCTCTGTTCTCTGTTCTCCACCACTTTCTGGTTTGTTCATCCTGGAGAAGAGGAAACTGAGGGGAGATATCACTGCAGTCTACACCTTTCTCACGAGGAGAAACAGAGGGACAGGCACGGACCTCTTCCTTGTGGTGACCTTGTGGTGACCTTGTGGTGACCTTGTGGTGACAAGGTGAACCAGAGGGAGGGGCCTGAAGTTGTGCCAGGGCAGGTTTAGGCTGGATATTAGAAAAAGGTTCTTCACCCAGAGACTGTTTGGGCACTGGAACAGGCTCCTCAGGGAAGTGGTCACATCATCAAAATGAGAGAGATCAATGAGCGTTTGGACAATGCCCTTGGGCACATGGTGTGACGCTTGGGGATGTCCTGTGCAGGTATAGGAGCTAGACTTCAGTGATCCTTGTGGGTGCCTTCCAACTCAGGATATTCTATTATTTTTTTTTAATTTTTTTAATTTTTATTTTTAAGTTACTCGCCATTATTCTCTCCATATAGAGAATTTTACCTTACCAGGACCCAAAGAACTCTTCTTACTATCTGTCAGGAATTTCCTTTCTTGTTCAGTGACATGGGAAGCTAAGGTGTTTGCAGCTACTTGCCATGTGATTGTAACCTCAGTGGAAATTATTATAACCTCAGCCTGAGAAGCTACAAGGCAATTAATGCTGAAAAAGCCGTAGGTAGAGCTTTTCAATCAAGAAATTTGAAAGCAATCCAAATACCATGATATTAACACAGAGGCATTCCTCATTCTGACCTGCAGAATAGAGAGAGAACTTTGGAGGACATTCAGGGGTCTGCTTACAGACCACAACAGAGAACCTGTGTTTTGCCTTATAAGCACACTGATTCCCTTGTTGTGATGTACACAAGCTATTTCTGGACTAAAAAAATTGAAAATCACAGTGGTTAAAACATGTCCAGGTATACGACCCTGTTACAAGTAGCAAGGAGCCTTGAATGACAGAAGCGCAGGGGATGAAGTGAATGCTTTAAATGCAACATCATTGTCAAGTTTTCGTGGTTGCAGGTGTTTAAGGACAGCCAAAAGCACCTCACAGCAGTGTCCAGGAGGGAGCCAGCTGTGACAGGGCACGGTGGCACCCAGCAGGCCCTTGCATGCCAGGCAATGCCTGTCTGTCCCTAGCAGGGCTGTGCTCACGGTCTGACCTGTCTGCCCCGGGCTGACAGCTCCTGCTGCCGCCCGGCTCTGCTCCAAGCGCTCTCAAAAACGTGTGACAGCCATGCTGCCCCATTTCTGTGTTCACTTTAATCCAGCAGGCTTCCCGTGCTTTGTCAGCATTATGGAAAAGGACTGGATCTTTGTCTGCTGTCATTGCCACAGAGAGTTATGAATCACTTAAGCCTTCAGTGAAGGTGCATGACTAAAAATCCACCACTAGGTAAAGGTGACAGGAGGGCAGTCAGAGCCAACCAAAGGTGCTGCAGAACAAAAAAGAAACAAAAGTGGTACCATTTCTACCAAAGGAAAGGTCGAGTGGCCTTCTGGAAATACCACAACAGTGACGATATACATGAGTATGTCACGTTTTCTACAGCTGATAGCCCTCACAAGATGATTTTTTTTTAAAAATGAAAGTTTTTAAAATTGAGAACTTATTAAAAGTACAGCTCTCACCTCCCCAGCATTTGTGTGGTTTGTAATATATTCTTAGAGCTTCAATCTTCTAGAAAACAAGTCTATCTGATGCATTTTACATCTGCATTTGGTTGCAAGAGAGTTAAAGAAACAAGAATCCAGTGCAAACTGGGCCCCAAGTTCGGGTATGAATGAGAAAGATATTTTTCAGTCACTAACCAAAACATGATGAGAAAAGGTAACTGATCTAAAAGGTACAGCTTCACAATCTACAGCAAAGCTGCACTAATGTAAAACAGATTTGCCTCGTTGAAATAAATGAGAGTTCTGTTTTCAGAAGAAAATCCAGTCTACAGATCTTAAAGAAAGAGTGAAGAAAAGGCCCAATAGCTGGAGCTCTCCTAATGCCTAGGACTCTCTACAGAGGATCATCTTTGTTATCTGCAGAAGCAAAAAGGTGAATTCTACTCAAAACTGCTCATGAAGCAGAGCAGTATTTTGCAGTTTGTCTACTTATCAAAGCAAATGAGTTCTCTTTGTTGAAAAACAGGACTATTTTCCTGCCAAATTCTCACTCATCCTTGAAACAATGTTTCTGGTAGCAACCATAAAAGCACACTGTCATACAGTTTACACTAAACTGTTACCCAAACCTACAGAAGACAGGAAGTTAAAGCACACTGAAAGGCTCTGTTTGTCTGACTTGTTATTGAAACTCCCATATATTGCTCAGATGTTACCACAGTGGATCAAACACACCTTCAATTCTACACCTTGCTTTGATCTCTGCAGACTACAAAGCCAGATTTCCAGTCATGACAGAGGGATGTAAAATATTCTTCACCATTCATTCAGCTGTGTAAATGAAAGTTCAGAAGGTAGCACAGACCCATAGCTTTTCTGTTATTAAAATTATTCAAACCATCAGAAAAAAGTGTTCTGCAATAAAGCTGTAATAGCATCTGATGGAAGGCTCCAATACAAGGCTTTCAGAATTAAAACTCTGAGAGATCCCCAGCTCATCTTTCTCTAGTCTACTAATAACTACACAATGTTATTAAAGGGGCATTAATGTCACAGATTGGAGTTTCTAATACTGTCATCCACTGCAGATTCTCATATCTATAGAATTATATAAAGAGATTGAAACTCTGACCCAAAGGCATATCCACCTGTCATCAGATCCTCTGAAGTTTTTTTATTCATGTATTGTGGCAAAGACCAGACTAAGTGCTGTGAAAATAGGCAGGTGAAATGTGCATTCTCCATCCAGGCTGAGGACTGATTCTTCTGGGAAAGCAGGAGTAACTCATTGCATCATAAGGTGAGAATGCAGTCTAACAGACACCTGTACATTTCTGTTCAGGAATGAACCTTAGTTACAGTATCTACCAGAAAGAATATTGACCGAAGATCCCCAAAGTCTCACTCTGCCTCGATTCACTGCAGAACTACTCCTATAGCGAGAGTTTTCTCTCTCTTCAGAATACTAGGACCAGAGTTAAAGTTTGATCATTGTGACAGGAGCTATTTAAAAATACACATTGTTTTAAAATTAGCAACCAAAAGAAGCATGGTGAATTTACATTTTGAAAACTTAAGCCTGTCTTTTTCGAGATCACACACAGCATTGGCAGCACCTGACAGAGCTCTGGGAAAGCTCATGCTTTCCACCCTGCAATAGCTGTGTGTCCCACCTGTGGGCACGGAGAGAGCAGTCTCTGTGAGCAGCAACCAGCGCTGTCCTGACACAGGTTTTAAGTAATCTATCAGCATTTGGAGATGCACAGCATGTTCTATCCTTAGTTACACTGCCATAACTCCAAAGTTGTTTGACTGACCTTCGTGTTACCTAAATGGGGTTAATAAACACTGGACTTCCACGCTGCAGAAGCTTAGTAGAGCAGGTATCTAATCGGAGAGATTTTTAAAATGGCATAAGCATAAGGCAGCACAAACCATGCTTTCCTCCTCTACTGCCTGTCGTTACATAACCAGTTACCAGCGCTTATCCGTGATCCAGGCAGCCGAGCCCGAGCCCAACCTGGGAGAGCTGATGGAGCGCCCCGGCCCCCTTCCCTTTGCTTCCCTGCCCACCCATCCCACCTCACCTTTGGCACCAGCGCTTCCGCCGCTCGTGCGGACAGACGGACCCGGGGCGAGCGGAGAGGGTACCAGGAGGAGGACGTGGCTTGAAGTCAAGCCCTCTAAACTGGCACAGCAGGCTTAAAACCACACTGGGGTATGGATTAGCCCTGGTGACGAGATATAACAGCTGGGTTTACGGCAGTGCTTTTGAGCGATTAGGGCTTGGTCCAGTACCTCCACAGACACAGCCTCCCGGCAAAGAGCCGGCACCTCTCGGCTCAGCCAGACTTGGCACCTGTTTAAAAGTCCCTCCAAACCACGAAAACTTTGTGGGCTTTTCTAACCTACAGCTGAGCCGGCCCTTAGAAGAAATGCAGGTGTTTGAGAGCACTGGGACTTTCTGAAGGCGGCCGGGCCGTGTTCGCTCCCGTCGCCCCCCGGCCGTGCCCCCCCGGCTCGGCGCCTCGGGGCGGTCCCG
>VZTN01006713.1:116662-138176 GCA_013400515.1 Erpornis zantholeuca | reverse complement strand
TGGCGACCACGAGACGCCCGTTCGGTCCAGGGGCGTGAGCTCCGCCCGGGCATCCCACCGGCACGGCACGGCACGGCACGGCACGGCACGGCACGGCACGGCGTCAGCCCCCCGCGGGAACCCCCTAATGTAGATTGAATTTGCGCCGACAAACAACGGCGCAGAAACTGGATCTGTTCATTCCTTTCTCGCCAAGTCCTTTGGGAACAGAACAGGACAGTCTTCAGCCACAGAAGCCACGAGGGTTTCGCTGGGTTTGGAGGGATGAAGAAAGATGAAGGGTTGGCACGGGAGCTGAAAGGGCATGGGGGAGGAGAAGAAGAGGAAAGTTTTTACAACTGGGGCGGTGAAACACTGGCCCAAGTTGCCCAGTGAGGAGGTGGATGTCCAATCCCTGGAAACATCCAAGGACAGGTTGGACAGTGCTCTGAGCAGCCTGACCTACCTGAAGATATCCCTGATCATTGCAGGTGGGTTGAACTAGGTGGTCCCAGCCATGCACAGCCAGAATGTCCTCTGTGAGCCCACAGTTCCTCACCCAGCCTTTTCCCACTGTGCAAAACCATCCCCAGTATCATTAGCCAAACCCTCACCAAATTCAAGGAGAGCTAGAGGGTTGCAGAGCTACGGCCTTGGGGAAGGGTAGCACATGGACAGGTGACAGCACTCAAGGATACATGCAACCTAAGCATGTGTGTAAAGTCAGTCACATCCCCGCTGAAAAGCTTTCATAAATTATGGGCCAAGTTGTGACATCTTGCTATTTATGCAGTGCTCACACAGCCAGAGGACAGTGGTGTTTCAGACCATGTGTATGTGTGCATCACACACATAAACCAAAACAGCCCAGCTAACAAATTACAAATTAAAAGATGCCCAGTGCATTCTAAATTAAAATGTATGAGGATGGGGGCAGGGGGGTTTAAAGTTTAGTTTATTATCAGATCAAAAACCACAACTGGACTAACAAAGAGATTAGAAGATTTTTGTGTGCTGTCTGTGGATGATTACTTGTCTGTCCTGAGCTTCAATGCCAGCCCAGTTTGCAGAGGTTTATAATGTTCTGGGTATGTTCTGCTCTAAATGGGATTGTTGAGTTTAAGTAAAAAGTCATTTTAATGAATAAAGGTCATTTTAATGAATAAAGGCCATTATATTTTCATACATTAAAACCTATTTCAAAAGTCATCAACTCTGACTAATGCAGAACAAAGCCCCCTTGAAAATACTTGCTTTTCAGGTGTATTCTCCAGGTTATATTTTCAATGCAGTGAATTCCTGGAAGTTCTTGCCAAGAATCAGAGACGACACTGGTGACTGAGGAATTTCTTTGGGAACAATTTTTGCAGATATATAAGCCTCACAACTGAAAAATAATTCATCTCTCCTATACCTTACGTAGTATTTGAAACCAAGGGTTCTTTTACTGTTGTGCTGACATGACTTACCAGATCAGTCAGCACTCAGATCATCAGTTGCTTAGTAGCAACATTCTGGTAGCACGGATGGAGGCAAGATTTATCCAGTGGTACATTTTCCAGGACATGCCATGACAATCAAGTTTCACCATATTGCAGTTTGTAGTGCCTTTGAACAGTGTGTAGTGTAGTCCACTTGGGACTGCTATTTCTCACCTGAGCACATGGCTTACACTGCAGATTTTGCCTGCAGAGCCTTCATATTTTGGTGTCAAAGTCATGGACCTCTGACACTAGCGCTGAGGATGGACTTCTCCAACCAGTAACAATCATTTTGCTGCTTTCTTCTGCATGGGTCCAACCACAAGCAAATAATCTCACTCAATCACTGGCAAAAAGCAAATATAATATGGTAGTGTTGTATTTGGCCTGCTGTTTTTTGGTTGAGTTGCAGAAGTGTGCCAGTTAATATAATGGGGCTCACAGAGGGAACATTGCTTTTTCAAAGACTTACAACCTTGCTTGGAAGTGCCACTTTCTGAGCTATTTGCCTTTTTTTTTTTAAGTGCTTGTTTTCCCTCAGCAAAACAGTTTTTCACTTACTGGAAAGATCTTCATGCTATTTACTTCAAATCCGGTTAGCCTGCCCACACAGAAGTGCACCATGAGCAAAACCAGGAGCAAGTTCACTCAGTCTCCAGCAGCAGTCCCCAGGCTTTGCAAGGCTGAGGCTCATTTAAGAATAACTGGCAATGTTGCCATGTCTTTTCTAGCACATATCTCTTTCTCTTCCCTCTCCCTGTCCCTCTTCTCCCTCCACATGCTATGGTTGGGTTGTTGGCTGTGCCCAGAAAGGCTTAAACACTTGGGTTTGATACCTCAGCTGCTGAAGGTGCACTCTCAGGGGCCACTGGCACAGGAGGTTAAAACAATCAGCTCAGAAAGGAGTGTCCTGGATCAGTAAAGGACAGATGCTTGGATATGGTGTTCCAGAGCACAGCTGAATGATGGGCATTGTATACAGGTCTTCTTCAGGAAAAGTTAGAACTGCTCAGAGCAGGCTGTACTTTGTCCAGGACTCTTGGATAAACTTACTGTAGTGTTATTGCAGGGAGAGCTGTGACTACAGCTGTGAACAGCCTTTCTACTGTCACCTTCTACAAGCTCCTGAGTGACAGGCCCCTTACTGCATCTGATGCTGGATTTTTGCTCTCATTCCCTCTATGGTTTATTAAAACCTAGAATTCTGAAGCCACAGGAAAGAATCACAGGGTGTTACAATGCCAGGAGTGGGAAAAGATTGCTTAAACTTAATATTGACTAGAACAAAGGAAGAAATTTAAAGACAGAAAATCAGGCATAAGCAGTGACTTCAGGGAAAATATTTGTATCATGACCAAATATTTCTTGTTGATGAGCCCCCGAGGCAAACATTTCAAAGGACTCAAGGAAAGCAGTAGAAAACATTTGCATCACTGTAGGAAGATGGAATGAGTTGCCTACTAGGATCACTATACCTCTAACCTCAGTGGCATTAGGAAATAAAAACCTACAAATGTTTTTTCCCTGCTGCTTGCACTGCCCACTCAGTGCAGCCAGCTTCCACTGCTGATTCCTTCTGACAGACTGTAATCAACCAAGGGAGGCTGGGTCTGCACTGCTCCTTGTGTGCTTCTGAGCATCCTTAACCCCCATGCAGTGAGTACTTAACTGTGCACCTCAAAACCAGTTACACTCATGGAGACTACCCAGAGCACAATAAACAAACACCCTTCCTGCCATGACATCTCCCCTTCTCTCTGAATCCTGTAAGCTGGGGATCTACAGTGAGCACTGGAGGAGATGATAGAACCACCAATGTTTTTAACTCTGGAAACCTGAGCCTTCCTTCTTGCCTTTCTGTTCATCACTGAAGAGTCGCTTAACAGTAGTGTAGGGGTCTGTTTAATTGTTGATTATCTTAACTGAGCAACTTGACTGAGTAAATACTAGTCCTGTACTTTTAGCTCTGAGTGGAAATGATGAAGTGTCATGAAATACTCAGCCAAAAAACAGATGTAGTAAGGCAAGCTGAGCAGCAAAAAATACAACACAGATGGTCATGATAAATTAATTGAAGACACAAGGGGGAGAGATGCAAAAAATGCCATGGAACCTATAAGTAGACAGATGTCAAAAATATCTCTGATTATGCACTTAATTACACTCTCTGTGATTGCTTGATTCCTAACACACTGTTAACAAACAATAATCTCCAAAGGACATCGCCAAGGTTGTTGGCTTTAAAATGACCACATCTCAAATGCTGACACAGTCCATAATGTCACCTTTGCAGAGGTAATAATTTTTTAAACATTAATTTTCATTTTGTGGTGGAAATTTCTCTAGTACTAGACGTGTTACTACTTTCACACCATATTAGAAGGGGTTTTGTTTCTGTCTTACCAAAATATATGTTTATGTTACACAGATGCAAATCCAGCTGACAGCAATTGAAAGATTTTCATTAGCCCCAAGAGGCTTCAAATTATTTTTCTTTTTCATTAAAAAGTGAATTTTTTACTGTTCAAAATTCAGTACAGGAGTTTTGCCATTAAATTCAAAAGGACCAAGGCTTAGTCCATGCTCTGTTTGAGTTTGTTCCAGAGTCTCCTGAAATCAGTGCAGGGGGAGGAGACATTTAAGATGATTTGGAAAGGAAATTAAAAAAGGGGGGGCTGTGTGTAATGATAATGCTGTAATTTCTCTGCATATAAGGAATTCAATTATTGCTCCATTCAGTGTGTAACCTCATTGTAATCACTGAAACTTCCTGGGACGTGTTGTGCGAGAAACACTAGCTTTAATACATCCGTCCCCTTCAGGAGTAAGCAGTAGGAAAAAAAAAGACAAGGACACCTAGGAAAGTGCCTTGGAGATTTGGAACTGAAGGACAAAACAGTAGTTAGATCCTCTGGAGGCAAGAACTGAAAACTCAAGTCCCAGTGGGATCACAATATTTGTGTAGAAGCTCCCAAACTCCCAACTCCTCCCACTCTGAGACAGACAGAGCTTTGGAGTGTACCTGTCTTCCTCCTTGGGTCTAACATGTAGGAAAAGATGCAGGGTACAAAAATATCCCTGTCATTACACCCTGAAACCTTAAAGCCTACATTCCACTGTTAGGGAAGTAGGATCAGCCCTTTCTCGTTGCCAACAACTGCTTAAGAATGAAGGTTTCTGACATGGTGGTGTTGCAGAGAGGGGCACACCTGGGGCATTTGAATTAAGCCTATGTTTTCTGGGATATCATTTCTACCCATGGACTCTTTCCAGAGTCACCCAGAGCACATGGAAAGCACTTATATCTAAGTAAGTTTCAATGCAGCATTTGGGGTGCCCCTTGCACTGCTCCACTGACATGCTGAGCACTCTAACACCAGGCATAAGCCTCAAATGCCTCTTGGCACAGCTGGGAGCAAAAGCTGGCATTCTGCAACCCTCACACTGGCTTGGCCCTGGGGAGGATTTTCCCTTTGGGGAGGCTGTTCCCTGCTTTCCATGTACTTTCTCCACTTGAGCCTGCATGGAGACATCTGCTGCCACAGACTCTGCAAGAGAGGCTCTGGCTCAGATGGGCTGGGAAAGCAGAGGGCAGGCCCAACAATTCACCCTTTCCTGCACACAGTGTTTGAGACAGACTGAGTGTGTTGCCTCTGCTGCCTCCTGACTTCTTATCTAAAGCCTGGAGAGCCCGGGTGTCGCAGCGATGAGGGGACGCTTTAGTTGCTCCTTGTGGGTCACAAACAAGCCATTGAAAAAGCATCGCAAGGGGAAGGTGGGGAAACCCCGGGGTGAGTTTCTTTTTCCAGATCTTATTAAACTTGTCCTCTTTAAAATGTGAATTCTTAAGGTAAATCTCAAATGTCTTGAACATAATTCCTTCAGTTAAACGCCCATTTTCTGAAAGATATGTAGCATTACCCACGCACAGACATGTATTTCTTTCAGTGTGGGAGGTCAACATTTGAAACTCTACTCCCAGAAATGCTGAGACTTACTCTAACTCTAGAGCCCATAATTTTTATCTATTTAGTCAAATTATTTAGATTTCATTTAAATCCAACCAAATGACTGCCCTGTCCTTAAAGCAGGCCCCAGGACATTAATTCCCTAGGATTACTGGGACCATCAGCAACTGAGGGCAGGGGAGCTTCGCCGGGGAAGGTGTTAAATGCGGTGATTTAGCAAGAGCACATTTCAGTCTCTTGAGCAGACGGTGATCTACAGAAGCAGATGCATCTAGTAGATTGTATTCATAACACGTAGAGAGTCTGTTCAACCAGTCCTGAGCCTCTGTGCCAACCAGTGAGTTGTAGAGCCTTGCTGGAGCACGGTCCTGTGCACCACTGGAAGGTGAAACTCCATACCTGCGGCATGAGGCAGCAGATGCAGGAGATCGTGCAGAGGCTGTTCTCTGCATCAAGAGAGCTATCCAGACGTATCTGAAATAACTCAGGCTCAGCCTAGATGAGATGTTCTGATACAATGCTTATCTGATACCCCACCCTTCTGTATGACAGAAATTGTTTGGGGCCTGCCAGTGGAATGTTCTACAACTTAACCCAAAATACTAATTACTTGACAGGCTAGTGCTCATTTTCCTGTCATTGCAGCTGTCTGTTTTCTGTTGTGATTCTAAATGGTTAAGCAGGCTGTACACTGGGAGACATAATCTGCTGTAATATGTTGTGGTCTGATGCATGCACCTAGATTGGAGTGTTACTTAAGCTTTAATCCCCAAGAATCAGTGATTACCCACAGGAGACAAATGGAGGGCTGTTTATAGTATGGTTGCTAGACAACAGTGCACCATTTAAAGTATATTTTCCAAAGATTAACTGCATCTCAGAGGCTGACAACTTTTCCAACAACCTGTTTATGAAAAGTGAAGTTTAAAACATCTAGATTTTCAAAAGAAAGGAGAGCAACCCAATAATTGCTTGGCATTTTCAGGGACACAGGGAAGTGATGAGTGCAGTGCAGAATGCAGAGGAAGGGGCTTCTAAGGCTTAGTCTGAAAAGAAGTGAAGGAGCAGCATGAAAAATACTCTGCACCGGTCCTTGCCACCCCTCTGCATGCACAAGGTGTGCATTTCCCTAGCTTTTACTCACCAGTGCCAGGCAGCTGCTTTAAAGTGTTTCATTCCTTGCCTCCCTCAGAGAGTAAAACCAAAAATAGTAAAGAAATTACAGAAAGCATACCATTAAATCCATCTCTTTTTCTCCCGTTTCCTCTCCTGAGTGTTACAGCAACTACCTTTGCTACTTTTGGAAAAGGGGGATATGTAAATGGAGCAGAGCCAGGCTGCACTTACTGAGATCTATTTGGCAATTTTCAAATACAAACTGCATAGATAATGTCCAATTTAAATAGTGTTTCCTTATTTACTGCAGTGCTGTCACACTTAGTTTTTCCTCTTCCAATAGTTTTGCCTCTTCTTATAAGTTGGTTTTTTTTTCTGTCCCTTTGACCGCACTGTTCTTACCTTCTTCTCAATACAGCAAATGAAGCAAGGAAGGAATATATGTGCAGCAGAGGGACAAGAAATCCAACAGAGACTCAGAAAAGTAAGATTTTCCTGACCTGTCATTTCAAACACTGTTTTCATTTTTTAAGAATCAAGTGTGTGGATTATATAGACTTTACAATATATGGCCTCTATGTTACTTGACAACTTTCTGAATTAATCTGGGGTTCTTTTACTGAGAGAGATCTTTTGAAAATGTACATGAATTCTTAAAAATCCAATCCTCTTAAATTCTTCTCTTAAGGCAGCAGTGTAAGCAGTGTCACCAAATCAGTGCTCCACCTCCACAGCTCGGATCATCGTGTGGCCCAAACACAGGGAAAGGACTTTGCTGGAGAAGCTGCAAGGCAGGTGTGGCTGATGCTGCAGGGGCTGGGAAGTCACCTCAGCCACCATCGGTGTTGGGACAGCACAAAACACATGGTGTCCTTCCCTGGCAGTTCTTCATCTAATCTGTTGTTAGATCCACAGTGCCAGGGATCCTGTGGCCTCCCTTGGCTACTAGCTACAAGTTTCATGGCAATATTTTTCTTCCCATCTAACATAAATTCCCCTTCACACAGATTAACCTGATTTGCCCTCATCTCCTACCAAGTAGATGGGGAGAACAACTGCCACAGTAGAATACCTGTGACTTGTATTTATCTCATGACCTGCTGTGACCCCTGGTTCTTATTTTGCAGTACTTGTGTCACTTGTGCTGTTGTACATCCCTAAATATATAATTTCACCTTCATCATCACTAAATTTCATTCTGGGCCATTTTCCCTGTTAGTCCAAATTATCTTTAACTCAGGCCCTCACTCCACCTAAGTCTTTCAATCCTTTCAGCTAAGAAGGTCATAGCAAAATTATATAAATACATTCTCCAGTTAGCACCACTGGACGTAATGGTAAAAATATCCAGTAGAGACAGGCACACAGCACATCCCTGTGAGACCTTATTTGAAATTACACTGAGATAAAGGAACCAGAGAGGGCTCAGAGAGTGATTTTTCAACAAACATTTCTTTGTTATAGTGCTTCATCTACACCACAGGCTCCCCAGTGCATCATTAACTTCTAAATTGTTGCACAGAAGTCAGTGCAGCTGAGAGCAGGATCTGGCCTGCACATTAGTAAGATTTGCTGTTCTGGTCTGTTTCAAAACCATCAAGATGAAGACTCTCTATTCTTAGCTTGAGTAGTGGCATTAATGCACAGCAGTGCAAGAAAAGCAGAGAAATATGTTCCCCTAAGTGCTACCTTTTTGTGGGACAAAGGCAGTCAGGACCAACCATAGCTCCCAGGACACCCATTCAGACATATATACACAGAGCCTCCAAAGCACTTGACATACATCCTCCCAGGCTGAAGCTAGAACTTGTTTGCAAATTCAGAGGAAGATTTAAACCTGGGTTATCTGCATGAATTTGAAGGGACAAAAGAGAAACAATATGGACGTTATTAAAGATGCCCTCCCCGTAGGTGTGCCAGGAAAATGGCATCCATTGTACCAGAGCATTTTGTTTCTTTTCTATTAATAGTGTCACAGAATGAAAATTCAGAATGTGCAGGCTCGGTTTTGTGAGGAATTTTCCTCCTTTTTTCCCTTACCTAGCAGAAAACCCCAGAATGTGAGGGATTTCTGTCCCTTATGCCCAGTGTGGAAAGGGCCAATTTAATAAATGGGATTATTTGTCCAAATAAAGGAATTGAAGCTGCTGGAAAAGTGAGGACCGGGTGATCAGGCCGCTCTGCAAACAAGAGCAGAAGCAGTGTAGAGAGAAAATGTAGAAGCAAGAAGTTATTTTATTATGCAAAAGCTGTCCACCCCCTTATATCAAGAAACGACAAGCCGTTCCCTCATGGAAGCGAGCAAAAAAATACTGAACATCTCTGTTCAACATTTCTTACAATTAATTCTCCGTAAAAAGACAGTCTCTGTCCCATCATACTCACTTGGTGTCTCCATGGACTTAGAGAGGAAAAAGACTTGAATTGCATCAAGTCAGTGCTGTTGCTGCTCCAGTCTCTGAGAGGATCACCCTCTTCACCCCCTCCCCCCCACTTCCAGTGCTTCTAGTTTGGAGAGAAAAGCCACACATGGAGATGGGCAGGTGACTGAGCCACATTCCAGGGCAAAGGGTGGAGGTCCTTTGTGGCAGTGGGCACAGCTCCTCCCATGGCTCTGCCTGTTTGGAGCTGGATGCTGCAGGTCTGCTTACCAAGGGCTGACAGTCTGCAAGTGCTGCTGGTGCTAGAACACACCAGTTACTTTCTCAGCCCATGTCTGAAGTGAACATGGAAAGGAATAGGTTAAGAATGGAAGCCTTCTTTCCTTCCGGAGCACTGCTATTACTGTGAAATTGTCATCTGCTCAAAGCTTGCCTACAGGGAGGAAGAGACTCTCATTTGAGAACACCTACTGCAAGGCCATTCCTATTCTGCTCTGAGATTGCCTTTTCCCAATTATCCCAAATAACATATTCCATAAGATTCGATGCTGTCTTATTTCTTTCATGCAGTCAAGCCTCAAGTGCCAGCAGAAGGCAAAACAGAAACCTGATGGATCAGACTATGCTCCTGAAGAGAGAAGGCCGCAGGCACTGCCCTCTCTGAGGACCTGTTTCAGCAGCAGGTAGAAGAACAAGGCAGATTCCTCTGGAAAAATTACTGGCAAAAGTCAAAAGCAAAACAAATAACCTGCTCCACTTTCATCTGCTTATTGCTAAAGCAAAGTCCCTTGTCAGCAAGGGGGGCATAAACACACAGTACATTGTCATGACCTGGCAGTTTGTACCATCTTCATTTTGTGAGCACAGTCCAGCACAGATTCCTGCAGGCAGTGACCAGCTTTCTCTGCCACTCTGAGTGCTTCAGGCAGGGAAGTGCATGCACAGCCCTAATTCTGGTGGGAAATGTAATTTCTGGAGTGAGATACTAGTGGCAGAGGACCTATGACATTCAAAGCAAAGAGTCAGACTGCCATATTAGCTTTCCCTCCAGCCTCTGGATGTGACTGGCTCCTCCTCAAAGCCCAGCCCTATATCCTCATATGAAATGTGGTGCAGAGAGGCTCTGGGACCAGACCCTGGGGCCCTCCAGGAGTGTGGGTCCTGCACAGTTATGAAGCTGCTCCGTTTCACAGAGGGCTCCACTGCCCTGTGCAGAAGGAGCAGGTGGAGAAAAAGCCCTCTTCACATCTTGTTGCTGGTGACTGTAGAGGAGCACACAGGCTAAAGCAAACAGTGCAGCAGCAGTTAGTGCCCTGTTGTTAAAGAGAGTGCATGTGTGTGCAAGATAGACTGAGTCCTACTCTAAAAGGCCAAACAGCGGATCTGGTGATTTAATGTTTCGGGTGTTTTCCTTTTGATGAAGTAAATTTCTGGTGGCTGCAGGTCAGTAACTATTACCCTGAAGGACTGGATATGCAGTGTAAGGTATACCACCCACTCTATTCACACCAGCATGGGACCTAACCCATGCATCCATCAGAGCAGACCCTGGCTTGGGATGCCTTCACCCTCTCTTTATTCTCATTTCAGCCCTGCTCTGAGAAAATCATCTGTGCCTGTCACACACTCGAATTTTAGACTGGAGAAGTGTTCAAAAGAGAAGGTTAGATTTTAACCCAGCGCAGCCACAGGGAGTTGAGGTCTCTTTTCTGCTATCTAGCACATTACTGATGCTTTGGGTCATGATGATAGAAGATTAGAACTATTATGATCTACTCAAAAAGTGGTTTGTCATGATTTGTGAAACACAGCTCAGCCAGAATGAACCTGGTCCTGGACCAGCAGCTGAAATGCAAGGAAGCTGAAGGGAAGAAACATTAATGTGCTTTCAGTGAAAGGGGCTACAAGAGGATTAGTTCTGTTATGTCTGAGTCCAGCGTTCCAGAAACTCAATGGGCTTCTGCAGAATAATTCATTAATTCCACTGAAAGGCTTTGCTGTAGATTTGAAAAGGGACACAGAGAGTGGCCAAAAAAAATCACACTGGCTCCTGGGGCCTGATCTTTGGCATCGAACTGATGTTCATTTTATGCTAGCAAGAGGAGGCTGGAAGGTGGAGATAGACACCCATGGGCATTATGACACCATAAAAAGTAGCAGGGCCAGCTCAGATATGGCTGAGGCAATAGTGCAAGGGAAAGAAGAAAGAAAGATTAAGTTGCAGTAAATGTTCACCGAGCTTATACAAGAGATCTTTTTTTTTTCCTCCCTCCATGCCATACTGGTGCTTGACGAAGATGGATAAATGCAGTTTTGAGTTATGATAGCAACTGTAATGAAATCATCACACTGTCGAGGAATGCTGTTTTCAGCAGAAACACATCGGTCAACTCTCACAGACGTTTCAGAATCCTGATTCAGATGGCTTTCTGACAGGATTTACCTGCACATTTATTCTTTAAGGTATTTCATAGCTATTAGAGCTATTATTCAGCTCACTGGGTGGTTTATTTATTCTTTATGGAAGCTGTAAGTGCCCTGAGAAATGGCCTTCTTTCCAGTGACCGAACAGGTACCATACGGAGAGCTCCTCGCCTGCCATCTGCTCTGGCCTGGTGGGAGGGACCAGCTGCGGAGGCAGCAATCATTCAATTTCCTCTGACACTTAGTCCTTGAGGTCTCTGCTGACTGCCCATAACAGTCAAGCAAGTCTTGCTTGTGATGTGCACAACTAAGAAGTGGATTGTGGCCATCTGTCCCATTAACGCCCCGATTTTGCAGTGGTGATTATGCACTGTAAATGCAGGTAGCTCCTCTGAGCTTAGCACAACCCTTAGCACAACTTGGCAGCCAAGGACCTGGCTAACTTTCTGAGCCTCCACTTACCACAGGCAATGCTACATTGTCCTGCTTGGCTGAGGGCTCTGGCACCCTTTACACAGCCAAATGTGGCGTGACTGCTGGGGCAACGTTTTGGCAGAGGTCAACCAGTGCGCAGTAAGTGACGCAGGATGTGAGGGATGACAGCCTGTGCACAGCTGGTGCCCAGCATGTTGCTCACCTCGTGCCTGAGAATTGCCAAGTCCTGGAATCTGTAATGAGTGATTCTTCTGTAATAGGGTGAACATATGTGTGTGTGAACTCTTAGCATGTTTGGGGATGATTTAATGATGGATGTGTCTAGGGAGGTTGGACAATGCATAAGTATTTCACTCACAACCGTTTTGGGAGCTGATTACCTACACTGAGCTGTCCTCTCAGGTTTTGGGCTGAAGAATAAGATCTCATGTCACTGATTAAACTGTATTTCAGGCACGACAGGAGCCAGGAGCCATGCTGCAGGAACTGACTGACAGCAAGGCACAAAACAGGGATTCGTCCTTCAGGTCAGCAAAAGAAGAAAGAAATTGAAACAACAAAGATAGAGTGCAGTCTCAGAGCTGCAGATTACACTGTGTGGCTGTGGAGCACCTTGTTTTGGAGGTATCTGAAAGTGACGGAAAGAGCAGGAAATCGAGATTCCCCTGCTGATCTCTATAACCAGCTTGCCCTGCCACACACAAACCTGCAGAGCCACACCTGGGATTTTTAAACACATTCTTAGCAGCCAGCTTAAAGAGGACAAAATTTAAGAGTCACGAAAGTCTGTTCTTAATAACTGTGCAATAAGAAAACTTAAAAAGAAGAACCTACTGACTCTGAAGCAAAAGATGTTCAACTTATTATAAGATAGTCCAATTTTTTTAAAGATGAAAATACTGGTGCTCCTGTAGTTTTACCAGCAGGTTTCGTGTTAGGCATCTGCTCAGGCATTGCCTCAAGTGGGTGTGTAGGCCACTTCAGAAAAATGGTTGTGGAAAGTCAAGCCCTCCTTCTATTCTGCATGCTGGCTGCAAGAACACCACCAATGCCATTGACCAAGAGCAGGAGCAGCCAGAGCTTTTAGAGGCACTGGTAACGTTGTATTTGCTGAATAAACAACCTGTTATTCTCACTGGAGTGCCACGCTGCGCACATGGGCAGATGTGGAGGTGCAAACAGCAGAATGGGGGATGAGTGACTGCTCACCCCAAAGGCTTGTGATGGGCAAGTCCCAGGCACAACAGCTCTGAGCAAAAATGAGCCCCAGTGGTGGAAAAGGCAGGTTTCATTTCATTCATTCATTCATTCATTCATTCATTCATTCATTCATTCATTCATTCATTCATTCATTTATTCCTAACACCACTGCTTTTTCTCCTTGAGACCCTAGCAGAAGTTTTAAGGCTCTCTGAGAAAGAAACTCTCTTTTCAGGGAGGGGTGTTATTTTTGAAACCCATGCCTTTCAGCTGCAGTCACTGCAGCCTTTGAATGGAAAACAGGCTATCAAAGCAAAGAAAAGTCGAGCTCCTTGCATTCCAAGGGAGTTTGGGACCAAGTGTGGGCTGATCTCTGCAAGCAGAGGTGAACTGCCAGGAGCACTGACATTTCTTCCTGTGCAGTGACCAGGCAGGGCCCAGGAGTGAGCAAACCTTCCTGATGCAGCTTGGGTTAGAGGTGACAACAACCAAACCAGTCCCATATCTCAATGATCTCTGCCTAGCAGTAGCATATGCCCTCCACATTTCTTAGCATGATTGGCAGTTTCTGCTGGAATAAAAAAGCCCATCAAATATTATAGGTCAGAAGTGAGCCCCTGCATAGAGCTGGAGGAAGGGTTTGGCCCTGGCCAGCACTCACTGTCAGCAGCACCAAAGGCACACAACAGCTTTTAATTGAGCAGGAATAGACTGAACAGCTAGAAGCAAGGCAGTTTTACTGCAAGGTCATGCGCCCCATGCACCATGGGAAGGCTTTTAGCTGTTTGAAAATTACTCCTGCTCAATCTGAATGTGGCATCTTTAAAGACCAAGACATCCCTTTTTCTCATAGCCCTCTTCCCTCCCTGGCAAAACCTCTGGTTCACAGTTACCTTTAGCCTGTAAGCAGCTGTTTTAACTGCTAGAAACTACTCAGATTTCATCACCAGGCCCCACCTGTGCCTGAACATGTCCACATCAGGTTATAATGTCTTGTCCTTGAGCACTCCTCTGGCAGGCGCTGGTGGGGTGGCAAACACTTTTTGTGTTTTCAGCTTTGCCTTAGGTCTGTCGTTAGGAATGGCCTCTGCTGTTGGTGCTATGATCATGCCTGCTCCAACCAGGCATGGAAATGTGCATACGTGGCCTGCTTGGAGGCTGCACCATGGCTTAAACTGGTTTCAGTTGGCACAAGTTTCTTGGTACTAGTGATGTGATGTATAGATATTTAACCTGTGGAGGAAAAGCAAGGAAAAGATTTGTTATGAACTTTACATGAAATCCTAAAATTAGCATTCAGTAGAGTGACTGCCCAAAAAATGAAAGTGACAGCTTGTGGATTGAAGGCATAAAACTGAAAGTCTAAGAATTTCTAAGGGGCAAAGTGCTTCAGGTGGCTTTGGGCATGGCTGCATGCCAGCTGACACATGCACAGGGTCTTCCAGCTAAAACTAGAAACAAATTCACTTCTAGACTCTCCTCGGGCTTCTAAAAAATTCTCTGTTTGATCCCAACAGCTCAAAGATAAAAGTTCTCAGGACTGAAGGAGCAGAATCTCAGAGGGAGTTTAAGCCAGCTTGCCTGGCCAATTGATCAAAGACACTCCCTGTTCAAACAGATGGGAGCAGAGCAGGTCTCTTCATGATCCAGCAGAGAAAGATTTTCCTCCAGCACAAAAATAGCCCAAACAAACCTGAATGTGTATTGCAACCTAAATAGCACCCACCTCCCCTCTGTTAGATAAGGCATAATCAAAACCTGTGATGTCCTGCAAAAACTGACAAGGACTCTTTGCCTGAGACAGTATCAGAAATCCCAGTATTGTGTTTCTGGAGGGACTTTCAGGGGCATGGCAGGGGTGGTCCTGTGTTAGATCTGACCTCCACCTCTTGCTTTTCCCAGCCAGAGTAAGCTGGCTCCTTACAGCACGTGCTGAGAATGCTGGCCCGTGTCCCTCTCATTCTGGCCCTCTCATGCACATGCTTGGGCTCTTGCCAGGGCTGCTCTTTGTGCCATTTGAGCCAAGCCCAGCTGAATTCCAGCACCAGAGACTTGCCATGAAGGAGAGGAGGTTGCTCTTGGTCACATCTGTACACATCTGTACTCCTCCCTGGCTCACTCTTGAGGATCACAACAGGTTCCCAGTGGCATCACAAAGCTCCCAGCAAAACCAATCTGACAGCTCCCTGTTTCCCAACAGCAGCAGAAAATGGGCAGCACAGCCATCTCAGTGCACATGTTGGGGGCTGTGCTGGGCAGGCAGCCAGCCCTGCTAAACCATGCCAGGGCCATGGAGTAACCGTGAGCATCCCTGGCATAGCCAGGGAGGGCTGCACATCCTATGGGGCTCGGTTTGGGCATGCAGGCAGGAGAGCATGGCTGTGCTCCTGACAGGATTTGCCTCAGGAGGGTCTGTTCAGAGAGGATTAGCAAAACTTGCCCCTGAGTGAGCGGTGAGCTGGACAGCCCTGGCCAGGCAGGATGTGCTTGAAGGACATGAGCACTGGACCACTTTAGGGTTGATCACTGCTGCTGCTGCTAAAACTCCAGGCATTTGCAGCAAGGTATTTTAATGGAAACTAAAATCTTTGCAGAAGGACAGCTTGAATCACAAGTGAGCGACAGAAAATTGACAGGATAATTCTATGTTTCATTTTTAGCAGCATTATTCTGAAGTGTAGGATGGTGGTTAACTGATTTAACCAAGTTCTTACTTCACATAGGAGAAGCAGAACAAAGAGAACTACTATTTTTTTTTCAATTTGCCATTATAATCAAGCAACAACATTTATATCTTTAGCTAGATTTCCATATATAAACTGTTAATTGATAATGAATGTGATTATAAGAATATTTTTGCTTCAAAACAATATATAGAGCAGTAACTGTGTGCTTAGGTTTGTATAATAACAAATAGTTTTACTTTTAAATTCTGTATGGTTTTTGTCACTCTCAAACTGGCCGAACACACTGGAGTGCAGTCCTTGGACATGCCCAAAAATGTACCAAAAGACAAGACAAGGAGAAAGCAGCTCTCCCTGGCCAGACAGCCTCAAGGAGAGTGCCTAGGGATGGATCCCCAAATCAGTCAGGCTGTCCTAGGGAGAGGGTGAAGGCTGTGTTCATCAGCCAGGATGAGTGCAAGAAGGGGGGTTCTCCCCAGATCCCAAGCCCACTCTCTCCGCAGAGGGCAGCTGAGCATCTCAATCTCAGTGGGCTCTGAGGGACAGAGGTGTGCTCCCAGCTTCTTTGGGATTATGCCCAGAAGGATCAGGTGCCAGCATTGGTTCCCAGTGGTATGTGAACTTGTGATTAAATGCACAAACAAATCTGCTGATAGGCCTGTGCCTATGTTAGGCTGAGGTGAAGGCTTAGGTTAATACCCAGATCTGTATGGTGGGTGTCAGAGCACGATTTACACTGGGAGCAGGAATCTTCCATGTTAGCTGGGGATCCTTTGTCCTTAACCCAAATTATAGCAAAGATGTAGTGTTTGGCAGATGCTGGCAGGATGAAAATCCCCTCTTTCCTCTCCAGCTGACTCTTGGTAGTGATGGGGTAGGGGTGGATGCAGAAGGCAAGCTTCCACAGCCCCTTCAGCCACTCCTTTCCTGGGAAAGCCCGAGAACTCACATGGTTCAAAGGTGTTCCTCTCCCATTATCACTTCATTCATTCCCATTAAGGTCTCTGAAGAAAGGCACACAGTCGTGGCACATCTTTTCTGCTGTCATTTCTCTTTGCACGGCTCACAGCTCGGCTCCTGCCGTGCTCCTGCTTTGGCAGAAGGGACCAGCATGTCCCATCACCTCAGAGCACTCTCCACCCTGACCCCAGCTGCGTGCCCAGCAGAGCTCCTGTGACCCGCAGCCGGCACACGCTCGGTGCTCACGGCTGCCAGATTCCCACCAAGGGGTCTCAGATCAGCAGGAGATCAGACCGTGATGCCCTGAACCCTGCTGGAAGCTGTCTCCCTGCTTTTCCTCAGCCACCTGAGATATGGTGACAGCTTTTCTAATAACATTTCAAAACTCTGATAATCAATAATATTTATGGGGTTCACCAGTTCCACTTTGTTTTCCTCTCCTCCAAAGGTTTGATCTCCCTCCTCACAGAGAATGCCATTTTTAGGATGCTGTTCAACACCACTTATATTTTCACAGCAGCAAAATCCTTATTAGTGAGCCAATGAGAAATGATCATTATCCTGACTATCACAGGGCTTTGTGTTTGCACTTCTTTTCCTTGCTGTTCACCTAGTCCTGTGTGCTAATCCAAACAGGACCATGAGCAAACCAGTGCTGTGTAGGCTAATCTGGGCAGGAACATCATCTGCTTGATTATACAAGGTGGGAAGGGTCAGACTCTGACCCGAGCTATGATAGGTATAAGCTGTCTACACTCTAAATTCCCTCAGAGCTAATAATCCAGAGTCTGACTCACATCTCCAAAGGTAAGTTTTATGGTACAGTCAGGAGACAGGGTGGCATGTGCCTTGGCCAACCCTCTCTAGCTGCTGTCCTTCCTTTACTTTCTTTTCTGTTTGGTCTGAGATGCTTTCTCAGTGGCAAACACTCTGCTGTGCACCATTTCTGCCCCAGAAGAGCACTAGTATTTCTATTCCAGTGGAGCATAAGCAGTAATAGCAATCAAGTGGGGGAGAAGAAATCACCAGGGTGTCCCTACTGCTCAAACAACATCCAAGAAGTTCCTTCCCTCTTTTCCTGAGTTTTGCCTTTAAAGTTTTCCCTCAAGACTGCAGAGCAGCTTCTCCTAATGCTGTGAGGTCCATATATCCCCCCACCCTCTAGTCCTCCACTGCCATGGTGCCTCAGTAACTCTGGGGTTTGATTCAGTCTCACAAGGCAAAACTGACACAGGAATCCACACAGTCAAAGAGAAAAAGTAATTTTACAACAGTGGCTGATTTTTAAAGTAATTTTTTCAATAAGATGGGCCTGCATTTGATCACGGAAAGCAGGTCATTTTGGGTAAAGGCCACTGACAGGGAACAGGCATTTACTGAGATACTTTATGGCCACAGACTAAAAGCCCTCTCCCGCTGCTGCTTTGCCTCGAAGGGTGTGGTGCATAGGAAACAAATCCAGCCTTCCTCAATCCTCTGATCTCCAGTAATCCAGCCTGCTGGCCTCGTGCAGCAATTTTCTCCATAGCCCACTGTGCAGAGTGTGCCCTCATTGCCCTGGGCCTGCTTAACCCAGCTCTACCTGCATTTGCGCTAGCAGCAGCATTACATAAATTACTTACTAATGATGCCTCTCTTAAGTAAGCAAATGGGATGACATCACCCACCAGTGACATAGCAGCTGCTCAGGGAGGGAGGGAAGGGCTGAGCTGTCTCTGCATGGGTGTGCACACACAGACCTCTTGAGCCGTGGCTGCGTGGCAGAACCCAATCCTCCCAGGAATGGACACAGGATCAGCAATAATTCAGGCCTGGAAGGGACCTTAGGGGATCTCACCCTACCCTCTTGCTGACAGCAGGACCAGCAATGAGGCCAGACCAGGTTGCTCAGTGTTTTATACATCTGAGTCTTGAAAACTTCTGAGGGTACACCAGCTTCTCTGGGCAACCTGCTACAGGGTTCAACTGACCTAACAGGGAAACATTGCTTCCTTGTATCCAGTCTGACTTCTTTTTACAACTTAAGGCCACTTGCCAATTGTAAAGGTGGTTTTACATACCCCTGTATACTAAAATATCATGTAGATGCATTCAAATCCATCCACATCTCTGCCCACATCTTTGTTCATAGCAGCCCAAGCCTTCTCCAGCCTTTAATAAATCTGTTATACAATATTTGTTGTACACAGCATCATCTAATTTGTCAGTGGGAGTGCAGAAATTGGTTCATCTCTGAAATACCTCAAGCAAGTAGGACTATAGGCACTAAGCTAGAATGACTGCATAGCTTATGTTTTGTCCAGATGCTGCATTATTCCTTCATAGGACAGCAACCTACTGTTCACATATTGCTCACAGCCTCCCTCCAGGCAGGAGGATCCCTGCCAGGTGCTCGTCTCCAGAAGGTCTCTTCCTTGCCCAGCTCAGTCTTCTCCATGGGGTCACATGGTCCCACGCATGGGGAAGCCCTTCTCCAGATCAAGCTGGTTGGTGACAGAGACCACACAAAGTCCCCTGCATGCTGGGGGTCTGGCACTGGCCTCAGGCTGTTCTTTGGAGGGAAGGTCTTCAGCTCCCCCACCAAATCATCGTCACCCCACAGGATTCACCCAGCAGCACCTAACTTTGCTCCTCCCAAAAGAGCGGTCAGTAGGGTCTGGTGCAAGTTGCTGTGATGGTCACAAAAGAAAATCACATCCACCTGCCACGTTCAGAAGCAATCTAGCAAACTGACAGCTGGTGAAGAGGAGGGAGTGAAGAGAGACACCGGTGAGCACCGAAAAAAGTGGTGCTTGTTAATACCCACCTTTGGGAAGGGAATTTTTCTGGATATGGTTTGGTGGTATAATGCACAACCAGGACAGTGCCTGCTTGCATCTCTGGGCCCAGAAGTCTCCAAAACTGAATCAGATTAGAACGATCCTAACAACTCTCAGCTCCCACCATTACCCACAGACCAGTTCTGCATTAGACACAGAAGCAAATATTGGAAGAAAATATTTCCACCTGCACTGAGACAGTTATTTCCAACCCCAAAATCAAGAAATGTATCAAAATCCACTAATTCCCTATCCCCGCACTTAAAATGTGCTTTCAAAATTGCCAGCTTTAACATAAAATCAAATTCAGGATATTTTAATTTCTCTTCTGATTTTGAGCCTCTTGGGTGTGCTCCAGTCATGTTGTGAGGCTTCTTTCTAGAAAGATGAGTGCCAGAATTGATTTTTTTTTTAAATCCAAAAGCAAGACTGTGACAGAATTCTGTAATTCTGTGAAGGCACTCAGGGAGAACAAAAAGCTATAAGACCTTGCACAGAAGCAATGCTAGCAGACTGTACCATTGCAGCTCATATCACTCACATTGAGACACCTGTATCTGGGAGGGGGGGAGGGACTGTAAACTGAGGAACACTCCTAAAAGGTAAAAATCCCAAGGAATAGAGTAGGAAGTTTAAGGAAGGGAGGAGGCTGGCTCCTCATATGTTTTGCTCCCTGCCCTGCCTGAGGGACTGTTGTTGGCCACATCACCACCCAACGCAAACAACAGTTGCAGGTTGACTGCCCACCACCCGCAGCCCCCCTGGTTGTTGGTGCTTACAAAGTGCTTTGAAAACATGCCAGAACAATTGTGCACAGAAATACAAACAGCACAGGGGTGCTGGAGTTTAAGTATGCCTAGGGAATAAGGGGCTTTTCCTTCCAAAACTACCCTGAGTGAGTTGTCTCGGAGGGTGGGTGCCTGCAGAGACACTGTTGTTTGGTGTATAACCCACTATATTGAAATTCTTGCCTGTCATCTTGTATTAGATCTGGTAACTTGTTCAAACTGGAGGAAAAAATGGATTTCTGTAGTAGATTTCAGGCATCATAAAGAAACATACGAAATTTTAGGGTGTTTAATTATCTAAGCAAATTCGAAGCCAGAGGAAGCTGAGAAAGCTATTAAAATCTGCTCGAAGGATAATTAAGTTAAGATTGCTTGAAAATGTAACATGGTTACATGCTGCCCTTTGTGCATTGTGAGAGCAAGGTTACTGGCTCAGATACATTTGTTAGGAAGAAAGACTCATCTGCAGCAACTCTGCTCTACAGGCTTCTGGCAAGAAGGAGAAATTGGCTCTTCTCGGTGAGTGGGTTAATACCACTCTCAGAGAGATTGCTGGGGGATTGAGCGACCTCCCTTCTCCCTATGGCTAAATTCCTGAACAGAGCTCGCCAAGTCTACAGCCTGAAAAACACTTCTTCAAAGTAAAATGGAGGGAAAAGTGTGTTCAGCCTGGGGGTTGCAGAAATCAGCCTCTTCCTACCTAAAGAAGAGGATCCAGCATATGCCAAAAAATAGGACTAACTGCCCCAGAGACATTTCTAGTAGTGCAGAAGTCCCATCTGTAACCAGAAAGTTGTGATGTCCGGCATCAGTAATTACCGGCAGGCAACCCGAGGAACGCCAGGTGTGTCTTCACCAGGAGCAGAGCGAGGTCTGAGCTTTCCAGCGCCTCCCGCTCGGGAAAGGTGCAGCGGGCTGGCGAGGTGGCAGCATATGGAGGGCAGCCAGCTGGGAGCTGCTCCAAAGCCGGCACCGATACAGAGGTGAAAATCAATAACGCTGCTAATAAATAAAAGCGCAACCGCTGGCACGCAGCCCGGCTTTGCCCCGGCCTCAGGTTAGTCACTTCTGGCTGCTCTGCTCTCCTCTCCTGGGGCTGGGCCTCGCTCCGAACAGCGCCGGTGTCGGCTCCTGCTGGACAGAGGGCTGCTCCCGGCTCCGCTCCCGGCCCCGGCCGTGGTCAGCCCCGCGGGGCGACCCTTCCCGGGAGAACTCCCGAAGCATTCGCGGGATTTGCGGGTGTGCGGGGCGGGGGAGGGAAGAGGGTCAGGCGGCTCAC
>VZTN01006713.1:91092-116529 GCA_013400515.1 Erpornis zantholeuca | reverse complement strand
CGGGGGGAGCCCCTGCTCCGCCGGGGGCCGTGGTCTCGGCTATTGGCAGAGGGCTCTGCGTGCCCCCATCCTCCACTGGGGAAGGAGCCTTCTCCTCCCTCTCCTTCTGGATATATATATATATACACACACACGCACATACATATATATAAATGTATATATATAGCTGCAGCCCACCTCCCTCCTCCTCGACTCAAAGCCTATAACGCTGTCGTGTCTTGCTTCCACGCCCCGCATGCCCATTCCCACCGGTGGCGCGACAGATGTGCCAGCAAACCCTCCCAGCTCCGTGACAACCTCCTGGAAGCAGCAGCCTTATCTGTAATCAAACTCACCCTGCTTTCCCCCAACCTCAGTCCCTTACACCATCCCCATTTGGCTCGCCCTCCTGGGATGTTCTAAATGAGATTCTGATTTCTTCAGGCCAGGGATGATCTTTTATCATGTCTGGTACAACCCTTCCCGCGCTGGGGTGCAGGCAGCATGGGACCTGCAGGCATAATTACAGTCCCGATAATAAGTACGAGTCACGTTGTTTGTCTTCCCGCTCAGGCTGCCACTCTGTGCTGTAATCAAACTTGCTGATTGTTTTTAAAAGGCAGGTGTGTACTTTGGGCCTGATGCAAGGCTGTCCTACATTCTGCTCTGGGTCACGTCGGGATCTTTGGATTCGATATTGAAGGGCTATGGTAATCCTCCAGGCTCATGTGCTGCAGGGCTCTGGCTCCCTGCCTTCCCCAAAACACTTGAGACCCCTGCACTCAACACAGCGTGTGGGCATGATGCTCAGCTGGAGGATACAGCTGCAAAGGAGATGATGCTGTCCTCTCATTCCACTCTGTGAACCACAGCACTTCCTGAAGGCTGCCAGCCCCATGATGCCCAGCATAATGGACGTGCCAGGTACATTTCTCCTAATTTTTCCATTAATAAGCATGTGGTAAATGCTGGTGCCAGACAGTGCTGTACTGCCAGTACTGCAGACTCCCGTGAGGAGACATGGCAGGACAAGACTCCTCACTGCCTCTCAGATTAGCATAAGTCAAGTCAAGCTGGTCGCTCCAGCTGTGCAGATCACTACAGGAGAGATACATCGGCACATCCCGAAATGCCAATTTGCAGCTGCGGCTCCCTCTGTGTGGCCAGCCTGCCCCGTGGGAGCCACACACCAGGGCTGCCAATGTCTCTGGTGAGCACACTGGTGCTTGCAGATGCTGCTGGCACATGATGCTGCTGTGGAGCTGCACCACAGACACAAACTTCTGCAGAGATCATGTGCCTGGTTTTCCCCAAAGTGACCTGGTTAAAGGGCAAGACTTTGGCCTTGGGGAGATGACCAGATCTGTGATGTGGCAGATCACTTGGGGAAGGCTTGGGAATGCACTGAGACCCCAGACAATAGTCCTCCTTCCAGATGCTACTGTGCTGAGGCTGACAGGGCTGTGTATCTCTGTGCAAGACCCCTTGGCTTGTGTTTCCCAGGACTCATGGGCATGTGTTACCCCCGACCTGGAGCTGACTCATCCCCACACATCCAGAATGAAAATGCAGGAACATGTCTCTTCTTTCTGTTGACCCTGTCCCTCAAATACTTGCAGTCTCTTCAGTGTCTTCAGGGGCCTCAGATATTCATTTTCAAGCCCCCTCAAAAACATGGCTTGGAAAAATGCAAAACACATCCACACCTGGCATTGGGCTGATGCCCATCTGGATGATGGAGAATGCTACAGAAGAGTCTGTTCTCTGAATATCACCGAGATCAGAGAGAACTGGGCCTCTCATCTGCTGAGCAAACAGTTGCATAAATGAAACTGCCTCAGGTTCACTGGAGTAAACTCACACACCCAGTGTGTCCTGGAGTTCACGCGTTTTAGAGAAGAAAAGCACGGAAATATCACTGTCTGCTAGGGACGCTTCACTGCTCCACCTTTTTCAGCTCTCCTCTGGCAGGTTGTCATCACACCTAGCCTATCACACCATTATCCCCTGCCCTGCACTCTGGGCAGGTTTCCAAGCTCCAGCTGGGGAATACCGACTTGATTAGATTTGATTCACAAAGGCATTTCACAACATTTGTTCACCTAAACAAAATAAAAGTCTTGGATCTAAGGATATTAATTAAGGGCAGGATAGATCCTTTTGAAGCAAACTACTGGTAACTCACCAAATTTTAAATAGTACACTTTCCTGCCAAAATCTCCCACTGAGGGAAAGTTCATATAAGTTCAGCTTCCTAACCCATGACTTCCCAAAATAAGAGGTGACATGTTTTTGACTTTTGAGTCCCTTAAACATAAAAACTCCTATTCGATTTTGTCGATTAACCCCTCATGAGGTATGCAGGAGGTTTGAGCCATCTTTTCAGGCCTCAGACAAACAGGATGACACCAAGGATGAGGAGGATGTTGTGTCTCCTACTCCTTTGCCTCTGGTTCTTTTTGCTTGGATTCCCAAGCACAATTGATGTGTCCAACATGCACACTAGAACAAGAGCAAAAAGTCATCACATCTGCAACAATGTCCAGTTCCCAATAATTTCTTCCAGGCTGACCTGGAAGAGAAGAATCCCTGTCCCAGTTCCATGCTGTGGTGTCCATCTTACTCAAAATTCACCTTTTCTCCCCTAGCTTGTTCCTCAGTAGCTACATATGGGTAGGAATGAGCTGGTTCCTTTCTGAAAACTAGAAGACTTCAATGACTATTGCTGAGTTTATAATGTGGTTTGCCACCCCATGCTCTCAGTCTGACACCATGTTCAGTTCCACAGCACACTGTTCACCTTGCCCATCCATGAGGCCATAGCTGGAACTGCTTAAAAACAACAAACAAAGCATGCTGCACAAGGAGAAAACTAATGGTGACATACCAACAGCCTTCCTGGGTGCTCAGGGGAAGAGCAGAGCTGACCTCTTTGGAACAAGGACAGGGGAGCATCATTTGCAAGCCATTGTCTCTCCTGATGAAGAAGTCAGCCTCTCTGACCAGCTCAGCCAGTAGCTCCTCCTGAAGCACTCACAGGTGCAGGGGCCAGGCTGGCTTAGGCTCCAGCCCTTCTGGCAGTTTCATCCTGAAAGAAAACCACTAAGGGGACATATTCATTTTCCTCTCCATTAAACCATTCCAGAAAAATAATCTCTACCAAATGTACTTTCTTCAGAAGGAGCACAAAGCCTGCTCTGTGAATCCCAACAACAATGTGCTCATTAAAAGCTTGCTGTTACGCAGCAATGAAAGTGCCCTTGGGAAATGGGTCTAAAAAAGGGGGTACAGTCAGGAGCAGAACAAGTAATTGACATAAAGGAATTTACAGTCAGACACTCCTTCACTAGGATGGAGTTGCTTCAGTCTTCCTGCAAAACGCTCTGAGGCAAAGTGAGCGCTGTTCCTGAGCAGAGGAAAACATGCAGGCACATGTTACACTGGCCTACGGACCCTGCTCACATGATGGAAAGGGCATCTGAGGGCCACATGACAGCTCTTAGGAGAAGGCCATGGTTGAGGCAGACCTCCGAGAAGAGCAGGAGACTGTCCTGAAGCTCAGCTCTGTTCCCATCAGCTCCCAACCTTACTGAAGGTAGAGAAGTTTCATACAGCAACAGATGAAACACAGAACTGTGCTCAGGCACAATCCCCCACTTCCTCTAGGGAAGCACAGCCCCCAGCTTGCCAGGCAGGTCTGGTGCACCACACTGCAACATGAGGCGAGAGAAAACATTTTTGGCCATATCAAAATGAGTCATTCTTTTACCTGGAAATCTAAATGAAGTGAAGACCATTGTGCAAAACATTTCCGTGTCAATGAATCAGCTTCTTCCAAGGGGAAAAGCTGAGCCATTTGTAGAATGCTGGCCCGTTATATGGCACAAGCCCTCCCCCAGAGACCTCGCAATTAAGGCCTGAGACAAGCTGGAGCAAGCAGGCAAAATAAACCCTAGGTTCACAGGTAGCAATTAAGCAAGGAGAACAGAAATCTGAGTTTACCACTGGCCTGACCAATGCCAGAGGGGAAAAGTGTGTTGGCCAATTTCAAAATTAGATGTAAAAGAAGAGCTGGTTCATATGAACCAATAAGCCTCTCTAGGCTGAAAAATTATGAAATAGCCCTCTGTGTGTTCCTGCCTCCCCCTTTTATGCATATGTCATAAATAATTAACTGGCTCTTTGTCTTCAGCCCTTGATGAATTCTGGGGTGTAGTAACAGGAGTAGCCGATGGTATCTCGACTGTTCTCCCTTCAGACAATACTACACTCTTGCATGTAATCCTATGATGGCACAAAGCAGGTTCTCCTTATCCTCCCAATCAGGTTTCTATCCTGTCTTCTTCCTGTGCATGTAATTATCTTCTGGAGTCACGTTCATAGAAGCAATAAGCACATACGCCACCCAGCAGCACCGTTCAGACTGGCAGAGCTGCTAAGGCTGGGATGTAATTACACTGTAGAAATCCTTCAGCAGCAGTCGGCAGCCCTGGACAATAACAGCAAGCAAGAACACCTTGTAGGCCAGCTTATTCATTACTTTTTTATTATTTTTGGGGTTATGAGTTCCGTGGGAGTACCTAGCAGGTAACATGTCACATGCAAGTGTTGGGCCTGGAGACCAATGGAGCAGATGACACTTGTTCTTTGGCTGTAATTTGAGCCACCCTCAAGAGACAAGGTGTGTTATCACTGTCCTGGCAGTCATGCCAGTGGGGCACGCGGTGGTGTCCCACTGTGACCAGGAGGTAGGGAGTTGCCAAAGCAAATGAAACAAAAGACAGGAGGTATGTGAATAAATCTGGTCTCTCACCACTGCAGGCACACAGTCCATGCTGGGAACAAGCAACAGAGAATGGGATTCCATCCCACCCAAGGGCAGAATTGTCATATTCCACTTTCTAGCAAACCATTCAACTGTCCAATGCTTGGGAAGTTCTGCAGGACACCTTGCACACGTTCGTGCACCTCCCCGAAGCACCATGAAAGCCACAGTAATCCTGGAAGCGTGACAGCACTGGGGGCTGAACTAAATCACACCACTACGTGCGGGTGCCCACATTTGATTCAATGTGGCTAAGGTGGGGAAAGGCAGCCTGGATGGAACCAGTGTGCACTTGTGGTGTGGACAGCCATCACGGGCTGGCAGAGGGAAGGGAGCTTTCTAGGGAAGGAGACGGAGCATGGCTGGAACAGAGAGCATAGATGGGAGGGCTGGCCCTAGCTGGGGTGAGACAAGAAAGTTTACTTCAGATCTTGGGGGATGATTAAAAAAATGAAGCACAAAAGTAGGTGTGAAGAGTTGCACGAGCAGTCACAGTGAAGCAGCAGAAACAGGTACTGCCAGTCTGCATCTCCCTCCCTCTCACCCACACCCCTTATCCTGCCCCAGCTGCTGGCTCCATAGGGCCTGAGCCTCCACAGCTCCCTTCTAAGAAAGGAGGGATCCCATCCTTTGTCTCCTGCCTTTCTCATGTACATGCTCCTGTGGGCCTCAGGAGTCCTGTGGACTGTCCTTGGCTGGCACTGCAAAGGGGTGAGGGGCACCCACACCCCTTGTGGCCCCTTCCTGCAGGAAGCATGTACAAAAGGGCAGTGGTGAATTTCCCCTGTCCTTCCATCATGCATTACAAGACTTTCGTGAAAGCAAATAATTAAAACACAAATTAATAAAACAAAATTAACTGAGACATGACCTCAGCCTGGCTGCTCAGAGCAAGAAGCAGTGTCTGGACCTGACCAACTGTTGCTACACCTATGCCACAGCATTTTATGCGGTAGTCAGGGAAAAGGCAGGGTGCATGCTGCATGTTATTAATGTTTATTGGTGAAAGAACAACACTATATCCCCAATTTTCCAGCTTTTTCTTATGGAAAATGTAAGAGCTTGACTGGGAAGTTTTTACCCAGCTACTGAAGCTGAGAGTGAAATGAGTGTGTTGCAACAAATAAACTGCCCATTTTTTTCCCTTCAAAACAAATATAAACACAGTTGGATCAAAATCTGCTCTTTTCTTTGGTAGATGCAATGCCTAACTTGTCCCAGCTAAACTAAACACATTTCCCTCCAGCTTCGTCCTTCACTTTTCAGTCATGCCCCCAGCAATCCTGGGATCCCAGAACAACATGGAGACAACAGGAGGCTCTATCTGGGACAAACACTCCTGTGCAGTGACAACAAGCACAAGGCAGGGGATTACTGCAGGCTAGGGAGTGTATCCACCTCAAAAATGCTGTTGACTGCAGATGTATGAGGAAATATGTCACCATTGTAGACAGACATGTACATAGTGATGTCTGATTCAGATCATTACTAATTACTCTGGCAGGGCACTTGAGGTGCCTTAGAAAGCCAACACCCGCTGATGAGGTGTGATCCTTCCTGGAGTGGTGTTCTGCCACTGATTGCAGCTTGGATGTTTCAGCTTGTGCTTGTCTTTCCTCCTGAGAAGGGGGCTGCAACTTCTTCTGACTCTGAGCTCCCACAAGGAGCATGTTCACTGCTGTGTCATGAACTTCTGAATGACAACCCTGAAAGCAAGATCAGTTTATGACAGTTCTTTACTCAGCTATACATAACTGCTCTCAAGGTATGGGTTTTCACCCACTTTTGCTTGGCAGTAAATTCACTCAGGGACTGAAGGAAAAGAATAATGCAAGCCATGCTCTAGGCAAGGAAGAGGGAAGATGCTAGCTCTGCCCCTCTGTCCATGCAGAGAGGCTGCAAAAAAGACAAAGCAAAAAAGGCAAGAAGAAATTATGAATGTGAAAAGCAAGAGGGAAATATAACTCAATATCAGAGGGATACAAAAACATCCAGGAAGATATGTGCACTTGGAGCAACCCTTCTCCATGGCCAGGGCTTCCATTCCCAACTGTGCCACTTCCAGCCCCACCATGGCCTCTAATCCATCACAGGGGACCTGAGAGATGCGAACGCCATTGAGCCAAGGCTCACTCATTTGTTCTCAGGCACAGTTCATCCTGCCCAGCCACCTCTGTATTCCAGCCACAGTGACCGAAGAGGTAAATGCCAGCTCTCCTGGACACTCCCATGGTGTCACTCAACCCCTGTAGCACAAACACTGGTTCCTGCAGGACAGGTAGTCTTCAAAAGAGCCAGTGCCCTGGGGAATAAGTATTTAGGCATACTTGTAATTTGTTTTAAAAGGTTGGAGAATCCTAAGCAAAGAGCTGGGGAAAGTGGTGTGACGAGATCTCATTAGTTTTCTATTTGGCATCTTCATGGCATTGTAGCACCATGCATTAGCAATAGCAATAATCCAACACAAGACATTCAACAAAAACAAGGTGAGTGGAACAAAACATTATTACCAAAGCCACCTTGCTTCACAACATTAGCTGTGTCACGAAGGACACTGACTCAAACCCGATAAGAGATGAAATATTAGAGGTTGAAGCACATGTTTCTCGAGAGCTCCTCCATTGATCCCGCTGGCCAGTTGATGATCAGCCTCTTTGACAACTTCCAGTTTCACCAGAGGGTCCTCTCATTTTCCCTCCTGTGCTGGTGTGAGGCTCCCACATGGCAACTTGTACCATCCAGCGTTCACAGCAGTGCTGACTGCTCTGGCTTCTTCTGCATGGTGCTTTCAGACCCATGGCAGAGGCCTATCCCACACAGAGGCTGTGCTTTTCCGTCCCATTGCTCACACACTTGTTTCAGACTTCCTTTTTTTTTTCCAAAAAGGAAAATTGAATAATTTTTTCAGGTTTTCTTTCTATTTTGTTTTGGCTTGATTTGGTTTTATATCATCTTAATATTACTCGCAGAAAAAGGACTTGCATTTTGGACTGATGCAAATGCCATGAGTGAAAGGATACTCTCATTCAAATATTGTACTGAGGTCACACACAGCAAGGAAGTCAATTAAAATATTTTTATTACTATTATGGTAAAGACTCTAGAAAAGACCTCCAGTATTTTGCAACCTTGCATTTGCTGACACATGAAGATGAATATAAACCCCAGCACTGGGAGTGAAGACCTTTGTTCCTTTGCTCATATGGAAAAAGAAAGTAGGAAAGCACATCAAAAGGGTACTACTGCTTGTCTAGGTGCCCTCTGGGAAAATGGCAGGACCATGCTCCAACAGAAACAGTTGAGAAGATGCCTGCAGGTGGACTTCAGAGCTGTGACAAAGTTAGGAAACCCACCAGTTTGTGTCAGAAAGAAAGGAAAAGCCTTTGGCTGGAGCTGAAAAAGTGCTCTTGACATTTAACAAAATTGTCCCTCAAAGTTCCCCAAAAAATCTGAGGTGGACTCTGGTTGTTTCTCTAGAGAAAATAATGACACAGGTATACAGAAAACTGGGAAATGAAGGTTAGAAACAGGATGGTTCATTAAAAATAAATCTTCATTATATTCTTCTTGGAGAAGAAACCAGGAAGTTTTTCTTCTCAACTGTACCAAGGTCTTCAGGAGGAAATGATTGCATACACAGTTGCTGAGTCTGTTACCGATAATTATCTGGTTTTCCACTGAAGTAAACTCCCTCACTCTTTCACAGTTCAATTCAGGTGATAGTTTTCAACACTTACATCATCATCATAAAAAGGAGTGTCCAAAGTCCTGCAGGGACTGGGAGAGGCAAGCAGCGGACATCGGCTCTGCCTCCTGCCCAGGAGCAGCAACAGCACCTGGCAGGTGATAAGCAGCATTCAGCCTGGATAGGGGCAATATTCAAGCAGGGAAAATCAATAGGTCCTGAAGCAGAATAAATCTGCTGAGTTTTGAAATAGATTTCTACTTGAAAGAGAAAAGCTAGCACGGAGATGAAGCCAGGACAACCAAAAGGGCTGCCAATGTGGGCTGCCCTTGCAGAGTGAAGAGGGAAACATCATCCCATCCCATACCATCCCATCATTGCTGCTGTTTGGGGAATCCAGAAACACTTATGCCTGGAGCAGATCCAAATGAGGGGAGTGACTGGCCCAGGCACCAGAAGGATTGAGGGATCCCCAGCGAGGAAGCGTGGGGAACTCACCCTGTTCTCTGCACCCTCACACACAGCCCTCTGGGTCAGATCAGTACAAGTATTTAGCTGCCTACAAATGCAAATCAGGCTCAACGTGGTGTTTCCCAAAGCATTTGCATCTCAGACACCCACATATTCCTAAAACTCTCCCCTTCCGCCTATGCACTCTGCGTTAGTTTCTTCATTTCTAAAATGGATATGATAATTACCCGCCTCTCTGGCAGCAGGAGGAGAGGAGATACCTGCTCTGCTGCCGTTACCTCAATGGTGTCAGCACCACATCCCCTTCCCAATCCTCCTCTGTGCCATGTGCCAGGCAATGCCAGCTACTCCATCAGCACCTGCCATTGCATCTGGAGACTTTGGGAGAGGAGAGAAATGCCAGCTCTGAGCCTAGCCTATCTTTGTTTAAGATGGTTTTCTGGGATGATGCTTCCTGACTGTTACACCAATGTCTTCAGGCTCCTGCCTCAGGAAATCTTCAGACTCCCCAGACTGGCAGCACATCTGATCGCTGTGTTTCACACATGCAGCTGCTGGCAGGCACGTGATGGGACCTTGATAGAAATACCACGGGGTCATGAGCGTGCACTGCAGGGAAACAAAATCTGTGTGGGTGCCTTTCAAGGAAACCACAAGTCTTTGGGCACCCCAGCTGCACAGCTCAGGAGAATCTGTCTCCTTCGTGAATTTTTTGCAGTGTATTTTTCATGGATTGTCAGCCTTTTGTACTTGCCCTTCATAGCTAATCCATGTCTTCATCTCTTCTTGGCAGTGCTAATTTCTCACAGTAAGAGAATATCATCAAAACCTAAGAATAACAAACAGAAGTGTATTCTTGCCAATCAGCATAAAGCAGTCCCACATTAAATTGACCTGCTGGAAAGTGCTTTGCATTCCACTTACTCAAACATAAAATCCTGTTTTCCTTTATATAGGAAAAAGGGAAGGGTACAGGCAAAGGGGTTTCACTGCAGGAACAGGGAATACCAAAAAGTCACCAACTCAGTTTGCAGGCTGAACTCGGCAATTAAAATATCACGACACGGAATCTAAATGCTCTAACAAACACTTCAGCTGGTCATCCACTTACTTCAGGCAGGCAATCCATCAGGTCTGGCCACTCTGACACTTTTGAAAACTTGTGCAAATAAAAGCAGTAGGCAGTGCAGTGAGTTAGACCTTGAGGCAGGTGCACCAGCTGTGGGCAGAGCAACATATCTGACCTAAAATCTCCCACGCCAAAGACGAAACCATCAAGACTGAGGTCACAGCATAACACATATGGTGGGGTCATGGTGTTAAATTCCAGGTGCTCAGGTGCTGTTGAACATCTCAGACCTGACACAAACAGTACTACCAAAGCAGCAGTGTATAAAGCAAGAGGATGCTGTTCCCCTTGGCTGCAGTAAATGCAGCTCATTCTGTACAGCCTCTCAGGGAGGTGCTGAGTGTAGTATACTTAATTAGCAGGAATGCTGTAGCTTGCTTACTAATGCATCCTGTGAGCTGCTGGGTTCACAGAAACTCCACAGAGTGTGGTGGAAAGAGACTCTCCTCAGCTGAAGACCTGTTTGCTCAGCCATTCCAGCTCTTATTTTTCATCTATGTCAGGCTCATCCTGAAATAGAGAGCAGCGTATGGTGACAGTGCAGAGGTCCTGAGTTTTTCCCTTTGCCACAACTGTAACACAGAACAGCCCTGGAGTTTTAACTCAGCCCATGGTACTCCTCCTGGGAGTCTGCTGGGAGTGTTTTTTTCTCATCTGAGCACTCAAAAAATTGTTTGGTTACCTAAACATGCCAAGATACACAAAACCATGGGAAGATACTAACAGTGGAGAGCTGAACTGTAGTGATTAATAAAGCCACCAGATCCTTCAGACTTCCATTAGGAAATACAGCAGAGACCTGAGTCACTGGCTGCTCACCGGGTTTGCTGCAGCCGTGGCACTCAGCAGCACCTTGCAACACCTCTGCTGGCTCAGCCACCTCACCTGCCCGGGAGTTTCACTACAGCCCAGGAGAGTTATGCTCCAAATTGTGCTGGAGGATTGAAAAATTACCCAAACCACTGTTTCTTGACTAGCACACTCACTTGTGGAGTATATGCTTCAAATCTCACACCATGTGGATGAATGTCAGGGCACCCAGACACAGGAGTCACAAGAGGAAAGCCACAAGAACCCTGGTCATTAAAAGGTCTCAGGGCTTAGCTGCTTGGCAGGGTCTTTCTTCTATTTTCATAGAGTCTGAAGCATCCCACATTCATGAGCTCTTAAGTCGCTGTTCTTTTGTCACCTAGGGATGGCCACACAGGGTCCCATAAGTCTTTCCATTCGTAGCCTGCCTTCAAAAGGACTCAGCAGTGGGCGCTGATGGAAAGAGGGTGAGAAACAAGGCAGGCGCTGCCCAGCCCCTCTTTTGGTGGGTCCTGCTTTTCAGAATTTTTTTTTTCCTATGAGGTGTGCAAGGCTAGAGAGACATTTATGCTCACAGATAACTTATCTCTCTGGTTCATCCTCAGTCCTGGGCCCCCAGCTGCATGCACTGCCTGCTGGCCAGCAGCAGACCTGCAGGCTTCCTTGGGCAGAACACAAGGGGAAAAAGTAGTGAACATCAGCCCTCAGAGCTACAGGGGGACTCAGGTCAAAGGGTCTCCCAGCAGGCAGCCTGCCCACTCCCTGGCAACCCCCATTGCAAATAACCTTGCAGCAGAACCCATTTTTCCTTAGCAGGGATTGCCAGCCATAGGAGCAGAGTAGGGCCAGAGAAGCAAGTGACAAAATTCCGTCTGATTTCAATGAGAAGCAGCAGGCCAAGCTCCAGTGCTCCAGCTGTTCCAACCAGACACCAATGCAGATATTTTTGAGAGCTGGTTCCTGTTGTAGTAGAAGAACACAAAACATTTATCTGCCTTCTTCTGGCATGCAGAGGATTCTCCCTACAGAGAAAGGATAAGTAGATTTTGGTAATTATTCATGCAGCCTGGTCTTATGCTGCTCACTCCTCTCACAAATGACAACCACAAGCATGGTGGAGGTGGGCTAGGACAGAGCAAAGCCCTGAGATGGGTCTGGCTCAGCAAATACTGCCTAAGACTTACCACGGGCCAGGGCTCAAACTTCTTCAGCACCCGCCCCTCCACAGTGTTAGCTCCTGTTTTGCTGACAGTTGCAGCTGTGGAGAGCCTTTTGCTGATTCACAGGCTTTGCAAGGGTTATTATTAGCTTATTGAGATGAAATGGCTGTTGATTTGAAAAGATTTGGTACAAAACCAGGGCAGGGTGACCTGAAACTGGGAGGATTTCATTTTCTTGATGGCAAATGTCAAGCCCATCAGGCTTTGCCTGTATGCACATACAAGCTGATGAGGATTAATGTACAAGTAGTGCACTACTACCGCTATTAAAATGGCAGCACCCTCCTCCTGAAGAAAAAAAGGGGAAAGAGAGAAATCCTTTTACATAGATCCCCATCCCCCTAACTAACAGGGAGCTAGGACCTGGGGGTGACACGTCTGGGGAATGAGCAAGTGGGGCTGATGGTCACTGTCATTAGGCATCTATCTGCTCTGGCTAGCTGTGTTTTATGTAATATTGTCTCATAGAAAAATGCCCAGTGTCTTTGCCCTCCATTTTTCACAATCATCTTAATCCTTCAAAGCAAGAGCTCTTGTAGTAGTAGTTGAGAAATGGAGTCAGACATTTCCTGAACTGTCCTATAAGCCCTGCTGAAGGGCTCAAGCAGCACTGATGCCATGGGAGACAAACAGTAGGAGTGACTACACAATCCCTCCACCACCTCAGCAAAACAGCATAGGAAACCAAAGAAAATAGTATGTCCTATAACAATTTATTTGTACGAATCATCCAACTCCACTTCAGAAGCAAATCAGATTGCTTCCTTGGTGCTTAATTAAGCTGATTTGCTCTCCCTCAGACACATGGGAATAGGATTGGTTACTGTCACAGCCTTGACAGACTTTTCAGGGCTCCAAATAGGTTCCTACCTGGCTCCCTGGGTGGGTATCAGAGGGGAAAGATTGCTTTTAGTTGCAAGTCCTTGGGGAACACTCCTTGACTAGCCACTGCACCAAGAGGTCAAAGCTAAGTCCCTGCTGGTGTGGCACCTGAGGGTCAGCATTTGGGCAATTGCTGTTCAGCCAGGCTGTGCTTGACACACCAGTCCAGCTCTGCAGCCTCCTGCCGAGGGAAACAAGGGCGCTGCAGTGCTCCAGGCAGGCTCATGCTCAGCTGCATGCATCTGCCTGATGGATTCAGCCTGCGGAGCTACTCACACAGCTCTCCTGGATTTCTGTTCATCTCAGTGAAAGAAGAGAGATCAGCAACAGAGCTGACAGCTGAAGCCAGCCCTGCTGCCACCGGCGAGCCTGCTTTGGGAATCTCTCTCTGCACTTCCATGTGGGCCCACAGAATTAGTTTGAGTACAAGAGGGCAGCAATAACTCACCTAATTTGTTTCACCCTGGAATACATCATCATCTAAAAGCCTGGAATATTTATTGTTAGCAAAGAGATATTGATTGCTTAGCCACAGGCAGAGTAAAAATCATTGAGGGGAAAAAAAGAACAAGCAACAAAACAAACGAGAAAAATTGCTCTGGTGGCTTCCTGCCACACTAGTTTGCGATGCGCTGCCTCAGTTTTCACTGCCTTCCAGCATCCCTCAGCCCTCACAAGCTTCCAAGGCACAAAAAATGGCCTTCCCCTTTGAATTTATTGGAGAATGGTCTCCAGCAGCTCCCGGGCACTTTATCATCTTCCTGCAGGGGAACATAAAACAGGACCCTTGTTTCTGCCTGTGCCACAGGAACAAATAAATAAGGGCAGCTCCCTGCAGCTCCGCCACCGGCTCATCCACGCGCAGGAGCTGGCTGCATTGTACCAGCGAGCTCAAGCTGCGGAGTTCAGAGCTAACTCAGCTCTGAACTCCCCACCGCCCCTGGATGTTTGGAGCCAGTTATTTCCTTCTTGGGGTTTGCCCAACAGGAAGGCTGTTTCCCACCCCTAAAACCTGGTTAAAAGCTAATGGTCCATTGTGGTTCTTGTAAAAGATGAATTACCCTGCTAATAGGGGCTGCCTGCTTTCTTGTGGTGGCGGTGATTCCAGTGCTGCTTGGACGCTGCCTTTGGGTCCGTGTGGCCGGAGCGGTTTCCTCTCAGCAAATTGCATTTTAATAGCGTGAGGGCAATCTCTCTCCTCACTGGGGTGGTGCAGTAGCCCTGTGGAAAGCCTCACTGTGGCTCTATTTGCCACAAAACCCCTTGTGCTGGCTTCCTCTGTGGCCTGCGCTCAGGGATGGTGGGACCGGCCCCTTCTGGGGCAGTTGTGAGGCAGCTCCAGACAGGGACCCACCACCAGGAGAAAGCAGGGCTGATCCTGCAGGCAATGGCCTGGCCATTCACCAGCATGGGGACTGGGATAAAACCTCCTGGGCGAGTAAGCAGTGGTGGAGGGATCAGGAAATTGCCGTGGGGGCTGGAAAGCTGTGGCACTGCTGCTGGCCAGGGCCTGTTCCAGCCCCAGCACAGAGATCCCTGGGCCAAGCCTCTGTAATCTGTCCCCTGGCACCTGTCTATGGCCATCCCAGCACAGCTGGGCACAAGGATTGCAGCCATGCAAGGTGAGTACAGCCATCCACAAGGATTGAAGCCAAGCATTAGGGTTGCAGTGGTGCAGCCCCTCCAGAGGCAGCCGCTTGCACAAGCCCAGGCACGGCAGAGTGAGAAACTGAATTGTTGAAAAGGTTGTGCTGGCATCAAAGGGAGAGCAACATCCTGGAACAGCCATGCTCCCCGACACACAGCCAGCCTCTGCTCCTCCCAGCACCCTCTTTGCTGGAGTGAGAAGGACGTAAATTAGAGCCTCTGTGGGGTTTTGCCACCCGCCTCTGGAGATCTGGTAGGCGTTCCTCAAGGTTCTGATTATTCCAATTTTGCCTGGTTTTAAAGGGAAAAAACTAACATAAGGTGCCACCCATATTTCAAAAAGAAGAAATGTGGACTAACCTGTCAGTACATTCACAGGAAACAATTTGTTGTGTTCTCATCAAGCCATACTTCTATTTCTTTTTCAAAAAAAAAAAATTGTGTTTTCTCAGCCTAACCTTACTGATTATCCCTTCCCAAAAGCTTTAGATAATTATTTGTTTCAACATTTATCACTTAAAGAGTAATTCATGTGCTAATATGCATAATCCAACAGTACAGTTTAATTGCAAGATCTTAGCACTACAGTTAACCGCATTGTTGGGTTTAATTTCTCATATTCTTTCACGGGCTCTAATCATCCCTGTGCAAATAACAGATTTTCTAGATGTTAGCAGCTCTGAAAGCTTTTACTAAAAACTACTGGGGTCCAAATGTTTTGTTCTACTCAAAACACTGAGAGAATTTGAACTTGTAATTTCACTCACAAAAGCATTTCAAAATGGAAAGTGGTTTGGAGTCAGGGTTTTTCTATAACTATTTCAGGAAGTTAAAGCATTTTACAAAACAAAAAGTCATCATCCCTTGATACTGTCTCTGTGGTGAAACCACCACCAGCTACTGAAATGTTTGTGCTGGTATTTTCAAAATTTGGGGGGAGGGTGTGGATTTCTTTCCTTGCCTTAGCATCACTAAAAGAAACAGAAATTGAGAGCACATGAAGTAAACCATCTGCTTACTAAAGACCTGAGCAAGAGCTTTGGGTGCCCCAGATCATGTCTGGGCTTTCCAGTCATGCCACACGAGATGGCATCTCTGCTGTATGCACAAGATTATTTTCCCCAAACAGAATGGTGATATTTCCAAGACAATCTCAATCCTGTCTAAAGCAAACAAACCTGCTTTAAGGATCCTAAATTCTATGCAAAATCACTTGTCTAAAGTACACAGGGGCTTGGAAGCACTTGGGAGTGCTACTGACGCCTCTGGGCTTTTTAGAAGCACCTAAACAGCATGAGAACGCAGTGGTTTCTCCTTGCATCCTGTGAGACAATGAGATCCACGATACTTTTGTGATACTTCTGTAGACTGACATCAGTCCTGGAGGTGGCTGTGGGCTGGATGTGGTGCTTCCTTGCTCTGAGAGAGGACAACAGTGGAGGACAACTGAGTGCTCTGGGAGAAGATGGATTTATTCTTCTCTAAAGCCACAGCTCTTGCTTGCATCCAGCATGCTATGGACTCCTCCTGAGCACCAACTTCTTTCTTTCATCCCCTCTGCTTCTCCCTGCATGAGAAGCCATGTACCAGGGAAGCACTGGCTGCAAACAGATCATGGAGGGCTCTCATTTCACCACCTGACACATAAAAGCAAAAAATAAAGAAGTCAGAAACCTTATCACCATGGAACTGTTCTGGAAGAACTTTGAGATTAAAACCAAACCAGGAGCATTTTCAGCATGGCAGGCATTTTCTTCAGCTTCCAGAAAAGAAAAACATGAGTCAACAGGCTAAAGAAATCACAGAAACAGGTGGTGAGAGACGCTGTATGGAATTCAGTATTCGTGCAGTTGCTCTGGTTCTTACATAGGCCTGTTTTAAATGAACCAAAATACCACTCTGTGTTTGTGGTTGATATATGTTTACTGCCTTACAAGCAATGGACATTTACCATAGCTTTGCTCCAGTGATGATTATTCATTTAATAAGACAGTCTCTTAAATCTCCTTTCTACAACCTTTAAGAAAATGAAAGAGTGACCAAATTAAGAAAAAAACACAAAAACCAACCACATTCTTTTGGGCTTGGTTGTTTTTTTTTTCTGGTTCTTCTGGACATCAAAGAGAACAAAATTATGAAAGTCCTTGAGTCTAACTGTTTCTGTATCCCTTGTAATTGACCTGCACAGGAGTCTGTCTCTATATCTCTTTCAAGCTGCTTTGGCTAAATTGCTTCAGGATACAAGAGGTTAAAGGATCCTGCTGGGCAGAAATCTTTTACTTTAAAGGTCTAACAGCCTTTCCCTTAATCGGCAGAGTGGAGCTGTGATCATACAACAGCTAAAGTCATGAGCTTGTTAATGCTAAAATGACAGATGTTATAACAACAGGATATTTATTAAGTTTCCCATTACCCTGCTGTGTTGTCAGACCCCGATTTCTTTCTAAGACTGCTGTTTGTGTTTGGTTTTTTAATAACCAAAAGTTAACAGAAGTCTTTTTCCAGCCTTCTAACAAGAAGTCATGCAAAAGGAAAAAAACGAAACAGAAAACATTTGTAAACTCTTCATCTCTGTCTCAGCTCGACTCCTGTTAAAGAAGGAAGCAGTACTACTAATTCTGTCTTTTTGCTTCCATGTTATGGTATAGATTTGTTTTAGAGTAGGTATAGTTTCAACCTTTTCCCTAAACACTATATAGCATTGCATGAAAATCAGAGCCCATGTGATTCCAAAGTCCTGGAGACTTTAGTATCTATTAATTATTTAGTGAAGCACTGCAAACTCTCTCATGGTGGTTGTTTCTCCTCATTGCCAGATTAGGAAGCATCAAGAAGCCCTGCCTGAAGGATACCTACCTCTGTGAGCAGTGCTATGCTGGGAGGTGACAACCCCTGCCTAAGCAGGGCTTAGAAGTTATGGTGGAAAAAGCAGACAGTCTAGAAAAGTCAACCTGCACAAGGAAACAAGAAGTAACCAGGTTTAAGCCATCATATCTGCATAAATTGAGTTTCAAGACTCATTCATGAGTTCTAAACTGTGTTCATCACAGAACAACTGGAGTGGCAGCCCATTATTAGAGTTGTTACACCATTTCCACCAGCCTGTTACTCCCTTTACATCTAAGCCACACATGGTCTGGATTTGGAGGCCTTTCCTATAGAGACAATGGAAGTTTCAAACACTGAGGGCCAGCACTGTGCTTGCATTTGTTGGTAGATGGGTGTTCTGTGACAGGAGGTGCTCAGAACACAGGTTAGCTGGCCTGCACATCCCAGCTCATGGCAGTCATTCCCTCACTTTTCCCATGTGCTGTGGCCCTAAAATCAGTCCAGCACAGCCAGAATTAGCCAGTAACAATCCAGACCTCTCTGCAGAAGTCTGTTGGTTTTCCATCCCTCAGGATGAGTCAGCTTGGGGTGCAATTCAAGAGAGGATGGCCTCTTTCCTTAGGACCGCTGTAGTCCTGATGCATGCTTCTCGAGATTTCTACAAGCCACCCCCCATCTCTGTTTCTGAGATCATCCTTAAACCAAAATTTTAGCTTTTGGGAGAAGCTGAAATCCATATGGAGATAAATGAGACCCCTCAGAGAACCACAGCTTCTACAAAGAAATCAGTCACATTTTCGAGTCTCAGAGAGTACTTCATATTTCTTTAAGAACAATCTGGCAGAGTTTGAGGGATGAAAAAGCATGACAGAAGTCAGAGCCCTATGAACAGAGAGCACTTTTCACCCATCCAAGTTCCCAATACTGTACCAGGGCAGGCTCTTATATTCATCATAATCTATTTATCATCGATGAAAAGGGAGATGGAAAACATGCTCTAAGGGGTACTGTAAGAACCAATAACACCCTATTCAATTTACTTAGTAAACATCTTGGACCTACCAAAAAGCACCTCTGTGAAATTTCAATGAATATTAAATATTCCTCCTGTACATATGACTCTGTTTGGGCTCAGTCACAGAAGCGGAAAGCAAAAAAAACCCAAAGCAAACAAACCAAAAAACCAAGCCAACCAAACAAAACAAAAATTCCCCCACCAAAACCCAAAAGCCCAACTTTTCTTAACAAAGGCCTAAAGTGTTGAGAATTAATCTAGCCTTGCCTTCAGCATATTCTTCCACATTCCCAGGTCTTTAATACCCTCCATCCTGCTCGCCTTGGTTCAGAGTCTTGCACTCCTATGGAGCACAGGAAAACAGTGTCACTGGCTCAGCCAGCCAGCACGTGGCCCCTGAAGGCATTGTCACAGGAAGATACCTTGAAGCCAATTCGGTTAAGACAATCCCCTTCAGAAAGAATCTGTCAGAGCAAAATTCCTGTCAGAACCGAGTTGTTTGAAAAGTAGGATGATCATATTTGGGTGAAACCCCCTTCACACTCTCACATTATTTAAAAGAAGGATCACATGTACTGGAAGGAGTAGCTGAGTGATGTACAGTCCAGAATTGCATCTATCATGCTCTCCACTCCTCCCCTACCATACTTTCACTGGTTGGCTAAATCACTGCATAGGACAGGATCTGATCTGGTATTTCTGGAATGAATTCACCATCACATCACCAGTGTCTTTAAGGACTAGTTTGTATAGTACAAGTTGAAATGCAACTTGTAGGAACAGATACATTTTCTTATGTATCACTAAAGCAGCTTCTTTGTTGTGAAGTTCAAGCAAACATTTTTCCACCCTAACTTACTGCCTCAGTCCTGGTTTTCACAGCATGGTCTACAGCTACTCAGCTCTGCAAAGTGCTGAAATACTTGTTAGTGGCAAGTGATCTGCTACCAAAACTGTGTGGTTAGCTCCACTTTTTATAAACTGAAACTTCCTTTTTTTTTTCTAGCTGATATTAAAGAAAAATAATATGCTAGCAAAAATTGGACAGGTATTTGAAAATGAAGTTTATATGCTGTGAATTAGAAACAAGGATATAAAATAAGTAAACCATTTATGAAATGCTTTATCAGGAGAATTAATTATTTAATTTGAAAATATTCTTAGTAATATTAAAGAACACTTGCATTTGAACTTTTAAAAACATAGAAATATTTCTGTTACCTAGAGGAACTTTCAAACCTTCATCATCATTGAAATAAGTAAGATCTATCAAAACATAGCTGGTTTCAGTAGTTGCAGACACTCTGCACTGCATTAACCTCAAATTTGCAATTTTAGGTTAAGGTTTAGAGATAAACGGGAAGGGAAAGATGGCAGCAGTCCATCCTTGTTTATCTTGTTTAATTTTTGTCCTAGCCCAGACCAATGACTTTTTCTCTCCAAACCACTGTTTCGAAAGGGGAACCCTCACGTTGCATAAGAACCCTCCATATTTGACTTTACCTTAAGTCATTTGGAGAAATACTGCTCTGTCAGGATTTTAGCCACTGCCAGCAACAAACCCTCATGCAAAGACATTATTTTTGCCAAGCTGCAGTCTCTTGCAGAGAGAGGCTATTTCTCATATGCTCGGGTGTGAAACAAAACTGCTGCTACCTGATTTTCTACACCATTTCTGTAGCAGTGAGTTAAGCTTGGTACTTCACACTAACCTTTCCTGATGGAACAGCTGAGGCTGTGCTGGCTACCTTCTGTCTCAGAAAGATTAAGATTCTCTTCAGCTGTGATCTGTTTTAGCATGTTTTTCCACGTCTATCACTAACTTGGATTTCCATGGACTCCAAGTGTAGATCTCTCTGTAATAAGCTGTCAAGCACTGCAGAGCTATAGAGGAAAACCAAAGAAAACCATGACCCTCATTAAAGCAGCTGCAGGAGGGGGAAAATATAACCACTCCAAAATCAAAACCCATACACACTCCATTGCTCATCTTTCTCCATTGATGCCATAATTCCATTTGCTCTCTACTAACCAGAATGACCACCACAGGAGAAGTGACCTCCTTTTTGATACTATCAGAAATTAAAGAAGTTTTGGCAAAAATCTTGTAAAGCAGGTTTTCTATTCTTAAAGAAAAATCTAAAGAACTCCAGTGTCTGCCCTATTGTCTTTCCATGCCACATTAATATTTGCATGCACATGCAGTAATAGTAACTCAGATATCTCTCAGGGAAGAGAACAGCAAATAGGAGTGTCACAAAAGGCTACTGCAGAAGCTGTGGACTTGAGTATCTCACCAGCTTTCAGTAGAAAAACACTGTTTTGGCATCACATTGCTTTTGTAGATACTTTTAGAAAGGGCACACCAAGTGCAGTGGAGGTCAAACTCTGGGTTCAATGGCACCTTTTTTTTTCAGAGCAGCACACAGTGTTGCAAGGGAGATGAGTTACACACTCTCACCTTAGCTATGTGGCTAAACTTCTCAGCATTAAGGGAATGGGAAAAGGAAAAAAAAAGCCATGCAAGTTTTCAGTGAATGTTACTGAGGTTTTGAATAAAGGCATAGAGCTTGGGTGATGCTCTGGGCTTTTCAGATACAGAAAATACTGATACAGCCTGTGAAGATACAGATACAGCCTGAAGATACAGATACAGCCTGTGATGTCACGCTGCGGCTGTGACGTCAGCGCAGCTCTGACACAGGAGCTCTGCCCACGCAGCTTGACTCAATATTTAGTTCTGCAGTTTTCCTACTCCTTCAGAAAAAGATAACTGGGACATTATGGTGCCAAGTGTCATTCCACTTCCAAGCTCAAGCATATGCACCAAACACCTCCTTTTTAGTGATAACTTGCCGACTAACTCGTCAGTGTCTCTACTGTGCCACTGCTGCATGCGGGGAGGTTTTCAACGAACTGGAAACACACCTACCAAGGCTGGGTAATAATTTTTGTGATAATTAAACACAATTCTTTCCTTTTTTTTTTTTTTAAGACCAATGTGAAGAGAAAAACACTTCAAAGTAGCATGACATAGGAGTCTAAGACCTCTGACAGTATGAATATTTAGGATGAACTGCTTGAGCCTGGATTTTACCTAGTACTTAAGCCCAACCCCTCCTAACACTCAGCTGGAAGCATGCAAAATCAACCCCATCCATTTGGGTCACAACCTTCCCAGATGCCCACAAAAATACAAGCGAAAATCACCACCCAAATTTTGCTAATCCACATAATCCCTTTCTCAAGGGAAAATGTGCTTGTCTGCAACTGACTGGGGGAGAGCCCAAGGCAGCACAGGATAAAACAATGGACTAAGTCTCCAGTCAGCGCTGCCTAATGAAAAAATCTTGGGGGTATAGCAATATGTGCAGTATTTATCTGTGGGAGTGTTGTTCACTCTGAACTAGGAGTATGAGCACCCAGCTCAAATAAGCAGCAGTGACCTAGTTACCTGCAGAGACTCCCTGTGCTGTACTCGCTGCACCCTCAGCTAGAGGGATCACACAGTAACATCAAACCAAGCAGTGAAGCTGAATCCAGGTCTGCAGCAGGCCAGCAGCATCCTCTTACACTCTGCAGACACACTCTGAAGCACAGAAGACTGGAAGCAACTAAATATCTCCCTCGGCTGAGGTCTTGCCTATACTGCAGAAAGCAGTTGTCTATAGCACAGAATGCAACAGAAACAAGTGCGGGCCAACCCACAGCAAACCTAATCCAAGAAATTAAACCTAACAAATCCACCCAGTGAGTCCAGGGGAAGATGAGGACAGGCTTCAGCCCAGGCCAGCAACACAAGCACAAATGCAGGAAGCCCAGCAGGTTGCACATCCTGTTCCACAGCATCACCAGGGCTATTCTTAGCTGCAGGAGCTGGTGCAGGAGGGAAACGCTGGGAAGCCAACCAATGCTGTAACTAGAAACAGATCTTGGGTTATGGGGGGTGGGGATTGCCATTTGGTCTCAGCAACACTTTTAAGGTTTATGTTGATCATCACAAAAAAAAAAAAACCAAAACAAAAAAAAACCAAACAAAACCAAAAACAAACACAAACAAAAAAACCACCAAACAAACAAAAAAAACCAAACAAAAAAACCAAAAAACAAACAAAAAAAACCCAACCCAAAACATGTATATAATGTATAAATGCTACCCAAAGTTTCAGTGGCAAGGCTTTCATGGCAGATTTCAGATGCTAGCACAGATCAGCCTGAGGAGGTGCCTGCTGAAAGTGCTTGTCTGCCTGGAGTCAGACACTCTCACCCTGCCCTTCTCCTGTGACATTAGCTCCTCTGATGGAAAAGCAGCAAGGAGTTGTTCTGGGAGCTGGATCTGGTCCTTGTGGTCAGGCAACTATCTGCTGTAGGAGGTCTAGGAATGACATGGGGGAAGGTACATGTAAAAGCAAAAGTAAGCTAAAGACTTGAAGCTTCCCTTCCTACTAATTTAAAATTCCCACACCAGCATGTCTCAAAAAGGATGTTCATATTAAGTTTGAATCACATCTTTTCATGAAGAGGTAGAAGTAGCTTTGGAAAATGGCAAAACTCAAGCTCACATGAAGTGCTTATATCACAACCAAACATACCCTCCTGCACATATAACTAGTAACGTGGAATCACTTTTCCCTCTTGAAGGAGAAAAAGGAGCTGCTGAAGCTGCACCAGTGAAGGGCTCCAAAATGAATTCATTGCAAGCTTATTAACTGCTCGAGCCAGGTATGGGTTGCTATCCTGCCCTCCTCAGTACTAGTGCTGGCAGCTACAGTCAGTCCTTTTCTCCCAAAAAACCATGCAAACTGCAGTGTTTCTGAATTGACACAAATGAAGCTGAAAAGTACCAAAGCATCTTCTGCCCTAGAGCAGCTTTCTTCCAAAGATACTGAAAAAACAGTATAGACTCCTATTAGAAAGCCTACCTTATTGACCCTTATGTCAGATACTTAACCAGGGCCAATTAACAGGTCAAGATTTTTTTATTCTTTTCAAAAGCTGTTTCCTTTGAGATAAAAAAAAGGCTTTTGCATAATTAACTCTTCACAATACAAGAACTGAGCAACTATCCTTTTAATTGCACCTGGAACCCAGACAGTTGCAGGCCAGGACTTTACAACCCATTTACTAACCTCCTCTTCTATTTGTGCTCTTTTCATCTGTTTCTGAGGTTCTGGGAGATGGTGAAAGTGCATTTCTACCAGCTAGATTCCTTCCTAGGAGCCGATCTGAGAAAGAAATCCCAACTAAATGTATTTGATAGTCAAGAGCTCCATTTATTTTCTCAGCACTTTAACATTTAAAATAAAAAGAAAAAAAATGGAAAAAAAAGAAAAAAAAAAAGAAAAAATATTATTCTTTATTTTAAACAAAGGCAAAAAGAAATATCAATGAACAAGCTATGCCAATTATATTTTAACACTGTTCAGAAACAGGATCCAGGACACGAAAAAAATGAAGCCAAATTAATCCCATGTGCTTTTTGGAGACATAGAGATGAAAGGTATTTTTCAGCTCTGTGGTTTTGCTTTTCCACTAGTTAGACAACACGGGGAGTACAAAATATATAAATGTGAGCCTGCTAAAACATGGTGCTGTAACTCACGGGCAGCTAACCACACAAAGCAAAGGTCACAAGGAATAATCAGACCTTCTGTTATCAGCAAAGCTACGTTTGATTTGGAAAGTTGTCAAGTCTGGCCTTAGCTCAGGCAAATGGAGCATCCACCTCTTTCTGTCTAGCAAAGAAAGGAAAAACCAAAGATAATGTGGACCTGAACCACTTAAATGCATACCTAAAAAGGGTGTAACTGATGCTATGCTATGGAACTAAAATAGTCGGAGCATATTTATATGCTTTTAAATATAGTTAGCAGTATTTCCCATTCCCTCCATGTGGAACTCAGAAAATCTAGTTACAAAATTCACCCCCTCCATCCCCCCCGGTCTCTCCATAGCTGGAGAGATTAGAAAGTGCAGTCAAAGCAGGGGGCAGGGGAAGGAGAATGGCAAGAATCTTTATCCCTCCTCCCCAAACTCCACCAGGCAGTGTTTAATAAATTCAGATGGCCCAATTTCAGAAGCAAAGAGCAACGTCAGTTTAGCTAAACTTGTTAACAAGTCTTAGGACACTCAGTGGGCTTTTTTCCATTTCTTTTTGGAGACTTGGGAAAATGAATAAATCCTGGAATTATATTGAACTGACAGTATTTCTACAGCAAACTTAGAAACACCATAGCAGTCCTGATTCTAATACATCCATAAAATCTAGGTACTTTTTTCTTTAAAAGCCAGGCTGCACTGGCAGAAGCTTTGGACTCACTCCCACAAGTAATTCCTGGCGTGCAAGTAAGTACTCGTCAGCCCGATGAAACTATTCAAGAATAGAGAAATTTTCAGGACTGAGCCCTTGCCATGACTTTTGGGGAGTCACAGGTTGGGGCTGGTTCTTTTACATACCTCTGTGTATGTCCATACCGCACACCGCGATGTGGCAGCTACAGATATTACCAAAAGCCCACAGTGGGAGTTGAAAGCAGCTGAGCTACAATTATTAGGGGTTCCACAGAAACAATTTACTCTGCTAAAAAGGAAGCTTGATGGTACTGTGGCTAGCCCACTGAGTGTCTGAATTAGTTTTGCACCTCACCTTAGGTGCAGATATAATCTAGGAAGTGATTCTAAAATAGCATGTTCCTGGATGAGACATGTAGTAAGGGTAAAGTATTTCATCCAGTGATGTTTGGTATATCTCTGACACATTTAATCAGAAGCCTAAACAATCTAGACACTGAAGTACAAACTTATTTTTCCTTAAAATCAGTGTTCCACAATTGTTTTTATTTTAAAAATTCAGCAATGTGATACACAATACAATCAGCTCCCCACTACTGCAGTGTTCACGCACATGAGATTCACTAGTTTCATGCTTTGTGGAGACAAAAAAAA
>VZTN01006713.1:56871-82153 GCA_013400515.1 Erpornis zantholeuca | reverse complement strand
ATAATATTTTTTAATAATAATATAGCGAAAAAAGTGTAAATGCTAAAAGATCTGTCCCTGGACATTGCTTGGTTTATTATGCTTGTAGTTAGGAAAGGGAAAGCAAGTGTTTTGAGATATCCAGAAAAATCACAGAAGTGTAACCACAACATTTAAAAAAAAACATCTCCAAAATTACAAAAAGGCAGAGCTGACCTCTTGCTTTGCCCACTGTGTTCCAGGGAACCAGCAAACACAGTAGCAAGAGAAAGAGTGTCAAAGAATACTCCATGAACAGAACATGGAGAGGAGACAGTAGCCCTAGCTCTTTGCAGCTGTAGAGGTGTTGCTCTGTGTGTGGATCCATAGAGGCTGTAAGAAAACTGATGCTCTGAGAAGGAAGACCTAGCAAGAACGCAAAAAGTTGTTCCTATACTTGCAGATCTCAAAAGGATTGTGATTCAGGGTCCATGCAAAGGTTCCTGACTTCATTTCAGTAGTAAAATGACAAAAGGTGCTCACATATCCACAAGAAAAGCGTTATTAACAAGCATAACTGAGATGCAGTGATTCAGGACAGGCTTCCCCTGCGCTCGGCAGCATCCCCATGGGCCCACACCTGGATCCCACACTGTTATCCCTGTGTGTCATCCCCTCACCTTTGCTTAACCTTCCTCACATGGCAGAGGTGGCTTTGGCACCACAGGCACTGCTGTGCTGACCTGTGACCCCGAACCCTGCTTTCTGTGAGATTACCCTTGTGTCAAAACCTAGGTGTGCTACACGCTGAACGTAGCGGTAGCAGCCCACCCAGAATTCTTTAATGACCCTTGTAAATACAGTCAGCAATTAAATCGCTATATCATTCTCCTTACCTGCCTAGCTTCCCGTAGGCCCTAACGTCACTTACTAAGAAGTAAATAACCGGGAAGCTGACAAGCAATTACATGAAAACGGAACATGCCCACATTGTGTCGTCCTCACTCCTACACAAGGCCATTAGTTAACAAGGAAGAATTGCCCAAATTTAGGATATGTGGGTCAAAGAAGCTGGTACAGCTCAAACCTCTTTTAATTCCCGCAGGTGAGGTTGGTCATCATTTTACAGGGATTGCTCTTAATCCAATGGAATTTAGCTAGGAAAGAAAGGAGAACAATAATGTTGGTGTCTCTCATTGGCTTGGCTTCAGGAATTAGTGAAACTGAGTGTTAGTTGGTTGCCCCTGGGGTGTCATCATAGTTTTCTTGATTAAAAGTACTCAGTCCCTTCCTGAGAGAAATAAACAGGATATCAATATCAGTAGAACGCTGATGAATAAAACTTCATTATAAACTGTGTCAAGAGCTTTGCCTGATTTACAGAGGGGAGTTAGGACTTTTTGGGCTTCTTTCTTGGTATGCAAATGATGTTCAGATCAATTTGTGATCCTTTTATCATCTCTTCACCATGAGACCTCCTGACCTGCTCAAGGAAACCCACACCACTGGTCAGTGTGCTGCAGCCTTCCCCTTACAGGATGGTATGTTGTTGATCCTTAGTCATGTCCAGGGATAGTTTTTTCTCCTTCTATACCAGGCTGAATGCTGAATTCCACTTGGGGCCAAAAGCCACAAGACACGGACCATATACCCCTGGAGAATGGGAAGGCATGGTTTCTTCCCAGGCAGGGAAGAAAAAGGGTTCCTGAGGCCTTCCACTGCTCCCTGATGAATAGGGCTGGGCGTATAGTTTTGACCCAGCCACTGTTGTCTCCATGGTCTTCAAACACAGGGACTGTGATGAATGATCCCCTGTGGCAGCCCAGTCCTGCTGCTGGACATGCCAGGCACAGACCGGCAGCTGGACCACACAGAAGTTCACACTGCTACCTCTTCCCCACACTCTTTCTTGTAAACCAGTGGACTGTAGGCCACTGTTTCCAGGCTTTTCTATTGTATTACCATACACCAGCAGCCAAGAGGAGCAGGGATAGTTCCTAAACTTAGGCCTGTCCATCTGGCAACATCATCAATTTTAAGATTAATGGGAAAGTGACTGATAAATGTAACTAATGAAACCATAAATGGTGTTTTACAGGAGACACAATGTTCCTGCTTATGCTTTCAAGGAGAATACTTTGTCTTCAGAGTAGGGAGGATTCTGGATTTTTTTGTTGGGCTTTTTTTTTTAAGGCTTCCAGGCATTGTTCGTGACTCAAAGAATTTTCTCAGCTCAGCTTCCGGTCCTCAGAAGTGGAAGGACCATCTAAAATCTGTTTACTTACCATAAATGCTCTGCGTTCCAAGGGAAGAAGTAGCTGTGGATGTCTGGCACACAGCTCCCTCTCCCCCACAGCCAGGTGACAGGTCTGAACAGAGAGCTGCTGTTTGTCACCTGTCCTGCAGCGAAACGTTTTGTACTGAATCCTGCTGGGCTGTCCTGAGCCAGCCGAGCACTGTGTGAAGAACAGGACTTTGGCTGGGAGTTTTGCTTTTACTCAGCATGTTTGCTGAGTAAATAAAGTCACTGCTTTTTCCCTTTGAATTTCTGTGCAGGGTTGCAAGTGGAGAGATCACCACCACGGAGGGCTCTTCATCACTCTGTGTCTTTCCACTTGGAAAAGGTGAAACCCTGCCTATAAACCACCGGTGCAGTCACATATTACAGAGCACACTGCCTCCTTTTAACACCTAACTCTTCCCCTTTCTGCACAGTCATCAGACCTTTTAATGAGGGCTTGTGGGACTGTGGCAAACATGACTCCATCTGTCTGTTCCACTTCAAGGCTGTCAGTGTTCATTTTAGGCTGCGTTTCTCACAAGCAGTGTCTCTCTCTCTCTGGTAGCTGTCCTGACAAGGTTTCTTCGAATTAGATGCAATCAGCAACACCAAAGCCAACAGAAGCACTCACTGTCCAGTTACCTGCATAAAAAAGGTTGTTCCTTGTAATGGAAAACAACACATATGAAAAGTGAATATTACTGCTCACGTAGCTCTGGGTTGGATTCACTGTCATGTACTGATTCTGGAAAGCAGCTTTTTCAAGGAAAGGACTTAGATGTGTTTGCAGTTAATTAAAAGGCCTTCTTTGAACAGAGGCAGCTTAAGCATGTGCTTACATGCTTTTGTTTGTGACCTGTGAAGAAAGACTTCAGCAGTAATTGGCACTGAGATAGGAAATGAAGGACACCTTGCTCTATAAAGAGATTTCTTCTTCTACCTGGTTACTGTGCCTGTGAAATCTGGGCTCTTTGGGAGTTGGTGGCAGAACTCCAGGCAAGCTGAGGGGATCAGTATATCATCTGCTATACTTCTTCTGAACTTTACAAAGCAGATTAAAAACCCATTTTTTTCCCTTCTAAAACATTTTCTCCCTAATGAAGAAACAGCTGATTTTTAAAATATGCCTTTCCTATGTCAAATTTTGATCTTTCCTTTTTGCTTTTTTACTTTCAAGCTGTTCACTTGATCCAATGGCATTCAGTAACCTGTAACTGCTCCAGAACTTTGGGCACAATTAACTGTACGGCAAATTGTTTCTAATGAACTGGCATACCCTTTTTGGTGGACTAAAAAGTGTTTCCTGGCTGCTTTGATTGCCCATTTGTCTGTTAATGATACAAATACTATTTTCTTAAAATCCACAAATAGGCAGGCAAAATAGTTGCTCTAATCAGCTGTGAAATTAATACTAATAAGGTATTAGTTACAGCTAATGCTTTATTCAGCCAGTGCCTGAGTGGATCCAACTAGAAAAATCACCACCATATTAATCATTATAGGAAAAATGGCAGGAAAACATGTGGTGTTACTCACTTTTGCACACAGTGTGGCTCTCTGGTGGAAAGAGTAACAATGATTCAACAGGGATGGGAAAATTCTGTAAATATGTAATTCTGGAATGAAAAAATGTATTTGCAGCTGATTGGTTCATAACATTTTTAATTATTACCAAAATAAATTATTATCCTTTGTGTGGAATTTTTAATAAATCATACTGTTAAGCTCTGCTTTTTATTATCTTTAAAGAGAAAATGAGAACAAGCCAATTATCTTTGAGCCATGGTAATGAGTATCAATGAATCAATGGGTAATTGCTAAGGACAGACTGAGAGAGGTATGTGCTAATCACAGTGGTGCCTGCTACACCTATTTACAGTATCAGCTCCTGTCAGAGAGCTCACAGTACTTTCTGGTGCCAGAGTTGGTTAATTGGGAGGAGGGATTTCCTCTGTCACAGTAGGATGCTGGATTTCATTGGTGAAGGATCCCTACATGGTCTCTTGTTGGAAGAAGATCACTCAGGTCCTTTGAGGTAAGTCCCTACAGGAACAGTTAATACTGTAGGAACTCATAAACGTGCAGGTACTGGCATTGGAAAACTCAGTTCAAAACTAGTTCAACAAGTGCAGCTTTGAGTCGTGGGAGGCTGCAGAGCACTTCCATGTAGTGCTGCAAAGAAGAAATGCCCTTTGGTGGCACATTTTGCCCCAAGGAATGGAGCCGTGCTGGTTTATCTCCATGTCTCCTGGGAGCTCAGTGACATCAAGGGCACATTGTGCAAAGACCTCAGTCTCAGGGACTGAGCTAGGCAGTGTAAGAACATGGTACCAGAAGAGGAAGATCCCCAGGCAGATTGGAATGGAAGCCATCCCCCTGGCTGTGTATATGCAGTTTACAGGCTGCTTTCTGGAAGAGCCATGAGCACAGGATACGGCACATCCTATCATTACTGCTGTGCAAGACAGGTCTGCCTGCGGCATGGCAAAGAGCCTGGTGGCACAGGACGTGCAGGGCATGCTCAGGCTTGGGGCCCCTGTGCAGCACACCTTGACAGGCCCCTGCTCTGACCCCGCTGCCAGCAGGTCTGATCTGGAGGGCAGCCTGAGACTCACCTTCCCCGGCAGCCCAGGTACTCCTGATGCTTCCAGCCAGCTCACCTACCCACACACTGCTCCCACTGCCACAACACACACCAGGCAGGAGCTGCAGCCTTCTGTCCCCACACAAAGTCATTCAAGTGCCTGAGGAATAGCATACTCATCATTTTACCATTTATGTGGTAGATATTTATTGTATCAGCTTGAGATGGATGAATTTCCCTTTATTACACAATAAATACTGTTGCTTTAACATGGAATGCGCTGCAATCCCAAATCTGAGACCTGGTGGACACTGCTGCTTTTCCCAGACACCAAATGTAGCCTTCACATGAAAGCCTCTTTTAAAGGATCAATATTTGATGTTTGTCAAATCATATCCCAAGGCATCAAGCACAGACATGTTAAGTTTATGTTCTGTAACTGCATCTATTAATTTTCAGAACTGCCTTCCACAGAGGCCATTTTGTTCTCAGCTTTAGTTGGTCCAACTAAAAATGGGTGCCAAAAATGGCCACCACAAGTCCCTTTCAGAAATTACATTCCTGCTCCTGACCAGGCCTCAGATCTAGCAATTAGGGTACATGATGCCATGAGGGGCATTGGCTTTGCCTTCCAGTGCAACCAAAACCCAAATTCTTTTTCATCTCCATTGCTTTTCAGACAGTTCAGCAAGCTAATCCTACTTACCTAGGGCAGCAGTACTGCTGGAGCTGACACACAGGGGCATGTGATTGGGGCAGGGGAAAGTGTGTGACCATATACTGGCCTCCACTGATGCTGGGCATGAAACCACAGCCTCAACCACAGCCTCAACTGGACAATAAAGAGAGATTCGTGTTTGGGAATTGGTAGCTGATACACAAACATCTTGTGATCATGAGTCTCCCTTTAGAGTCAGCAGAGATCTAATCACCTTTGTCACTGGAATCTGCAACATGGTTTATCTCCTCCTACAGTGCTATGTACTTGATTAGATGAATTCCATCCTTAGAGTGCGCATTTCTGTCCTGGATTATAGAGAAAACCTGGTGTGAATTGCTTGGAGATTAGGTCAATGGTTAATGAAGGGACTCTTGCCCCCACCATTAGTTTTGCCCACTATAAAACAAGGGTTTTCCTTATTCTTACATTAAAGAGCATGAGCTAAGTGATTTCTTTAATGTCACAAACTAAGTAATGCCAGGAATAGTAGAATCCAGTGGCCTGTCCTGCCAATATCAATGCTTATACCAATATGCTAGGAACGTGATGCTCAAGGCTGTGTCTCCAAAATGAAATTCACATAAAATAGCGGAGGTGTTTTGATTTAATCAGTCCCAGGCAGTTGACACTTCCCTCAGAAGCAAACATAAGGGGTGGCTGCTTTTGGAAACCAGGTCATCTATGTAGATGATTAAGCATGTAGGAGCCTCACTTGGGGCATGAGTTTTCAAAACACCTTCATGCAAATCTTACAAGCTAATTCTATACAGTTCTAGCCATTATCAATGGCTATTTGCATAACAAAATAGTGACTGTGAACATTGCTTCTTGCAAGCTTTATCTGTGTTAACCTGCTTTATATCTAGCCAGATGTTTCTAACTTAATGTTTGGGGAAACAAGGGTTCAGATCAGCATGGATGGACTAAATTATGTTCTACAGTAGCTGCAGAGCCAATGGAGGGAACCCATTTCTATCACTGCCAAGATGACAAAGCAGTTATTAAATCCAGCAGTTACTGTGGCTGGCCCAGGAAGGACTCGTCAGTCAAGTTTCCAAGTAATCTGTTTGTGAAATACGTGTTCCATCTCCCTTATTGACTAACAATGTATATTATCTGGTTAGTTAACTGTGGGGATAAAGGTCTTTTTTCCTGTCATTTGTCAAGCTCTTGTGCTGCAGTTAAACTGTGTATAACCTTAGGATCCTGAACAGTGCCAACTAAAGTTCTAGGAATATGCTTATTTAGTTTTTTATTAGCCACATAAAATAGACAAACTTTGTGCCTTTGCCAATTAGATAAACCAAGGCCTATCTATTTCTTGGAAATCTCCCTACAGAAGGATATTCTTCTTGTAGAAAGGGAAATATATAAATAAGCAAAACAGGTATTTGAGGAGCAGTAACATAGCATGCCAGTGTTGTTAAAGCTCCCATACATGCATTTTATAGCACCGGGGTGATATAAAATCACCACAGGCATTATCAAAACACTTATAGACACTAACTGTAAAAAATCAATGAATTAAGAGGTCTTTTTCAAATTGGTGTTCAAAGCCTCTGTGTTGTTGATAATTATATCCAACACCTTTGTATCTAATCCTAAGCAGGAAAAATGTTTCATGGAGAATTATTCATGGAGACTTGGTTAGAGCCTATAAGCACACAGAAAGTCAGTCAATAGTGTTTGTGTGCTCATGTGTCCCCAATGAATTGTAACAGGCTGGGGTGACACAGTCCTCTATGGGAGACAACCATTCCTGTTGATTGCCCTCTAGGACACTGTGTGGGTGAACGAGGGTTTGGGTGTGCACATGTGGCCCGTCCTGAAATCTTCCATAAGGCAACATGCAGGTACTGTGTAGGCTGGGGAATGATACAGGAGGGAGAGGAGGAGCTGCTCGACCTCTGTCATTATAATTTGCCATCGTCATATGTGATGGATTCCTGGCATTGGCTGTGGCCTGATTAAGCAGTTGGGCGGCAAGGGCCCAGCACTTCCTACCAAGCCGTGTAGCATGAGTGAGCCTTCCCTCGGTTGAGGTGATTCATCCTAGCCCCACATACCACAGTGTCTTCCTGACCTTCTTAGTCCTCCTGGCCTCCTTAGTCTCTCTCTGACCTGCTGTAACTGTGTCACACAGCCTGCTTGTGCTGATTGGGATGGTGACACAGATCTCAGAGTATGGACGTGGATCTCTGGCTGCCAAATTGCAGTGCTCAGCCTGCCCATGGCAGGGAACAAGCAGTTACAGGAGCCCAGTGCTGTATCCTGTGCCTGACAGGCCCCAGTGTAACCCCAAACTTGGAGGCAGCCCAGCTTCATGTTTCTGTCTTATCTGCTTCACCCAGCAAAGGAACCCTCTGGGCCAGCAGGATAGCACATGTGCTTGGGACCCTCCCAGCTGCAGCACTGCTACCAGCTCCCCTTCACGACTCCTGCACCGGTGTTTATCTGAGACAGCTGGAGCCTTTCAAGGGGAATGGTCACATCCAGCTCTTCCTTGATCATCCAGACTTTGGGTGTGCCTGAGTGCCATGATCTGTAAGGTCTCCGAGGTGCGAACCAGCTAATAATTAAACCTGCTTTCTCAGCTTTACTGCTGGAGAAATGCTCCCGTGGCAAAGCACTGAGGAGAGTACAATACTCCTTTCACATCAAAAGAATATGCAGATACCCAAGGTAAATACTGTCCCGCGCTGAGCAGACTAATTTCTGTGCTGCTATCTAGTGAACTGAGTTCCTCAGCCCTCTAAAGAGTTCTCAGCACACTGGTCAAACAAACAATGTAATTTTCTGGGTTCTATTTGTTCCAGTAAAAAAAAAAAAAAAACAAACAAACCAAACCAAAAAAACCCGACAGTGTGACTGAAAAATACAAAGGAAACACAGCAGACAGTCAAGATGGAACAAATACAGCAAGAGGGAAAAGAAAATCAAAAGCAAGTAATTGGCAGAGTTAGAATTAGTTATTTCTATTAATTCCAAAGTTCTTGCTTCCTTCTGCCAGCCTCATTTGATTGCTGGGCAACAGGAGCAGTTTCTGCAGGCTTCCCTTTAGTTAAAATGATTTGTTTATACGACATATTATTTGTAATAAAAATAAGGGTATCATTTTGTAAAAACATTCTTCTACAGGAAGTAATAAAGCATTTGCTCAGTTTAAAGTGTGTCCTCAAGTGTTTTTGCTGGATGGGTGTTATACTCATGTGGCTTTATTCCACTGAATCATCCCCAGAGAGAGTAGAAGTGAGGGATGGTGGGGAAAGAGATTTGGAAACAAATAAACACTCTAAATCAAAAGGACAGGACTTTGTACTCAACTCAGGCCACAATAGCATCAATGGCTCCCACAGGGACAGAATTCCTCCCGCATTCACAATCCAAGGACAAAACCTAATGATCTTGCCCTTGCTTTTCCTACTGCAGCAACTTTCTTTGCTGGTTTGCAAACTTCAGTTCATCAGTGTCTGACACATGGCAGATGTCTCCCATAGCTGTGGAGCCCCCACACTGTCATTCTTCTGATGTCACTCATGCCTCAAACTTAAAGGACTTACCAGCAGGGGAGTGGGGGAAATGCTTTTGTCAACAGCTTTTAGTACAATAGCTCTTAGCAGGATTTATATGTTGTGAAAAAGGACAGGTTTCCTTGGGAGTGCCCCATCCTTCACAGATGCTGTAAGGGAGATGAAAGAAAATTTATAGAAAATCTTGAGGGCAGGTTCTGAAATTATAGCTAAAAGGCTGATCATTAGGAGCTGTGGCTTTGATACAACTTTAAACCCTGATGCAGGGATTCTCACATCAGGGACTCCTGCCTAAATTGCATACTGTCTTCCTGAAGTCTATCCAGCAGTGATGGAAAGGTTTCAGGTTGTGGGGAAGCCATCTCACTCCTCAGTATCTCAGCCCTGCAGTCTGGCTATCCCCTGGCTGCCAGTGTCTTCTGGCAAGAGCAGTCCCAGTCACTCAGATCCACACACTGGAAATGTTTCAGAAGTAGATAAATAAAACATTAATAAGGATCAATATAAGAGAAAATCCAGAAGTAATACACTGCAAAGAGATGACCCTAATAAACAGCTGAAGGGGTCAATGGACTTTTTATTATGATGTTAGGCCCAAATTTTGATACAAAGTTTCTCCATAACTCACAGAGGAAGATGTAATCGTGAAATGGGTACTTAATTTGAATTCCCAGTTATAACACAAGCCTTGAAAAGGCAATTACATGGAAATCCTTTGCTTCCAATGATGCTGAATTAGGGTTAATGTTTCTACCATTGCAGGAAAATTACAGTGAAAACCCAAGTACATGTAAATAAATTGCTGTTGTTTTAACAACCACCCTCCCTCCCATACCAAGGGACAATTAGCTTAGACAAAATTTTAAAAAAGGAAAGTATGTCAAATGTAGTCTTTTGATACCTCCTCAGTAATCTACGTAAAATTACCTAAAATTATCCTTTCTCTTTCTTGAAGAAGTAACCACTTTGTACAACACATAAGCAAGAGTGATGGTACTCTGAGCAACCTACATGAGGAAGCAGAGCACTGAGTGCACGTACAGACAGGCTCACCCTGTTAATTCAGAGTGAACTTCCTCTTATCTGCTACTGGGCTTAATTTAAGTAATAAATTAGAAGGCTTGATGTTGCCACAGAGACATTTCCAATTCGTCTTGTGGCCTGCATTGGTGTGTTGAGAGGGACCCAGCTGCTGTGCAAAGACAACATATCAGCATGGGTTTGTTTCTGCTAGCTGCATGCTTAAAACAGACCAAAACCCTCACTGCCAGATAATAAATGAATACGAGTTTCCTTAGAATAGCTCCTAGTGCATGCATTTATTTAATTCTTTATTACATTATATATTTGCATTGCATATATGTATCTATTAGACACTCTATTTTATATTTTAATATATGCATGTATGTGTTCTATATTTATACACAAAATATAAAATTATGTATTATATATTATATCCATGCTTATTTCATGCATTTATTATTACTTATTACTTGCCAAGGACAGGAAGGGACCTCACTGCTAATCGTGGGTCTTAATGCGGCTGGGGACACGTGGTGTGAGGCTGGGTTCATGTCCCGTTCCTCAGCACTGCTGGGGCTAGCACCGCACACCGGGATTTACAGCATGGTAAGGGGTCCTCCTGGCATTAAAGAAGTGAGCAGCTCCTATTCTTCCAGGCTGAGTCACCAGGGAGAATAGCCTGTGAAAGGGGAAGACGATCATCGTTCTGTCTTTGGTTACTAACAAGGAGAGTAGGAGACAATTCCGTGTTTGCATATACTGAAAGCTGTCCTCACCACTGCAAAGACTCATTTGATTCAGTGCTTTCCTTGTTGATGCTTCTGATTTTGTGTAAGAGAACAATTGGTGATTCTACTGTAAGATCAATGAAAAATAGTCATTCACAGCCCGATATTGTGGGATACTGGATTAGGACTGAAGTTGGCGGCATATTTGGTAGTACATGTCTGTATAATAATAACAATAATAAATCTGTGCAAAATGTGCACAGTTTTTCTCCATCTTTGTACTAATTTTTTACATACAGTGTATCTTGTCCACTAGTAACTAGGAACAGTTAAATAGCGTTATTCAGTATGTACAGATCTCAAAGTACTTCACTACAGCACAGTGATTTCTTCAATCCCTCTCTCTAAAAGGGGGGATTTTTTTTTTTTTTTTTTTTTTGGGGGGGGGAAGGTTGTCGGTTTGCCCAAGCTGAAGATGTGGAGAAACAGCTCGGTAAAGGATGTAGGGGCAGGACCTGCAGAAAGGCTTTAGAACCTATTTCCATTTGTGACAGCGAGTCTTGCATGCAAGTGAGGCAATGCAAATATAGCAGGCCACGTGCAAACGCTGCAAATCACTGCAATAATGCTGAGCTTAGAACTGACCTCGGCAGCAAGTGCTACTTCACTTTCAGGAAAGTGGTTTTGAACATGGCCACTGAAAAAAAAAGAGAATTATTTAAAAAATAAGTGACCGATGGAGGATCTGCAGCATCATCGGCAGGAATAGTGGCTCTCCCGAGCGGTTTTCTGCCTCCTCTCCCTCTCGTTATCCCGCTCATCCCTCCCATGCCCTCCCTGCCCCTGGGCTCCCGCCGCAGTCTCGGCCCCGCCCGGCTCTCTCCGAGACGCTGCAGGGAGCGGGCACGGGGTCACCAGGACGCCGTGGAGCATCCGGCCCCGGGGAATGCCGAGCACTGGCGGGGCCGGGCAGGGGGACATCGGGGCATCCCGTGGGCTGGGGTACCGGACCCCTCGGGCAGCATCAGCCCCGCAGGCGGATTGGCGATGACCCCCTCCCCTGGAACATGTGCTGCTCCTCTGGGTGTCCTCCCGTGGCTTCCGTCGGCCGTCGTGCGGCTCTTGGACTGGTTGGAGCTCCCCGACGGCTTTGTACTTGTGATGGAGCATCCAGAGTGCACTCAGGACTTCTGGCATGTCCTGGGGGAGCAGGGATTCCTTTTTCGTTTTCAGCCGCAGAAGGATTTGGGCTATTCTACTCCCCTTTCCAGCTTTGGCCTGTGATCATTTTCTTGGCCAGTGCAGGTGTAGGGGAGTAAGGGGATAAAGGCAGGATTTTCCCTACTCAGCTGTCCTCTTCCAGCACCAGAGGCTTTCTTTCACAACCCAAAGTTTGTAAGCAAGAGTCAGATGCTGGTGAGAAGGCAGTGAGTGTGCGCTGTGCCAGCAGTGCAGTCCTCACATTCCCAGGGATGCCTGAATGAATGAGTGTCTGAGAAGGAGCAGCACGCTCCTGATGAGCTCCACCTGTGTTCTGCAGGAATGCCAAAGTACAGCCCACCAGTCTGGATCTGCTTCCACTGCTACCACAGCAATTCAGTGATAACCTGGTCCCTGGACATCCTGCTCAACCACATGGTCTGTGGGGACCTTCCTGTCAACAACGAGGACATCATCCAGGGCTGGCTGTTCTTCCCACCATGGATGTCTCAGGGTGGGTGCCTGGCTTCATGGCATGGAGCAAATAACAGAGTTGGGAGAGTGCAGGTGGCACACAAGCATCCCACTCTTGCAGCTCTGGAGAAGGTGGCACATATCCCTCCATCCTGCACTTCTCCAAAATGGAGAATTAATTGGGATGCTTGGGTGCAGCTCTGAGCAGCACCAGCATGGTTTGAGCACTGCAGACCCTTGGAGAGGGTGGACAGGAGCTTTCTCCCACTGACCAGCAGTTTCTGGCTTCTCTCCCTCTCCCCAGAGTGCCAGGACTTGATCATATCAAAACATCATCACTCAGCCTGTGAGTTTGAAGGAAGTGGGTTAGAAGAAAACAATTTTTATGAGGAGGAAACGTTTTATTCACTGTCAATAATAAATGTTGTGCTTTTGGTCCCCTTCCTCCAAGGCAAACTTTTTGTGTCCTTACTCAACAGCTCTACTGCAGTTAGGAGGGGGTTAGGCAACCCAAAGAATGAAACAACAGCCCCGTTTCAAACTGCAGCAAGCCACACCAGTGATCCTGAACTGCCACCCAGGCACACCTGTGGAAGCGAAAAGCAAGTGGGTTGCAGGGACTGAGATCTCACCCTGCTGTGAAAGCTGAGAGGAAATTAGAAGTGGTAAAATGCCATTTCAACTCAACCCCTGCCCAAATTCTTAATTTTCCACCTGTAGGCCCCTAGAAAATGGCCAGGAAGAGCTGGGCTCTAGCAAGGTTCAATTTGGAGTGCTTTGTGCCCCCTGGCATAAAAGTGATCAAATAAACTATAGTATGTATTGATCAGGAAATGGATACTGAAGGAAGAAGGGGGTCGTGGGAGACAGGGAAGTCTCTTGCATCTCCTTTCTATACCCAGGAGCTCCTCATGAAGACAAATGCCTACCCTAGGTTTACACCTGACACCTCCCCACCCATCCACCCTTTCCCTCACTCCAGTGTCTGATCCATTCTGTGGACTTCATCAGCTAAACTAAGAGGAGTCCCAGTAACAATGAACACAGACCACACAGAGGTGAACCCTGCATAGTGAGGAAAGAAGATTACAAATCTTACTTCAGGGGTAGAATTTGAGAATTGTATCTCTCGGGAGTTTATAATGTACTCTAGCAAACCACAAAACACTAAACATAGGCTATAAATGTTAAATGAAAAAAGCAGGAGGCGTGAGAGCACAGGGATTGATAAACCATAGGCCCTGGACCACAGGGATACCTTGTCATAAACCATCAATCCTAAGCAATAACCACTAAAGCTGGGCAAGTATCTGGAAATGTCGCTACTAGTGTTTTATAACTTTTTTTGGAGGTAGAGAACATAACAGAGAACAGTGGGTTCTGGCTCTCAGACAGCATTTCTGAGAAGTTTATATACTATTACACCTAGGACTCTCTTAACACCCCATGCAGGGGTACTGGATCTCTGGCATAGCATCAGCTCCACTGATGGCATTATGGTCCCCCCACATATTTTCCACATCCTTTTGTTGGAATGGGTCATGAGCAACAGCCAAAGGTCTGCCACAGCTGGAGAAATGCAGATTACCACCATGGAGAAAACTCTTCTGGGGTGCAGGGGCCACACTTGCCACAGGAACCCAAATAAATGGAGACACAGAGGTGGCATTTCCCACTTTTATGAAGAAGCTTGATGGTCTTCTGTGTTTATGTCTGATTTTTATTAAGCTTTTTATCTGCCCAGCTGGCCAGCACTTTCACACTGTTTAAGTGCTGTTCAGCTGGCTGTAGAGAGCACAGGGCAGAACTGCTGAAAATCAGGAAATTGGTCTGTATTTTCTAAAGATGATGCAGCTTCCACCCTAGGCTATCCTTGACGTTCTTATGCATATAAAACTTCTGTAATTTCAGAGGTGCTCACAACTAATCATATTATTAAAATTCCTGACATCTGTACTAAAGATTAATTAATTTCTCTCACAACATTCCACAGTGTACACCATTATTATCATCCTGTAAGGCTTAAGCTGTACCATATCCATATGGACACACCTTCCCTTTAAGACACAGATATATCCATGAGCAGGATGGCAATGTTTTGCAAGCACTCCATAACCAGTCTCCATTCCCATAAATCTTCTACTTGTGAATGTTCTATTTCCTGAATATGTTTTAAAACATCCTGAGTGTGATTCCAATGCTACACACGTTCTATTGGAAAAACAATTATGCCCTTGTGGAAAAATGTGAATTTCAGGATTCCAAAGCAAAAATCCTGAGAGAGAGTGAAGACTGTCTCCGGGATGCCTTTCACTTATTTCAAAAACCTTAGCAAACACTGCATTTATCATATTAGAGTGATAATTCTTCAAGAAGACACTGTAAGTAATGCAGTTAAACAGCTTAATGCTACAGTTGTAACCTAAGCTGTTCTCATTTATTACTGCCATTGTGATTGATACAGTTTGCACTCTCTGTAGCATTTCGGATTCACAACAGTGTAGTTGTTAACTGGGACTTTGATTCAGCTATTTTTATAATGCACGCATAAAAGATGCAAAATGGCAAATCGGAGATAATTATAATTAATTGCACCAGCAAGTACTAAAGCATCCGTAGCCAAAACAAGTCAGCATCTTGCAGCAGTGTGCTTAGAACAAAACAGGTAAAAATAAATGTAAATAAGATATTATATTTTGGATGAATGTATAATAGAGGAAGTTCTTATAAATGACAAGGCAACAGTGCCATCTTGAGGTTACTAGAGAATTCAAGGAAGAGGAAAGCCGGAGACAGTGCTCTCAAGGCACTTTAGTTTAAATGCAGAAATGTGTATTCCAAGGGGAAAAAATACTCTCAAGACATCTTCTTACCTTGGTCGTGTTAAAAGCAAAGCATTTGTAAACACCAGCCCTTTCGTAAGATGATTAGAGGGATGGAGCACATCTCCTCTGAGGAAAGGTTAAGAGAACTGGGATTGCTCAGCCTAGAGAAGGCTTCAGGGTGCCCTAATTGTGGCCTTCTGGTACCTGGAGGGAGCCTACAAGAAAGATAACAGTCTATTTACAAGAGCATGTCGTGATAAGACAGGGGGGGAATGGCTTTTAAGAGAGTAGGTTTAGATTAGGTTCTAGGGAGAAATTCTTTGCTGTGAGGGTGGTGAGGCACTGGAACAGGTTTCCCAGAGAATTTATGGATGTGTTCTGGATGGTGCCTGCCAGTGTTCAAAGCCAGGTTGGATGGAGCTCTGAGCAACCTGGTCTAGTGAAAAGTGTCCCTGTCCATGGCAGTGAGGTTGGAACCAGATGATCCATAAAGCCCCTTCCAACCCCAACTATTCTGTGAATATGGTCTTTCATGAATCAGTACTAATCTATTTACTTGGCTGCTTGTTTTCCTCCTTTCACTGATACCTGCATTTTACAGACAAAACATTCTTGCATCCTACATTTTTCAGACTGTACTAACACCACTGCATATTCTACCTTTTAATGTTTTATGGGTTAAACCATAAAGACCCACATGAAGGCCAGAACTCCATTGCAGGTCTTCTGATTGACGCACAGAATAGAAAATTCTGAGTGTACATGGGGACAAAGCAGGGATTCACTCTCCACATACATGTGAGAAGCTTCAGAAATATGAAAGAATGCAGAGGAAAGCTGCACTGATCCACATGGCACAGCTACTCTGGCTGTGTATACACCTGCCAGACACTCCCCTGAGTGCTGGGGAATAACCACCAGAATGGTGGTGATTTTAGATCAGCAAACAAAATAGTCATGTCTAATTCTTTTAAGCAAAGGTTGTGGTGAAAACAGCAACCACTCTGCAAGCAAATGTTAAGTTCTACTGGGTGGTTAAGAACCTGTAAGAGCCAACCTATGGTTGAGTTACACAAGTACTTCTCTATCAGCAAATCATAGAATGGTTTGGGTTAGAAGGAACCCTTATGATGATCTAGTATGTGAAATTAAATTGATGTTTCAAACAAGATTCTCTCTTATGAAGTAAAAACCATCTAGAATACCACCTCAGATAATATTCATAGCCCTAAGGAAACAAATGTTTTGAAAATCAGCTGTTTTCTAAGAATGCATGTTTTATGGCCCTTCAATCTAGAGGGAAAAAAATGTATAAAACATATGCCAGACATTACAGTTTCAAAGGGTATTTTAAAATTTATGAGTCCAAGTTAGTGCATGAAACTTACACCACCTTAAGCGAGCAACTCCTACACCAGCAGAGCATTGTTAAGGTTTAGATGGAGATACCTCCTAAGATTCAAGAAAATAAGGATTTACTATTTAAAGGACAACTCCCCTGCCCCAAAACAGATGCTAATACCTTGGATGGTGTCCCATCCTGGACAGCAGTCTCAGGGGATCAGTTTATGACAGTTTCAAGGCAAGGCAAAGAAGGTGTTATTTCAAATACCATGGCCTGATGCAGGCCTTGCAGAAGCTGATGGACAAGGCATTCAGCTGCCCAAGGAGAAAGGAATATAAACTCATAAATTATGTTATTCTGACCCATCCCACTCATTAGTCAAAACATAACATTAGAAGTAACCTGCTTTGATAGGTCACTTACTTAGTAGGAAGAGACAGCATAAAATCTTTGTGCTCTTTTGTTAAAAATATTTACAAGTGCAGAAAAGAAGGCACTGTTTTCCCACATATACAGAATATCAATACTTCCTTTATCAACAACTGTGCATTACATACAGCATAATTTTAACCTACAGACTATGAATTTCTGTACATTTTTCACCTGAAAAGTTCTTCACATCGGATTTTAAACAAATCATTTATATATATTCATTCTTTACATTTTCAGAAGAGTAAAGTATGGTAAACAGGAGAACCAAAATATTTTTCTTTACTAACACAATTAATTATGTTTGTTTTATTTGGTATCAAAAGTACCTATTTTCATCATATAGCATCTTATGCATTTGTCATAAACTAAGAGTTTGTACAACTGCTAAAAGTTTTTCAGTAGGTTCTAGCTTAAAAGAGGGAGGCACAAGTATCTGCCTATACATTTAATCATGTTTTCAAAGATAAATACATCCGTTGCAGTTTCAACGCATGCCCAAGATTTGTCTGCTCTTTCGTTGATAGGTTTTTTCCAGTTCAGACAGTGCTTGAGCTCGTAGGTTGGCAGCATACAGACGTCTTTTGAGATCAGAGCTTTTCCCTTTGGAAAGGAAATAGTTTTCCATACTACGAGGAGGCACAGCTTTCTCTTCACTTCCATCAAAGAGTGAGTTCTTCTTGGTTGTAGAAAGGGGAAGCAGGAGTGTGTTATCTTAAGAAATCAAAAAGTACTGCATTAGTGCATCTTCCAGCATTTATTGCTTTTAACCCTGGTGCCCATTTTGTCATCTACTTATGATTTTAACCGATCTAATTAAATGCATCCCAGTTAATAGCAACAGTTATTTTATCTTTTTTGAAAAAAAAAAATGAAAACAAGCTTTTTAAGTGGTTGTACAAGGATATATGCCATAGTAATTTTTAGGGTGATAAATAATTTAGATAATTATTTATCTCCCAATACCTAAGGAAATATTAGTTGATTAAGAAGAAAAGACATGATGTTTCTTCTGAAGGACAGAAATTAAATAAACAGTAACATAAGCCCCTTCCAAAAGAAAATGCAGAATTAATTTTCAGCTTTTCATTTTTTTTCAGCTACTGAAAAAACCTTGTCTTTGCTTCACAGCAGGGGTAGACTCAACCTGTCCAGTGGTCTTTGTACATTACCCACATTGTTACAACTCTGTCCTTGTATTAAGTCACTGGGGTACAAATTAGGCTCTGACTTGATGAGTAATGAGTTTAGGTGTATTAAAAATTAACGAGTTACTTTCACTGCAGCCTCCAGAACAGGAATTTTCATAGTGTATCATATAGCATGCCACTATCAAAAGGCAGTTGATGACTCAAGAGTACAAAAACTACCATCAAAAGCTATTATAACAGCTGAGTTGCCTCCCATAAGAGCCAACATCACAAGGCCCAACTTAAGGTGTGATTTTTATTTAATCAAAGGTCTAACTATTCTAATGTTAACACTGAAGCCTTAATTGTCAATTTATGAGGCTACAGCAAGAATGCAATACAAATCATAGAAATGCCAACAAAAATTGCCAACAAATATTTCACCATTTTGTTCTTTGTTACTGTAAGTCAGATCTGTTTTAAAATTAAATGATTCACTAAGAATCAGAAAATCCCTGCAAAAATAGGGTAGCATCTAGGACACTGTCTTAAGGACCAGGATTTTTGGTATTCCATTTTACTGTCAAATGAGCCACCCAATGGGCTTCTAGGAGAAATTAGGGATCTAAGAGATGTGTGAGATGCAATCCAGTTGTGAAAAACATAGAAACATTTCAGCAACTGAAAATACAAGCAAGCAATATCTGTACCAATATTGGAGAAACACTTGGTCCATTTATAAAAGTAATTTTAGAAACAGTTACAAGAGCACCATGAAGTGAAACGGAAGAGCAGCAAATCACGTGCTCCACAGATATTGCAAGGTTTGGTCAGTTTTGTAATAACTATGTTCACTTTGATGCATTATCTATCTTGAGGTATTAACCACCCGAACTGGTTTTGCCTATCCTCAAAAAGGCTGGTAAGGTCAAAATATCATGCAAAGGGGTGGGAAATGCAGAAGAGAACAGAAGCAAGAGCTGAAGCTCATTTGCCTTCAGTGATTCAGTTTCAGATGCAACATCAGAAAGCCAAAAGCAAGTTTGTTCTCAAATTCTTTAATGTGTCGAAGTCAGACAAGATGTTGAGAGACGGGTGGAATTCTCAAAGCTGACAGAAATGTTATAAACTGCTCAAGGAGCACTCACTTTCTAGGGGCATTTTACTTGTGTCCTTTCCTGCTGTGATAGGCACTTCTTGAAAAAAGAAAACAAGGCTACTTCAGTTTTATTTGCTTCAGAGGCAGTGACATGCTTATGTTGCTTTATCAGACCAAAACTAAATGAAGAGTGTTACTGCATGTTAAAGAGTGTTCACATGTCTTTGACTTAGAGTACTCCTTCTGACCCAGCCCTTCACTATTCCTACTACTATCTAAAAAGGCATTTAGATACTTGAATATTATTTTTAATAGTAAAAGATGGGAACAATAAACAGATGATGCTGCCCCTTATGATAGCAAGGATTGAACAGCCAAGTGAGTACCAAATACTACTGTAAAACAGATTGGACTAGATGCAGTCAGAAAGTGTTTTAGCACATTTTCAAATCTGAGTTTTTCTTTCTATAATAGCAGAGTGTATTCTTCATCATTTAGATGATGCACCAGTCATAGCTGGGTCCCTTGCAACAAATAATGTTTCCCATGTTGAAGCTTTTGTAAGTTTAAGGAAAGCTGAATTTATTAGACATGTGCAATTTTATTAAATTTAACTAAATCAAAGGTTTGAAAAAGACATCCATACATAAAATAAGCGCAGCTCTGAGAAAGGTTCAGGTTACAAGCAGGCACTTCCCTTAGCTCACCACAAGAACCTAATTTCCCAGACAGAACAAGACTGCAGTGCAAACAGTACTAACTCAGACTTATGTTGAGCATCACTTATCAAGTCCTTTTGCAAAACGTCTCTTGCACAAGTCTCTTCCCAACCCTGCAGCCTTAGCTGGGCTTTGCTTTGCCCTTTGGGGGCTGTGCCCTATGCGGGCTGTGCACGCTGAGCACCAGGAGTTTTCTTCTGGTAAGCACCATACATTACCCTGTGCAAGCGCCTTCTTGTGTATTGGCATACCTGGACCTTCCGCACAGGTTACCTCCCGCTGTTGCTTGTGGAGATTCCACCTCTTCAGCAGGTTTTCAGCTCTGGTTTGGGAAGAGAAGTTTAAGGTTTTTGTTGTAAGATTATAGAGTTTCTAATATAGACTATGATAGGTTAGTAAGATACCTAGCAAGTTTGTCCTCAGCCAGTCTCTCCCGAGCACAGAGTTCCCGTTCTCTCTCTGGAAGTAGAAATATGGTAGTATGCAGGGTGAACATGTAAATGTTAGAGTGACTGTGCATGGTGGGCTTCTCTTACAGGGAAAGACAGCTGTAATAGCCAGTGAGATGCACCCACATTTCTGATTCTATGGCTCTACACAAAGATGACTGCTGTGTAGATACACCTTTATCAATGCACTAATAAAGCACTGACAAGTACTCTGAAATGTCAGGCACACTTCTGTTCCCAAACTCTGACATGTCTGCAACAAGGAAAAGATAGCAACTTTCTATTCTGCACATTAACTCATGGCATACATAACACCAGATTTAAATATTTATATACCAGATACTATAATTCAGATATGACTAAACACCCTGCTTACAACAGTAGCAGCTGTTATTCAGGCTCAGAAAAAAACTATATTGCAGAGCCTACTGCATATGCAAAGGGATATCTTACACGGGCAGGAAATGCCAACACCTGAGGACCAGCCATCTATACTCACAGGTAAGCTATCTGTGGGGCGCAGCTTTTATAAAAGCTGTTGATAGTTTACTCAAAGATATTTTTTTCTCCAGCATCAGGCTCACCTTAGGTTACATGTTACTATAGGCAATGTTTACTTACACAGTAGGTGAAAAGCAACCTAGACTGCACAGTGCAGACCTTACTTTTCTGTGTACTTTCCTAACTGCCACTAATATTTAATAATCTTCACAAACCAGACTTCCCTATCTAAACTGCCAAGTATACCTAAGTAACTTAAAAGAGAAGCTAGTATAGCAGAGTAAGCCCTGAGCATTCTTGGTTTGGTGTCTAAACACAATTCTAGTGGTGAATGCAGGACTACAGTATCCTAGTGCATTAAAATGAGGGTTGTGAAAATTGTCTACTTTTTCTTCCTCCAAATGAATAACAATCCCAGTGCCACCCCTTTCCCAAAAGGAATATCATACGCTCCAGACGCTGTTCTCGCTCTTTAATGGCTTGCTCTCGCTCCTGTAATTGTTGCTCCTTCCGTTTCAGCTCAATCGCTCCAGCATCTGAGTACTGCAACCTTTCGAGCTCCCATGCTCTCAAACCTCTTTTATCAGGATTCTGTTTCTGTTCTTCTGCCACCAAGTCTTCTATCAAGGGGTGCTTCAGAATATCTTCAACAGAAGGTCGGCAGAAATCCTAAAGGAAAAACATTACCAACAGGTTCCGTCTATAAGAAGAAACATTAAGGCCAAAGCTTCCTGAGCAAGACCAGCTGAGGTGCTACAAAGCGGAAGACAGATTGGAGAAAACTGGAGTTAGGAAAGGGTAGCACAATCAGATGATAAAAGCCAAGGGAGGATGCTGCTATCTGCCTTCAGATCCAGAGCTGCAAGTCTGTGTCTCCCAGCCCAGGCACCCTCTCCTTGCAGAGTCAGAAGGGGGTGGGTGAGCCTGCAAAGGCAACTGTCAGCAGATTCCTTAGCTAAGTCTGCTGAACAATCCAGACCTGCTGGAGGCTTGGGTGCTTGATACAGCTTTGTTGTCCCATGCCATGTTCTTCTCAACACCCCCACACCAGCAGTGGGGGAACAAATGATACATTAGCCATATAAAGCAAACCCCAAAATGAAGAAAAAAACCAGCCCCTTCCAACTTCTAAACACACTGGCACCATTTTAACCCTGAACTTTTAAGACCTCAATAAGCATGCTGTCAGGAAATCCCATGTAAGCCAATACTGAGGGAGCCTTTTGACATCCTGTGACCCTGGCATGACACTTGAGCTGCTGTCACTTTTGTTTGATGGAACTCAGAGCACAACTCATCCCTCCTTCCCCTACAAGTCACTCTGACAACGACAAAGTGATAATAACCACTACTTCAAGTTGGTTGGCTTCATAATTGAGAACAAAAACCAGTACTTCAGTTCTAGTTCAAATTATAGGTGGAAAAATTAGTAATTGATTCTTACCTTTACATGCAGCATCTCCCTGAGGAGATTGTTCAGCTCATCTGAATAACGATATGGTATTCGCCTGAACTTCCCTTCCTTTATCTTTTCTGCCAGCTCCTTTTGGTTGCAAGCTGTAAATGGAGGCCTGAAGAAGAAAATTTTTCTTGGATTCTTTCACTAGTTTTACAGGACTTATTTTCAGAAATAAAAAGTATCAGACTATGAAAAAAACCTGCAATCAAGGATTGTTTTGACTACCTCATGTCAAGACCAATATAGAAATAAAAATCTAGGACTAATCTCTAAAACCTTTAAGCTTTCATCTATACAAAATATAATCACACCTACATATGTTTCCACATTTGTTATCACACTACCATACTTACGAGAGAGCACATAATTCATACACAAGACATCCTAGAGACCAGATGTCAGATTTTTCATTGTATGACGAGTAGTTCATTTGTTCCTAAAGAAAGAGAACAATCTTGGGTTTATTAACAAAGACATAGTTCCACTATTGCAGGATAATCAGCTACTATTCAAACCTGAAATAAACCATTATATACTGGCATTACTTCAAATATTCCATTTTAATTAATATCTACATCTACTCTTACTGGAAGGTTTTTAACAATTTGTGGCAGTACTACAATGTATAAGACTGAAGTGTTGCACCAATCTTCAATTGATGCAACTCTATTTCAGTCAGCATTAATCTTTCCCACACAAAATGACCTTTTATCAGGGAAATGAGTAATTTCTGCTCATTTCCACTACAAATTAAAATCCTGCCATCAGGGGGTAATTTAATAAGCTCTTTACCTTAACACTATGAAACATAAAAGCTCTCTAAATTCCCTGTTCCTTTTCAGGAACAATATACTCCAACATGTCTCAAGAATATAATAAAACTTATACAGTAAAGATCCACTTTAATTAGAAGGAAGTTGATTGTGTGGGGAATAAAGGAGATAAACTGCACAATAACCTTGTCTCCAGAACATACATACTCTATGAAAAAAGTCACCTGCATTTAAGACCAATAAGGCTTCATTAAAACCTCCCAAACATTCATGGACTCTGAGACCAAAACAGCACACCTGGGAGGGGCAAAAGGGAAGATCATGTATAGCAGGGAGGTCTTACTGGGGACATGTAATATGGAGTTCCAACAAACGTGTTGGCTAAGTTGCTGTTACGGTCCAATATCCTAGCCAGTCCAAAATCTCCAAGTTTCACATTCTGTTTGCTGTCTAGAAAGACATTTGCTGGTTTCAGGTCACGGTGAACAGTGACTCCACCATCGCTCCGCCTGTGACACTCCCTCAAGGCCAATGTTAGTTGAGCCAGCACTCGGAGAATAAAGCTTTCTTCCAAGAAATGCCTGAAAAATGAACACATTGTTTAATAGATTTTTGGAGCACACATCAGTTTGATTAGTCAACTGCCAGTCTTAGTTCTGTAACTTTTTAAATACCACTATCATAAAACACCACCGAAATAACCACTACCAGCAGCAGGCAACAATGTATTCTCCTTTAACACTGATTTTTTAAAAAAGGTCACTGCAAATATGTTAGAGGACATAGAAGACATTGAGACTTTCATTGCAGAATCCCTGCAGTATTTCCTTCCTCCCCCAAACCATCTAACAAACACATAGCATTTTCACTACTTACAACACAAATATAATTTTGATGCTTTTACAATGAGATCTGTCCCTTTGATCACTTAAGATAACAGTATGTTGTCACCTGCTAATAATGAGCAACATACAATAACAGCCAAAATAGGGCTGATTTTTTAATACAAATCTCCTTAAATGAAAACACTGATGCAGGGGGGAGCAGCTTAAGAACTGTTTGAGACTATTCTCACAAAGTAAAAGAGGTGGTATCATGTACTTGTTTGACCTAAGAAAGTGAAAACTGATGTTACATTTAAGTAAGATGCTAAGTCTAAGATTAGACCAAGGTGATGCCTTATCAACTTGATGTCTCCCCAAGCTTTATATATAGGCACATAAAGTAGCTTTTCACATGATGTTCAAAATCACTCCTCCCTTCCACATATTTTGGTGTTCTAATAAAATATAGGGTCCCAGTAATTTTACTCATGGGGAAGGCCAGAACCCATAGACCAAGGTCTCTACAAGAGCTGTGGCCTCCTGGTTCATGCTCTCAACCTCATTCATAGCCAGAAACCCCTCAACAGCTTCTGCCTCACAGGGGAGCTCTGGGGTTTTTTTTACTACTTCAGCACCAACATCCAGCCCGATGATGCATTCAACAGCACAATTCCCATCGCTGTTGTAACTTTGTACAAAATCTTTCCCATTTGAGAAGGGTTGTTGGGTCCAAAGGGTTAAACCCAAAACTGCTCAGAAGTTACAAAATAAGTTTCCCTTCTCTCAGGACTGCCCAGGACTCGTGCAAGACATTCCAAAAGTGCCACAAACACCTTTCACGTGCCTTTCTTTCGCGCTCTTGGCGATCAAGCTGGCCAGGTCTCCCCCATCGCAGTACTCCATGATGATGTACAGGGTGCTGTTGCTCTTGTCGATGATGCGATCGTAGTAGCGCACGATGTTCGGGTGCCGCAGCTCCCTCAGCAAGTTCACCTCCGACACGATCATCTGCTTCTCCGACTCCGACATGGAGCCATACTGCAGCTCCTTCCATACCAAGATCTGCGGAGGCAGAAACACCCTGGGGAGTGACTGGGACGGCGGCCAGGGCCGCGCAGGGGGAAGAGGGGCTGGCAGAGCCGCTCGCGTGTCGCGGAGCGCCGCCAGCACCGGGCAGGGACGCACGGCAGCGGCAAAGCTGCGCTGCCCCCGTCGCCGCCCGCTCCTCCT
>VZTN01006713.1:4786-56862 GCA_013400515.1 Erpornis zantholeuca | reverse complement strand
GCCATCGCGAGATCGGACCGCCCCTCGGCCCTCCCCGCCCCGCCCTGCCCCGCCCTGCCCCGGGCTGAGGGAGACACCCCCCCGCAGCTTTCCCCACTTTTCGCCTTTTTTCCTCCCACGTTTCCCCTTTTGTGTTTTTCTTCCTCTTCCCTTTCCTTCTCTTCTTCCCGATTAGACAAATCACCAGGCCTGCAGGTATCAATAAGTCGCATCTTCATAGCTCCTCCGGGAGGGGCGGTTTTTTCCCACTAAAAATAACAGTAAACCATCGCCTTTCCTGAAATGTTTACCTCTGTTGGATAGATAATGACAAAAAGTTGCAACATCTTAGCAGAGTTGTTGGTTCTTTTTTTTTTTTTTTTAAAATAATATTCAGAAATGCTTGAAAAAACTTAGGCTGTTTAAAATAACGTAAATCTAATCGGGTTTTATTGCAGTCTACAGCTTGCTCGCGAGGAGAAGAGGAGGGGTAGACGCTGATCTCTTCCCTGTGGTGCCCAGTGACAGGACCCGAGGGAATGGCCTGAAGCTGTATCAGGGAAGGTTTAGGTTGGATATTAGAAAAAGGTTCTTCACCCAGACGGTGGTTCGGCACCGGCACAGGCTCCCCAGGGAGGTGTTCACAGCACCAGGCAGCCTGACAGGGTTCAGTGAGCGTTTGGACAATGCTCTCAGGAACATTGTGGCACTCCTGGGGTCCGGGGCCAGGAGTTGGACTCAGCGATCCTTGTGGGTCCCTTCCAACTCAGCATGTTCTGTGAAAATCGTCCTTTAAAACCAGAGAGGAAAATTTCTCATAATTCTTCAAAAAGCACAAAAGTCACGGCAGCTCTACTGTCCCACCACTTATGAACACCCATGGTACATTATACACCAACCACCTGCTGAAAATAAACCAAATAATGTAATGGCTTAAAACGTGAAATTTAGAAACAGCAATGTGTGGGTCCACATCCAAACATGGAGCCAGCAAATACTGTGGTTACGTTAAATGGCACTGAGTAACAGCACAATATACTAATGACATTAGAGAAATTTTAAGAAGAGTGAAGTGCGTTTTCTCGCATCATTTATGATAAGGAATGATGCCAGGGTGCAGTTCTGGATTCAATTTAATCTCTCTCTGTGTGGAAGTGGCTGTGACTGGAACAGGAACTCGTTCAGCAAAGCATTGTAACATGCTTGTATAATCATGGCCTGGAAGATCATCTTGTTCCAACCCCTTGCCGTGGGTAGGGACGCCTTTCCTGAGTCAGGTGTGAAAGGGAACAGTTGTATGTCCTGACCTAGAAATTCAGCAGCAGGACAGAGTAGTTCCTCATATTGCATCTCCACATGGTCTCAATTATTCCTCAATTTTGTTTCAGGTTTGAAATAAGTTTGATGGGAGTAGGTGTCATGCTATTACTGAATATTTATCAAATATTCTCCTATTAGTCTTTAGAAAAATCGAAAGTTTCACTTTTATCACCAGGAGGCACAAAACCTCCTACCGTCCATTATAAAAATTGTATAGATTTCTATCTGTAGATAATGTGTGTTCTTTACAGGAAAAATGAGCAAATGAATTATACCACGTGAAGACATTTTTGTTTTGTAGTTAATGAGTAACAGGGTGATCTAAAGGGTTTGTGTTTACTACTGATTTCAATTACCTTGAAAGAAAGTCTTCACATGCGCCATTAGCATGGTGAATAAATTATTACACAATGACACAATAAAAATGACAAGCAGTACAGTATGTATTATTCAGGCTGTAAGCTTCATTTCTGCTTTCAAATATCTCTGTTTCAAGCTTCTGTACTTTCAAATTAGCAAAAGGTCATTGTGCATTCCCACTGTTATCAATGGGAGCCTTTCTATTTATATTTCAAAAGAAATAGAGTAGGATTTCAATACCGTGTTTTGTCTAGGGACTATCTTAAAAGTTTCTTTAGAAATGTTGGTTTGGATCAGAGAAATGTCAAAATGTCATGCTTCAAAAGCCAGCAGCAGAGTCATTTAACTTTTTATTATACTTATTAAGAGCTGGCTAATTTTGAGAAAAATGCATTTCCAAAAGTGGTCATTAAAATTTTTAACAGGCACCCCATTTTCTTTCTTTCTGATTTTCATACTTATAAAAATTATAAGAATTTTTTTCTTCTAATATATGGACGTATAAGTGAACCCAGACACCAGAGAGTTTGAAATGAAATCCCTCTTTTGTCAGGTACTGTATTTTCAACTCTGGTCTCTAGTTCAGGAACAACTCTCAGATTTCTAGTTCTGAAAATTTGTGTGCTGGCTTCAGGCCCTCAAAAGCCACCAAATAGTTTTCAATAACCTGTTTACAATATTGCTTCCAGTATTTTATTTTCCTTTTTGCTATTTTTTTTTTTTACATCAAGATAAATAATACGGTAGGCAACCTGATATTTCTCTAAAGATATTTTGTTTCTTGTAGATGGAAATAGGTAAAAATAAATATCTAACTCTTTGCCACGGAAGTCCAACACAGCCTAATTATACAAAATGATAGAAAAAAAAAATAGTAAAGCACTATGGCAAATTAATTTATGTTTCTGGCAGCCTATTTTTGTTTTCCAGTCAGAGAAGATTGCCCAGGTTCAGAAAGTGAAAATAAGCTCAATGAGAAAAGTATTGAAAATAGAACCATTAAAATTATTAATAATGAAAAATAAATGCATTTTATAAAAATAATTAGAAAAACAGCTGAGAAAAATCTTGGTTTTTTTCTTTTGAAAGAGGTGAAAGATATGTAAAGTCATAGTCCAGGATCTCAAATGCGCCAAAGTCTTCTAGCAAAAAAGAAGGAATTAAGTATTCAATATTAGAGAGGTAAGAGACCTCAGAAATATTTTTACATGACAACAAGAGGAATTATAAATACTGGAGTGACAGAGACAATAAGTGGTTTATTATGAGTTCATTTTCACCACAGAAGTAGTTTGGGGTTTTTAATAGTCAGTTGCACTTGTCCTTACATGTCTGTGCACATTGGGGTTTTTCCCTCACTTTCTCTCATTTGGTCCATACCCAGAAATTTTACATTTACCTAGGACTGTTGTACACAGATGATGTAATTTTTTGGTAATGTTCTGCTCATTGACTTTAATGACAAAAATCATACACAGGATTAACAAAAACATATAAAATACTGGGATATTAGAGAGAAACACTCTAAAAAGTACCAGAGGATAAAATTTCCCACTACTTTTCCTTTATTGCTCTGTGAGGGAAACAAAGAACACATTCATTGAAGAAATTCTGCACAGCACAGCCATGAACAGGACAGCAAAGGGACAAAATTCAGCAGCATTAATTATAGTACTCAAGACCATGCTGCTTCTCATCTTCTGAAGTGCTTGGATTCAAAGCTGAGTGAGACTCCAAGAGCAATGTGTGCAGCAAGGCAAGCTTCAATGAGGGAGTTTGTTGCAGCAGCTGAACCTTCAAGTTTTTGCATTACAAACCATTCAGATGAGGAAAACAGAGACATACATGAAATCAATTCAGCAGCAGGTCACGTCTTTACACAAAAGACTGTAAAATCGACAAGCTAAGAGGATGGGAATTAATGAGGAGGAGACTGAGGAGAAAAGACACATTTTTGCATTCAGAGAGAGGAGCATATGAATTCTGCTAGCTCCAGGTTTGCTTTACTATCCATTCCTTATGTTCTGTAAAGTAATATTTAAATACAGTGCATGGCTGGACATTTTGGAAGTATGTAATTACTTAGCTCTCTTTCTTGTAATGAAACTAACAGCCCTATATGTTATATATGTCTTCATATATATGCTAATTTTCAAAATAGTATTCATTAACTTTATGGACAGAAAGTGCTTGAATTGATCTTTAAGACCACTATTTAAACTGATTAAAAGACTGATTATTTGAGGTGTATAGAACTTCAAAAGTGAAATTCTGGAGTGTCATTAAATCCTTAATAAATCAAAATTTAAAAAATTGGAATTGTCTCTGAGGAAGGATTCTAGTATGATAATCAATGATTTCTGTTGTCTCACTAAGTCATTCCTAGGAAAGTGGACAAGTTTAGGATCTGTGCCTCAGTTTCTCCTCTTTTGAAAGGGAGGTAGTGTACACCTTCCAGATTAAAATTCCTAACTAGAAGCTCTCAGAATATTTGTCCAAAATGCTTTAAGTGATACCATAAGTAAATATTTTGCTGACTTGAACTGCCTAATTTTTTAAAAACCAACAATATTAGAGTTTCTTATTGTAGAACAGACAGTATCAAATGTTTTTTCATTAATTTATTTGTACTTACAGTCCCTTCAGATATATTGGGAGAAAGTTTTTCAAGTATGGCTATCACCAGATTTCCATGCACCATTGTTATGACAGAGATTTTCATGACCAGGTCAGTCACCATTTTTCTAATTCCCAATGTCTACAAACCCATGCTATGATCCCAAAATAAGATTTTCTCCTGCCTTGTTTCTCCTGTGGGAGAAAAATGCACAGAAATCACAATAAAGTCACATAATGAGCAATGATGGCAGAAATCTCTTCCAGGTTCTCTCCCAGGTCATCACACCTGCCAAATGTGCAGCTCTGGCTTTCCCTGAATTCAGCACCTTTCTGTACACTTGGAAGGGATGGTCCTAAGGCAGTGAGAGATGGGTGATATTTTGCTGAAGCCAAAAGGTTATACTAAGTCAAATAATGAAAGTTTTATGTGGTTTTGGTTTTGGTTTGGATTTCTTCTGCTGGGTTTGTTGGATGCTACTGTGAGCTGAGAGAGGGGCGGGGTTGAAGACTTGATTGAGAGGAGGTGGGATGTCAGGAGGGTGATAGAAAAGTCGGCGGTCGGGAAAGAATGGAAGTTCCCGAGTACCCAGCCAATGGGGAAGGGGACAGGGACCGCCCCGGCCGGGAAAGGGTATAAAATGTAGCCAATTTGTTGTAAGGGGTGTGTGTTCGGCTCCCGGCGGGGGACAGACACACACCCGACTCAGCTGACTCGTTACTAATAAAGAGTTTGCTTTTGCTTCGACGACTTTGTCCTCAGTAAATTGTGTCAAAAAGTTAGTTCATTTCTAACAGCAGTGTGATAGTGTGCAGTTCCTGCCAAATATCTCCTACCTTACAAGGCACCATGCCTGCAGAGAGAGCCTTAAAAGGCTTCAGTGTACCTTGGGGCACTTTTGTGACTCTACAGCTTCTGCAAAGCCTTGATAACCCAGCTGTTACAACTGGAGGGCAGCCAGGCCCTCTCCAATTTCATTGACACCACACTTCCTTTGGCTAATGCTGTGTAGTTCCTGCAAAAACTGCAGGTAGAATGCCAGCTACTGCTGAAGTCTTTTCTGCTTCTGCATTCTCTTTGGCACTCGTACAACTGCACCTGAAATTAGGAAAACTGCCTGCTGACCTCTAACTCATAGCAGTGGTCTGCAGGATGTCTGTGCCAAAGTGTGTCTCGTAGGGAGAAACAGGAAGCTCTTCATCCCTGTGCCAGGCTCTTTCCTGCTTGGGCAGATTGCTGTTCATTTCAAGTTAAGGTGCCAGAAGCACAAGCCACACAGTTACAGTCCCTGACCTATGAAAAGTCCTGTCCTATGGCCTTGCTTAGAAGAATCGTTTGGCAGTTTTGCTTGGTATCACCAGAGCCTCTGGGAACAGTTGGCACTCATAGGAGCTGATGGCAAATGTAGTCAGGTACCTTTGTTGGGAGCTCTAACAAGCATCCTGGTACAGTCCCTGACCTATGTTCAATCACATGATGATCAAGTTGAAAACACTGACATAAAAAGTTATTGGAGAAAAAGAAGTGGCTTAAGATTGTGAAATATTTTTTGAAGGTTTGAAATGTTGTGCTGATTATCCTGTCACCAAAATTCTGAGATAAATTGTAGCCAGGGAAACGTTAGGAATTGGACAGCTTGGGGAAATCACTGATATTTTATGCATTATGCACAGTATTTTGTCTTTTACATTTTTAACAAAAACGTGTACTTAGCTAAGGACTATTCTCCTTGCTTCCATGAGTGGCAGAGCAGTGGCAGGGAGACTGTCACAGGGTTTTATTTGTTTCCAGTAAACAAAGACTGATATTCATCCTTCTGTTACTCTCTCCTGCCTCTCAGAATCCTCTAGTTAAAGAGTCTTTTCCACTATGCTGTCTCTGTTATTAAGCTTCCAAATAAATTATTGTATACATCAGAGGAAGGCTTTATAAATAAAAGAGAGAATTACAAGAATAGGAGGAATAAAAATGAAAGAAAGCTTTCTAGCATTTTTATGTTGACAGCTTATGTTTCTAGGAAGGCGCATAGTAAATGAAGCACTTACACTGCATAAAATCCACAAAAACTCTGTGGGTTTCCTAAATCAAAATGTTATTAAATCAAAAATTTGTAATGTGCCTCAGTAGTGTGTGGAAAATCACACTGTGAAAGGCCAGTGTCAACAAAGGAGAGAGGGGAGCCCTGCAAGAATCTGCCTTGCCTTGCATTTGGGAAAGGATAAGCCCCAGTCATGACAATCAGATTGTGAGACCACTTCAGATGGCAAAGATTTATATCCATGAACTCAAAGTCATGGGGCAATCTGTGCTGCTTATGTTTGAAGCCTGAGGTTCTGCTTTGCAGTCAGTTTTAAGGTGGGAGAAGAAACAAAGATTTCTTACAGATTTTTTTTTTTTGAGTGTATAAGTAAGGACATTTAAAGGTATGTGAATATAGTCATTCTTTTTTCGGTTATGTTGAGGACCTTGAGATCCATGACACAAGGGATTCTCTCTTGAACTCAGGAACTGACAAAATATAGGGACAGGACAAGGGGAAGTGGCTTTAAACTGAAAGAGGGCAGGTTTAGGTTAAATATTGGGAAGAAATGCTTTACTGTGGCAGTGGTGAGGCACTGGAACAGGTTTCCCAGAGAAGTTGTGGATGCCCCAACCCTGGAAGTGTTCAAGACCAGGTTGGACGGAGCTATGAGCAACCTGGTCTAGTGCAAGGTGTCCCTGCCCACAGCAGGAGGGGTGGAACTGGATGATCTTTAAGGCCCCTTCCAACCCAAACCATCCTGTGATTCTGTCAGAATTGTTTGGGTGAGTCACACCAAGCTCACCAACCACAAGTTCAGCACTGTCAGTACAGGGACATTTGGTTAGAGCTCTCAGTTACATACCCTGCTCTCTCAGGTGAAGTCCCCAAAGAGAGCTTGGCACCTCTATGATGAATATAGCAAAAATTATATCCTCTGCACGAGTCAGTGGCACCAAATGTGCTTCCCCATGTCTGCTGGCAAGAGACACTAAAATGCTTTAACAGTGCTGATACTCACAAGGCTTTTAGTCACCTGCAAGAGGAATGGGGCAGCTCTCTGAGCCAACCTCAGTCTGTAAACTCAGGGAACCTGCCTACCACAGTGACACAAGAGTTCAGATTCTTTTTTACTGGTCTCTTTGTCAAAACATCTTTTGTTTGATTTTTTGTGCTTTCTGTGGGAATCATTTGACAATGACAGCTGGCTAGGAAGTCTTAAAGTGGTGCATAGGATTTTAGGAAGCAAGTGGGAAACTCTGGCAAATGAGCCATATCAGTACATCAGTTCAGAGTGTTCACAGAAGAGCTGTGGCTTCTGAGAATCAAGAAGACTTTCTCTTCTGCAGCTATATTTTCTGCTTTTTAAGCTGGCTTCACAGTTAACCAGGATTTCTCTATCTCAAAACCATATCCCTTTCTTCATACCTTTTTTTTTTTTTTTTTAATTTCAGTTTAATTTCTGTGTCTCTGGGTTTCTAAGACTTTCTATGTTTTAAGATACTAAGAGACTCTCTGGGTCAGAAAACCAGTCCTAGCTTTATCACACTGCAATGCTGGATGTAGTAAAAATCCATAAAACCATGAGTGAAAAAATGGAACAAAAAATCCCCACTCATCAGATAAAGCAAAGGAAAAATTTGATTTACAGTCTGCTTCTACAGAAGGCCTCACTCCTCCTATATATGCAATTAATTATTCAAATGTCTTGTTGAAAATTGATATAATTATTTATAATTATTCTTGGTTAAAGTCATAGAATCATATGATTACATCTAGATGCATGCATCATAAATGCAGGAGGTATGGCCTAGATGAGGAGGAAATGTAATTTAATCTTTCAATTTATTCATTTTTACTAGATAAAAAGATTCACAAAGTTTAATTTTCATGATCCTAAACAGAAGCTCACTGAACTTATCTTTATTACATTTATTTTTAAGTTAAGGAGTAGCACCTCTGCAGTTACAGATGCAAAACTCACTGGGTTTTTTAATATTTAGGAAGGCTAAAAAACACCTTAGAGTTGTGTCATTGACATGCAAGTAATGTGTGTGTTTTCTTTCTACAAAATCAAGCCTGTAGTGTTGAGTACGTTGTTCCTAGGAGAATAACCATTGGAAAAGCAGCAGTTAATTCAAAGTTAGTTTGTTTTTAATCCATCTCAGTTTTTGCCTTTCTCTCCTGATACACATTTAAATTTCAAACCTCCTTTTACTGTAAATTCCGCTATGTTCTTATGGTTGTCTAGCACAGGTGCTTAGTAGGTTTCAATATGTATCAGATAAGCATCTGAATTTACATTTTTATGAAAACCCATGACAATGCTGCTGGGTCTGATTCTGCTACAACGAAGAGGAGTGAATGGCTGGATTCAGTAGGCTAGGATTGATTGCTGAAGTGAAAGCACTCTGCAAGCAAAGTGCAAAATTGATTGCAAAAGTCTTTCATTAAGACCATATTTATTAAAAATGTGCATTGATTTTACTGGTGTTGTGTCTAAGAAGATTATATCTTCTAACATGAGGGAATGCTCCATCTAAACAAAATAGATCCTGTCCACCAGCGGCTTGCACAATTGGGTAAATTCCTACTGAAGCAAGTAGAAACTCCCTGCCAATTTAAGTCAAGGTTGGAAGTATCTTTTTTCGAGATGGATACCAGTCCTACATATGCTCTGATGCCACAGGATCAGCAAATGAACAGTGAAGAAGACTTCAACATGCTAGGAAAGAGGGGCATGACCTCTGGTGGCAGAGGGAAGTTCTCAACAGATTTTAATGCTCAGAGCAATGAAACCTCAGCTGGAAAGCACTCTCTGCCATGAGGCTTCACACTAACTCACGCTAACCAAGAGGACAAAGAATCCATTTGTGAAATCTCTGATCCTCTTCATGTTACTGAAGAACCTCAGGCAGAGATTTTACAACCTGGTCTAGAGGTACCACATCCAGCCAAAATCACATCACTACCATTATCTTTTTTCCCATTTAAACTACAGCAACTACTGTTAGCTGCAGCAAAAAGTGTCTCTGAAGCAAGGCAAGCTACAGAAACAGAATCTGTAATTTATGTATGGCTATTAATAAAGATGGAAGAGAGTTCCAGCTTGTTTTGGCACAATTTTCCAAAATCTTCAATACAAAGTGGGCCAAACTTAACAAGACACTATTCTAGTCCTGGTGTAACTGAAGATGAGAAATATTCCCAAATAACCCCAGTGAAAGAGGTTGCACAAGAAGAGCGAGACAGAGAGACAGCAAGATCCTCTCCTTTTATTGTAAAATCATCTAATGGTGTTGTTTCAGAAATTTTGAAGTCACTCACCAATATCAAGAATAAGGATTATAAGAATATGCTAACATTTTCATCTCAGTCCTGTTGGAGAGCAACTGGAAATTCCTGTCCTGAAGGGAAGTACTTTAATGATTTATAATGGTCAAGTCTACTTTCTGTATGTACTGCAGTATGAAGATTTGTCACCAGAAGTGGAAAGAGCTGGCCACCACATGTTGCTTATGAAGACCATGGTTTGGCTCATTCCAGGTAGTTCTATCTGTAATCTAACTTTCAAAGTTCTACGTCCACTGCTGTCAAGAAATGATGCTGTGAAACAGAACATAAAATGTTTTACAGTTTGTGCTACCCCCACATGCCAAAAGAAAGCATCAAATGAAACACATTTCTCTTCACACAGGATGACTGCCATCTCTCAGCCCAAGAACTGATCACACATTTTTAAAAAAATGACTGCCAGCAGTGACACAGTGTGACCCCTATTCCTGTTCTGTTTGGACAATGGCAGAGTTTAGTCTTCATCAGTACTACATTTTGTTTACTTAGCAGCAAAAGGAGAAGAGAACACAGTGCTTATCTATTACAAGTAGAATACCTGTTTCAGGTGTGGGTTTTGGTAGCAGATATTGAAGGAATGGGTTTTCATACCAGACTGATCTCAAATTGCAATGCCTCATTTAATTGGGCACTAGTCATTATACATGGTCAGACTTTGCAATGTTAAAAGTGACCAGTGTGTGAGATGGATGGGGTAGAGGCTGTATTTTCCATGGAGCGAGATTCGTAAACAGTCGTAGCAGGGTTTTAACAGGAGACACCTGTCACTGTTGTGCTATTGACAGTCGTGGCGTCCTATAGCTCCTTGTAAAAATACACAGAAACCTCATAACAATCCTTTGCTTTGAGGGCTGAATAAATTCTTAAGCCAAGAATATCAGTTATATCTGATGCAACTGAACATCAGGAAAAAAAGGCCATGTGGTTGTAGCAGAGGATGGGGAGACAGAAATTTTTGCAGAAGGCAAATATTCTGGTACCATACGGTGCAGGACTCTCAGGTGTCCCTAAGCTCAAATAAAAAAAAAAAATAAAACAGAAAAGGTTTTTCTTTTCAAAGATAAACTGGCTGCCTGATTTTCAATAGAAGACTTGAATTGGAGCTGCTGTAGGAGTGTGACACACATAGCCTTAGTGAGGATCTTGGTGTGTGGGTTTCCCAATGACAATAACAGAAATAGGTTTTGAAAATAGGACAGTTCAAATGGAAGCCCCTGGAGTGGTATTTTCCACTGCAAAGGTTTAAAAGCTGGTATTTTCTTTGTATAAACTGAATTTTTTTGTTTGGTTCCCTGTGGAATTGTAACTTAACTGATCACATCACCTATATGTTTCTCTCAGTCTCTATGTCTCTTGTCTTCCTACAAATTCCAAAATAAAAAAAAACTTCAGCAAAGAGGGAAGAAACAGCCCAAAGTGCTCAACTGTATTATTACACCAGAGAGTCCACATGGATGATGATGATGATGATGATGACGATGATGATGACGATGATGATGACGATGATGATGACGATGATGATGACGATGATGATGACGATGATGATGACGATGATGATGATGGATGGGTTCACTGCTGGGAAAACCTTTGATTATTGTGTGCCTTTGAGACACCAGAGAATTTAACTATGAGATACAAATCCTCAGGAATACAAACTTCATTAGCTCCACTGCTTCTTGAACTAAGTTTTTTCAATCCGTGGTGTTTTATTCTCAAACCAAACTGAAACCTGGTCCTATTGATATTACAGTAAGGTGATTACAGTGAATAACTGGAGAAAATGCTTGATGCTTACAAGTGGAGAATAAATGAAGAACATTTTCATGTGGAGAAAATGTCTGGTACTTACAAGCTCTTTAGACTAATGGAGAAAAGTGCAACACGAACTGATTTTTGGAAGATGAAATCAGACAAATTAGAGGAAAAGGCACAGATTTTTAACTGAGCAAATAAATTTAGGAGCAGACAACTAAGGTGAGTGGACATTCTCTGATTTTTAATGTTTATAAATCAGGACCGTGTTTCTTTTTGAAATATAAATTTAACTGAAGTTCTACCTATATTAGCAGGGTGAAATTTTCTCATCAGAATGTTAAGACAGATGACAGCATGTTTCTTTCCAGCTTAAACTTTATGGCCAAGCAAGAGGTGGACAGTGAGGCTTGTAGAGATGCTGTCATGAATGGAAATAACAGAAGGGAAACAACTTGGCTGAATATAACTCTTTAAGGAGCTCATTGCCTCACCATATCCCTCCTGTAAGGCAGGGCCCATCTATGCCTCTAGAGAATTTTCACTTGGCAGATAGATTTCAGCAAATACTGCTTTCATGCTCAAATATGTTTAAAAACTTTCAGCTGTCCTCATTTGAAATAATCAACAAACACTGTGGTTAGATATAAGTATTTAAAGAGCAAGGTGGCCACCTTACTTTTTTCTCTCACAGTTTTTAAGCTTTATTTCTGTAGGAGGCTTCCAGGAAGACACTTAATGATATCAATATGACCTCTTGCCTAGGCAGCACCAGCTTCTGAGTGGAAATCATTATGGAAAAGACAGACACAATACATTCAAGTTAATAGAAGAAAGCAGGGAGCCAGTTGTTGCAGGACTGGTACAGCCAGCATACTTATGAAATCTTGTCCTTTGCTTTACTTTTTATTCATATAGAAATACCTTGAGAAGGGTACTTCAAAACAAACGTGCATATGTGTATATACATGTATATATACACATATTTAGTACTTGTGCAACAAAAAATTGTTTGCCTTCAGTGGGAATAATTTGGGCTGTTTCTTAAAACTAGAACAGCCCTTTACTGAAGGATTCTCCAATACTCGCAGGGTATTTGCCTTTTCTATACTTCACCTATGATCCTGAATGTCATCCTGTAGCAGCAGCCTGATTTTTCCTCTCAGAGCCCACACTGATTTGCTGACTAGACATATATTACACTCACTGCAGAGGAGAGGTGTGAGGCTGGGACTGGGAAACCAGGCTCAGAACTCTTCAGCCAGTGAGCTCAGGACACCTATGATCAGAGATGGGGGAATTTTTGCAGTTTCTGTGTAGCCACAGGCACCAGGCAGGCTCAGCACTAAGGTCACGGCACTCTGACTCATGGTGCCAATCACAACTTGCCAAATACTGAGACTCAGCTGCTGGTGGCAGCATGGGAAGTTCAAGGTTAATCTTCCAAGTGGAAGAGAAGAAACAGATCATGATTTTCCAGGTCACTGAAGCTGTTCCTGTCATGTTCCAAGGGGACTTATTTTGGCACTCAACAAATCCAGCAAAAGAAAATGTCAAAAGGTACCTGGAAATATCTGGGACCAGAGGGAGAACCTGCTGCCTGGAAGATCTCTCCTCAGGACTTTCCAGGGGAATCACCTGTCAGTTGGAATATTTGCCCTCAGTCCTGTGACAGCCCATAGGGGGTAAAAAAGTCACTGCAATAGAGGGTAGTTCTATATATTTATCTGGATATCTTTTGTCTGGCTTTCCTGGAAAAGCTGGACTACACTATCAGAAATTAGAGACACCTCAGAATGCTTAAGGAAAATGCCAATAAGAGCAGAACTCAGTTACAGGTTATGGCTGTGCCTGAATTGTCTGTGCATGGAGTGGACCCTCAAACAAAGCAAGGGCACCTATAAAATGAGCAAGACTGCCTAAAGAAGCTAAATGCATCAGGAATGATTCTGAATTTTGAGTGAGGACGAGCTCCTAACACAGCATCCTAAACCAACACCAGTCCTTGTCATTCAGGACTTAATGTTTGAGAGAGCATTATGTCAGAATCATATCTGATTGTTCCACCACATTCCAAACCCACTGCTAAGGATGGCTTGGAACCATGAAAAGCAGTTCTGGTCTGGCTGACTGTGCCTTGAGCCAGCAGCATTTTGGGGTACGAACAACCACTTGCTGATGGTGTTGGTCTCATCATGCTTGCCAAGGCTTTATCTAAAGGACACTGCAGATCTCCCTCCTGTGTCAAACAAACTCCACAGTAGGCCCCTTCTGTAGTTTGCAGTGATACATGACTGCCACTCCATCACAAGTTAACTTGATGGGAACTCTGGTTATTGTCACAAGCCAAGCTCTTTCCTACAAGGCACTACACCTTATTCAGAGTGTGGCACAGCAAAAAGCTTTTGCTAGACACTTAAAACATTTATATTTCCAGGGTAATAATTTCTGAAAGCTTCTAGAAAGTACAGTTTAAAATTGTCTTCCAAAAAAAAGAAAAACAAAAAGAAAGGAAGAGAAAGAAAGAGATGTCTCTGTCCTTGGGGGAATTTATTCCCATTTAAGTAGTCTTATTGCTGGAAAAATAGATAAGTATTTCTTTTATCAGGATTATTTCGTGGCCTGGCAGAGTCCCTTTAAATGCTGGCAGTAATTCCTTGTTGCCCTTGCTGTCTCCCACCTCCAAAATACTCATCAGCAACTGCAGCCACCTATCAGCTGTTACACAACCATCTGTGCACCTTTTGATTATGTTTCTTTTTTTATTTTCTCCCAGATTGCTACCATCCTTTTGGAAAGAGAGAAAGGGACAAAATGTTACAGTGATGCTACACAATAGGGCAATATACTGTGAGTAGCTACAGCATAAATGAGACAGTTTAGGGTAATGGCTGCTGACACCTCAGGCAGTCCACAGGCCCCAGGTCTGCAAAATTAGGGTGATAGCAATTATTGTGGTATGTAACAAACAAATGCTTAAATCCATGGAGAACTTCTCTTTCTAAATGTAAAATCTGATTTCTGAGATACCTCATTCAGTTTTGGAGAGGCTGAAGCTCAGAATCTGAGACTATTTTGCTTCCATTTTGGTGATTTCAGTATCATCTTGAATTTACCTTGAAGCCTGGAAATCTATAAAATTAAATACAGATTGGAATGAATTTATGGATCACCCTCTCTTAAAACCCTCTCTTTTTCTACTTATAAACAGAAAGAAAACATTACTTGTATTGTTGGGTACAATTCGTTTCAAACACCCTGATTACTTCTGTGTGTCTTTCTGTTAGAAGCTTATCTCATCATTAAAAAGAATGAAGAGACATAACAGGCTCTGAGAATCAAAATTCAAGAGCAACCATGCAGAGCACTGATGAATGAAAGCAGAAGAAATAGGGGAATTTTGTAGAAAATAGATGCAGAGTTTCAGTAAGAAAAAGATGCAACCCTGATGTAAGTTTGCAATGCCACCTAAAAATAACATAACATTTTTGTGGTCAAATGCATTTTTAGTTAATTAGATTATTTGATTCACAGAATATTAGTTTGAATAAATACAGGACTCCACAGCTCTCTGGAGCTCATTCGCTTTTGTCCTCAGGGAAGTACCCACATGGTGTAATCCCAGTGAACACAGCAGCTTTGCCTGGGTCCCTGGGGCATGGTGCTCATCCCTCAGCACACATGAGTGCATGAAGTCCCTTACTGGCTGCCATCCTCAGAATCTGCTAATTCAATTTCTCAGTGACTTCCAGCATTTTCTCTGATCCTGTAAGTCTTGAGAGTTCAGGGAGTTAATGTGTTCTCTGTGAGAGGTGATTATTTTATTAATTAGTCATGCTCCAAAGCTTTATATGGATAAGACTGAAGCATTTAAAATTCAAAAGTTACAATGCCACTTCCTAGAATTATGTCAAAGTGACCCCACAACTAAAATCTTCACTGGGATAGCTCGGGAAAAGCAATTCTCCATCTGGCCACAGGGAGCCACACGGCCACCGCCGTGAGCCCAGGGAAGAAAGCAAGGGAGAGGGCAAAATCTGTAAAGTCTGTAAAGTCCCTGCCAGAGGAGTTTGCAACAGGGGTTGTTCTCTCCTTGAGATTACCCCACCAGTTACACCTGTTATCTCACCAGCACCTGCTGGGATCTTGCATTGTTGTTAGCCTGGCACATAGAATGCATGGATAGCAAAAACTTGTACGCAAACAGAGTAATTAGTGCAGACTGTCATCATAATTTCTAAGTTCCTTTTTGACTGAAATTTTAAGGTCACTTTGCAAGATGGAGAAAAACCAATCGTCTGTTAAGCTTTAAGCAACAACAGCAGTTGCTTGACCCCAGAGAATAATTCAGGTTTTGTGTAATCACCCCAAGATCAGAACTCTTAAACATTTAGTTCTCTCTGTACCAGTAGCATTTTCATCAGTAACATTACAGATCAGAAGGCCTGGTTGTTATCTCACACTCCTTGCATCTAAGGTTGTTCTGGTATTAATGTATAGGTCTGGTAGCACTCAGCTTTGTTGTGCTTTCTAGACAAGCCCATCACATTCAACTCCCTCAGCACCCTCTGACCTCTACCTGCTTCACAGAGAGAAACTTGCACTGCACATTCCCAGTGTCTCCTTCAATGTGTTTCCACCAAATTTCAATTTGGTAAGCTTGGAGATTCAAGAAAAGCTCCTGTAGATCTTTTCTTGTGAGGGGAAGGAAAAAAATTAAATTAAACAGGAACTTGATAGAAAAGCATCTGGGGTATTATAAAGGTCCACCAAGGGATGAGTTTTCCTTGTTTTCAGCCTGTCCTTATCTTTTCCTTTCTCTAGACACAGCATGCACACTACAAAAGTAGAAACGAACTTCTTCGGGTATTTAAATTCTAAGTAGGCATCTAAATAGATAATCTTTCATTTATTCAGATCCTTAACACTCATTTTCATGCAATCTCACTTACCCGAGGTGTAAACACCTTGAGATATGGCCTAAAAGCTCAAATATTGAGATAGTTGGTTTGGACTAGAGGGTCTGCTGCACTGGTTCTCACTGAGCCAGGTTAGAGGAGGAGAGCTGATAATGCCATGGACCTGCCAGGTGTCACATGCCAAGTTAATTGTTGATCCAGAAACTGAGCCTGCTAATGCTGAATGTCAGTCTGTTGTTCCATCTACTGTTCTTTGCTGCTCTCAAGTAAGAAGTTTAGCTGCTTGGAGGTGCAGATTTGGCCTGTAAAATCAAATTACATTGTCTCAGTCCAAATGTAGCCTCAACTCCAAACATCCCCAGCTTAGTCTGAAAGCTGATACTTCCTAAATGAGGAGCTCCCTCTGTTTCATATATCTAGTAGAGATAAAGTGTAGAGAGCAAGGACTATTTCTTGGAGGACTTTAAAAACGCTCTTTGACCAAATGATATTTGACATTTCCTTTGCCACTCTGCAAGGCTCCTCAGAGGGCTGAGCTACTCTTATTTCTGCCACAGAGGCAAAGGCACCATTTCACTTCCCTCAAGCTAAACAGTGTATGATGGGCAACAATTCAGAATTAATTTGACAGTAATGGAGTTGACAACTATTACTGTGAGGTATTTCTGCTATGAATATTGCCATGCTGTCCTCATTTCACACAAACCCCACATCCCCCCAAGTTTTGGTGTTACAAGGAATTACTGAGCAGCAGACAACCCCATATACAATGCACACAGTTGCCCTTGATGTCCAGGCACAGCAGCAACTTTGGACTTGGCTTCTCTGGATACAGCAGCTGTAGCTTTGAGATAGAAAACAGTGCCATCAGCAAGGGGCTTCAAAGTACAGGTCCACAAGGACTGGTAGTTCCTTCTAAACAGGAGTCAGGCCTAGAATCCTAAATTAATTTTGGCTGGGATGAATTTTTGGAGCTCATGTAGTCCAGCACTTTGCTACAACTGTCGAGTATCTTAGGCAAAAATGCTTATTATTTTCTTTCTGGCTCTCTTTCTAGTTAAAATGCCTGAAAGAAACCAGTGGAAGGACGCATTCTGTGTTCATGATTAGAAAAAGCAGTGCAGGTTGAATTTAAAATATATGCAGTTCCTTTCTTTCTAACACAGGTATCAGTGTAGAATGAATAGCAGTGACGCCAATATAATTATAAAAACAGACACTACTGACTGCAATCACTACACAATATCAGAGTGGATCCTCTCCCTATCTGCAATGATTTGATGTATTAATACACACATTGTAATTTAGGTCTTGCAACACTGAGAATGAGGGCAAAGTCCTGAAATAATAAATGGCATAGGGTGAAGAAAAAGTCTCTTTATACAGCATTCAAAACCACTTCACTTCCCTTGGACTTCTCTTCCCCTTTCTCAGATGAAATTTGATTTCAGCCTGCCTTGCAGGAGCTTGGCTCCTGCCATGCCAGATATCCCTGCTCAGCAGAGAGCTGCATTCCACCCAGCCTGTAGCACTTACCCGTAGGAAGCATGGCACAGAGCTGCTCCAGGCTCACTGCCAGTGACTCGGACATGGCCTCTCCTTGATCCCAGCCTGCTGGACATGATGAGTTTGTGCCCTTCCTGTGGAGAGCCAGGCTAAAGACACACGCTGGAGCTGGTCACTGAAGAAACCCAAACATGACAAAAATGCCAAGATGTGTGAGGATAGGCATTGCAAGCAAGGACAGGTTCCTATCCAGCTGATGAAAGAAATTTCCTTAACTTTTAATGTCTCAGCAGCTGAATTTGTAAAATCAGAACTTAATGTTCTAAGTCTCTACAAAGTCTCGGCTCCATTCAAGTCAATAGGAGCCTCATCTCTGACTTCACTCTGCATAGCTGGTGTAGGCTTATTTTAGTAATTAGCCCTGTATCACAGCAACTATCATAAAAACATATCATGTATAACAATCAGTTTTATAATTTTTATCAGTTTTATCAGTATGATACTTGGAAAGCTTCAGGAAACATGCTGATTCCAGGAGAGTTCTGTAAATTTAACTTCTACGAGAAAACACCACTGCCTACTTGGTCTAATCTAATAAACAATGTTTGCCAGTTCCAGGTAGCAAATATTTCAGTATACTCAACCAGAACACAGTCAAGGAAGTCCTTCCTTTTCTTTAAACACAGACAACAGGAACATCAGTTATGCCACATGCTGCTGATAAAAATGAGGTGGTTTGTTTTTACTGAAACCCTCCCTGTTGGTTTCCTGTGCGGCCACAGGCAAGTCAGGCACAGGGGCTGTGTGTCACTTCTGCTTCTCTGGAATGAAATGAGCTCTGCTACCAGCTTCTCAGGAGACAGGTAATGATCAAGATTTTGATCTTTTGATGAGCTGCAGCATAGAAGAGCAAGATGCTTTCATTATTCATATTCTCATGCATTTATCCTGTAGTAATTTATTGCACGAGCCAAGAGTTATTCCTCAAAGAAGTGTAAAAGATAAATCCTCTCAAGGTGTTCTGTGAGTGACAGAGGCAGGGAATGCTGGATTCCTACAGATTTGAGTTGTCTCCTGAACTCTGTTTCCTCCTCCCTTGATAACAGCTCTGCTGCATGTTCCCTGCAACAGCCACGTGGTATGGAGAGCACACTCTGCAGTCACCACAGCCATCGCAGACTGGCAACCTGACCAGGTTAAATAAAATGCCCATATTCTGCCTACTTTTTTTTCCTCACATGGAGGTCATTAGGCTGGGAAGTCTGCCCTGTGTAGCTATTTTTTTTTCAGTAAAAAGCTCTCTTAGGATCACATTTAAAGGATTTAAATGAAGCTGAGGATGACCAATAGGCCTGAAATCTGTGGGGCAGAGTAACAGCAGATGAATCAACCACAAAAATCTTCTCTTTTTAGGAACTGGGGATGTTTCTCTCACCTCTCATGTGTGGGATGGAAATGCAATATCAAGGCTCCCAGACAACCCTCTGTTTTATAGCAATAAAGTGCAATACAATTAGCTTAGGGCATTTTCATGTTTTAAAGATAGTTTCCCTATGTTGTCATGACAGGATTAAATCCTTTTTCATGTTCTAGATAAGCATTTAACAATCTTGTATCTTAATATAATCATTATAGATCTTCAAACCTCTTCGTTTGGGGATAATTCTTATAGCATATTTTATTGAAAATGCTAGTATGAGGGAGTGAATAGAGACCGTAATTTTGTCTAAAATTTTTCAGTCCAAAAAGTACAGTTCTTTTCCCAAGAGGCCTTCCCTGATGTCTTTAATGGAAAAACATACTACATAATTATGTGACTTCTAATTAACAAGAGCTGGCTCTGAATTCTTCTGTTTAAGACATGCTGGCCTGCACAGCTCTAAACTGACAGCTTTAACTCAGTACCTTCAGTAGGGGTGTGACCATGTGCTCTGTGCTTCTCAGTGGTTCAGTCCCTGTGATATCCATCAGTCCTGTCTTCCACTGGCTCACACAGACAGCTTAGTCAGCTCCATGAAAGGTTTCATTTTTTAGATGAAAAATTCAGATGAAGATTGCTGCTGTCTGTGATTCAACTGCCTGTGAAAAATAGCAATGTCCTCTAATATTCATTGTTTAAATAGTGCTGGTGTACTGGAGTCATAATCAAAGTAAGATCAATTGTAATTTTGACTGAAAATAAGGTCTCTGTGATTAGATGATCTGAGGACACAGTTTGTGGTTGCATGGGACATCCAGAAGAAAAGAGAATGCTTAGAAGACATACCACAAGGTGCAGGACCCCAATTTAAACCTCATTTGAAATGGGGTTGTTAGTCCTGTGTTCTGAGGTGAAAGTCATGTTGGTCATGTCCAATGGGAAATGCTGACCCATTACCTGACCTCTGTAGCTTCACTTTAGACAGAATCACAGAATCTGATGTCTCTTTGATATCACCACAAGCTAATTCAGCATGTGCTGGCAGAAAATAGCTAGGTTTGGTTTGGGTGGGCATAAGGTTTGTGTCAGTGCTATTCAGTGCAGAACATGAAAGCACAGGGAGGCAAAGTGACTTGGTAGGCTGGAGGGGAACGGCTTCCAATGCTTTTCCAATGCCAGTCCAGCAGAGTGACCAGAAGGCTTCATGTGTTGCTTAAAATATTCAAATGGCCTCCAACATTTCAGTGTCAAAATCATTCTGATGAATGGGGACATTCATTTTCTTTTCCCTACCCCCCTTTCCACATTTTTAATCTCTTTCTCTCTGCTGGTATACTAAATTTGTTTTGAGGTTTCTGACAAATTTGGAACATTTTAGCTTTTAATTTTAATTAGTAGACACGAGAGGACCTGACCCTTTTTATAATAACTGGAAGGGTTGAATAATCAAAGTCTGAGTAGTCAAGGTCAAAATATATTTCTTAATGTACATCCTACAGTTATCTAATACCAAGTCTATACATCACAGATGTTAATCTAGAATCTTTAGAACCCAAATATTTGTTTTTTCTCTATGAACAAATTAAACAAGACACAGTTTTTAAATTGAAAATTATTAATGTCACAGTTGCCTAACATTGCATGTAGTAGCAGTTCATCTGCTCGTGTTTAGGTCTGTTCACATCAGCAATAATACTTAGGATAAAGCTGCTTCTGTCTTTAATACAGGATCTGTAATGTCACGGGAGGTTCAATGTCTGCACCACAAGCACAATTACATAATGATGCATCACCCACAGCATCTATTGGTGTGCATTTGTCAACAAGGACAAGAGGCATATGCTTACAGGGATCAATGTTCCTGTTAACACATTGCATCAGAGGGATGAGGAGACACCCCCATGGAAATGGATCCCAGAAGCAGGTAGCAGGGTTTCTTAAGGCATTGTTCTCATTCTTCTTGAAAGTAAGAACAAGATCATCTCTTCTTGGTTATGCAAATCTGTTTTCAAAGCATGATGCAATTTGTTAGAACAACCTATTTCACCATTACAAAAACTCTGAATTCAGGGTGCTGCTCCCAGATTTAGGAGAGAAAAGGGAGAAACTGGCCTACACACAGAGCTACATAGCAGCACCAGTTCATGGCAGTGCTTACAACACTAAAACTGGTGCACTTGGAGACTTAGGAGGAAGCTAAATTAGTGTGCTTGCACATGCCTGAGCCAACTAACTAAACCATGGCAAGCTTGTATGTGGGTACACAAGGTCTTTTCCAGCCTTATTGGTTCTATGATAATTAACTTCTACAAAGCTGCTTCCTATGACTAACATTCAAAATAACTACCTCAGCCAAGGAATTCTTCAGCTCTTTGGAAAGAACAAACTAGAAGTAAAGTGCTTATATCAGAAAAGAATAAAAGGCAGGAAGAGACAAATTGTAATAAAAATACTGAGTACCCTAACAAGGAACAGTTCAAAAGAGGGCAGGGTGGGGCATTTAATTGCTGCTGATACATCAGCCCCAATCAGGGTGAATACTGAGTACTCGTCCCATAACTTCATCTTCAGTGGAGAGCTCACCAGACCCTTGTCCTAAAGTCTGGTTTTTCCATTGAACTTTCCTTCCCCTCCTCTAGCTCTGTTTGGAAACCTCCCAGAGCAGTGCAGTGAGATCTAATGAGCATTTTTTGTCAGCCCTCTGCTGCCTTGGTCCTTGGCCTGCTGTGTTCACACAGACTGAAATCAGAGCCTGTCCAAACCAACAAGCCACACTCTGGATGCAACACCTGAAGGAAAACACCCACCTACACTTTTTAATGTAGTGGTCACCACTGGTAGAGAAACTGAGAGGTGTAGGAGTAAGCTTTGCATCTCCCACAAATAAATCAGGAAACAACCATGAATTAAGATCCCCGCAGTGCTCCCATCCTTTGGGAAGCCTGCGAGAGCCAGTACTGCAGACAGGAGAGGCACTGCTGGGAGCAGGCAGCTCCAGAGGCTGCTTTTCAGAAGGACTGCATGCAGCACTAGGAACTGATTGCAGGTTGTGTTTTAAACAGTACCCAGCAATGTAGACGTGACTGGGTTTGAGAGATTGTGCTTGAGCGGTTCTATTCCACAGGGTATCTCACCCCAGTGAGGCAATCACCTGGCCCAGCTGCAGCCTCAGGCATTTACTTTGTAATTCACTCCCTCCAATAAAAACATAAGAATTCATGTTTTCTAAAGCTGGAAGAAAACTCTTTCTAGGACAGTGAAAAAATGTAATGCATTCCTCTCGTCATGTTTACCCATCACTGTAAATGCCATTCCTCTTTTTAATTTTGCCACATATGTACTTACTGCCTTTTCTTTGTACTTTTGTCTAAATTTTAAATCAAATTTCAATCTCTAAGTATCTTCCTAAATCTTTCTTGTAGGTCTGTGATTTAGCTGACTAGAAGCACCTTCCAGCCTCTTTATTTTGTGTGTTTCAGGGTGCAGTTCTGAGATATGTAAGTGAGCTTTCTCCTCATTTGAGCCTTGAGTGTGAGCCATTACTCAGCTAAAAATCTAGATGGAATGTTGTCAGCAGAGTTCCTACTCAGGTCTGGGGCAACAGGTGAGCAGGGAGAAAATAAGGCTGGTAAGAGAGCAGCATCTCACTGGCTATTTAGCTGAAACATTTATTGCAAAATATCTCAGTCGCTGCTTGAACAGAAGCTCATGATCCCACAGATCTTGGCCTGAGAAATTCCTGCTTGGGCCAGCACAGCACAGCACAGCAAGTGGTACCAAGACTAAGCCAATGCCACAGAAGCCCAGGCTTTCCTAACAAAACTTGTTTGATAGTCAGTTTATCAAATATCTGATACCTACCAGGGATCATGGGAATGCAACATGATTAGTAACCTGCTGCATCACCAGAGAAAACTGAGGACAGCAACCAGTTTGACAGATCTTACATAACAAATGAGTTGTGTCCAAAAATCTCAGCACAGATATAATAATCCTCTTAATTATATATCTCCTTTTGGAGGGGATGAAAGACTCTTAACATTTCAGCACTGGAAACTTCCACTGGTGATGCGAATTGAAGAAAGATCCTCAGTGTCCTGAATGACTGAGGTAGCTGAGCCTCTGCAGAACCACAGCAGGCAAGGTAACACTGTCGGGCTGCACTACCAGACAAAAAGGCACTGAGCAATCAAGGTACAGGTGGTGCCTATGAGATGTTCCTTGAGAAACATTCTCCAACCTTCAAATGGAAATTAGATGGAAACAGCGCATTTCTCTATAGCTGTGGTAGATCAGTTCTGGAAGGATTTTGCATTTGGGATGTGTTCAGCAGAGATTTATCATCTTAAAGAAATGACGGGTTTTGTCCAAGGTCAAGACAGGACAGCCTGTGCAATTGTTTGTGGCAAATCCTTGGACTACAAAGAACAAACAAATTGAGCGGCCCAAAGCTTTGTACAAGCTGAAACATTTGTTTTATCCTTTACATTAAACTTGAGTTTCTCCAGTTGCTCTTAAACTTATTTTCAACCTAAACCAGGATCCTGGACATGAAATAGCAATCCAAAAGTTAAATCACCCAGTGATTTTTAGTACCATGGGAATTTACTTGACTACAAGCAGCACAGTTTAAATCAGACGCAAGCTAAGGTTTTCTGACATTAATGCCACATTCTGATATGGGAAAAGTCCTGTTCTATGTCCTATCTGAAAAGGTAATATTGAAAAAAATCTGAATTATCAACTGTTAATATAAATTCCTATGGGACACCAGCACTCACCCTACTTTCCCAATTAAGATGAATCACCAGGAAATATTTTGTCCACTTCAATGTTTGTATTGCAAATGGCTCAACCAGCTCATGTAGGACAGTGGGGTGCACTTCATCATCTTTTCAGCTCCCTGAAAAATGTGCTGGAATACAGAGAGCTACCAGAGAGTGCAGTTTGTTGAACTACTCGTCTAAGGAGATGCTATCCTCATGAGATCTGGTCTTCCTAAAAATACATGTGGCTTTGCTCAGCTGGGGATAAAAGCAGTGGCGAAATGTGTGAAAAGTTTTACTATGGTTTGTAAGGACAGGGGAAGGAGTCACACTTTACTTTCCCGAACCCAGGCCTGGAGATTTTCAAGGGCAGGTGTTAAGCTGACAAATTGCAGATGCTGTGCCTACCCACTTAACTCCCATGGGTTACAGGTTCCAGGCTAGGCTGCATTTAGAGAGAGCCCAGTGGGAGAAACAAGTTGGCTTTCTATCCCCATGTGTCCCCTTTCCCATGTCCCAAGATGTAGAAAGTTGTTTTGGGTTTCCCACTGATTTGATTTTGTCTGCCTCCAGCTTTGCAGCAATACAAATGTCTTCCTGGGAAGGAGACACCACCTTTGATGTTTGATTTAAGTACCAGCAGCCAATGCAGAAGGCAGGAAAGAGACTAAGCAAATCCCACTGCAGAGCCTTTCCATACAGAGAACATGTATTTTACATAAGCATGTAAGTTAACTCCTACTCCTTATGGAAACAACTTCCCAAGGCTCCTGCATGCACCTTAGTGCTTGGTTTTTAATTTAGCCCTAAATAACTGTTGTCATCACAGGTACAGGCCTGGAGTAATTGACACTCAGCTTCATCTTTGAGGCATATATGGACAGCAGTGACCTAAGAACATAGGCTCCCATTTCAAAGAAATATGGGGTGGGTCTTTTTTCCATTTTACTTTTTTTTTTAAATGGAAATACCATGTTCTTTCCAGGAAGAAAGTCTATGTACTATCCTGCATCCTGATTCTGAAAGATAGGGGTGTTCAACAAAGCCTTTGGATTGACAACATTTAGTCTATTCGTAAATGCACAATGTTTTAAAATTAAGTAATTACTAATTTTTAATTGTTTTTACATGAATCATGATTAAAAATCAATAAAACCCAAGCATGACAGGACACATTACAGAGAGCCAGAAATGGATTCTCAGTTGTTGCCTATTCAGTTGTCATCTTTAGGCAAAGGAGCCTTACTGTTAGTTTGTTCTGGTTTGCTTTCAGCCTGTGAAATTTCTACATGGTGCTGCCTTGGGGCATTCTCTGACCCAGTGCCACAGGCATTAATGACAACTAATTGACTGGTTTACAGATGGGACATCTCATTCCTTACAACCACCACCAAAGAATCCCTGGTGAAGTTAAAATATTAAGCTTGTCCCCCTTTCGTCAGATTGTAACACAGAGGCTCATCTGTTGAAAAGCTGCAGTTTTCTACAGCTCCTTTTTGCTGCTACTATTTTCCCCTTTTAACAGTTTTAGCCTTCAATAGCAGATGATGCAGCAATTAGAAGAAATAAGTATAATTAACCACTAGCAAAATGTTTTTTCTCTCCCTCCTGATTTGCAAACACTTGCAAGTGTTAACAAAAGAAATAAAAAATCTTGTCATACTTCTTTTAATGTTTGAGGCGGGTGCCACACTTGTACTTTACCTTGTCACTGTAACACATATTTTTGATACCAAGGAACAGTTATTGCCCTAAAGTGGAGACTTCCATGCAGTGCTCTAAGTAAGGAATGTTTTGTTCCTGCAGTTTTGATAATTTCACTGCAGCTCTGGCCTGTCTTACAGTGCAGCTTATTCCTGATTCATCTTCTGAGCTTACGACATACCAGATAAAAATAGATTATTGTTCTATCTAAATTCCCATAATCCTTGTGCTCATTAAAAATAAAGTAATGTAACTGTTCTTAGTCAGGATTGCATTAATTAGTACAACTGGCACTTCTGACCTTGTGATTTCTACCCTTAATACACTCAGGTTGGCTGTGCTGCCTGCATTTATACCCAGCATATCTAATATCTCCTTACACGAGAAAGTGCTGCAGAGAGAAATGAAAACCATAACATAAAGGTCAGAAGCCTTTTGCATGGTTGTGTGGAGTTTCCCCACATCCTCATACTTTGGCTTCACTGAATATTTTGTATTTACTTCCATATAACAAATTAAAGGGTCACAAATAAAAACCAGGGCCCAACTCTTCATAGATCCTTTAGGAGATAGGGCAGTTCCCCAAAGAGCTCTTGATCAGTGGCTCTGGTAGCAGTTTGTTGGTTTCTATAACAGTTCCTTGGATCTCAAAAATTTTGGGGAAATACCAGCGCAAGCTGATTAAACTTAATCTCATTTGACTGGCTTTTTTTTGCTTTTAAAAGAAAGATTAATATGAATGAAGCAACTTCCCTGTTCTCACTTTACCTTAGGGAACAGCTTTATCTTTTTAGTCTTCTTCACTATGTAATAAAATTAAATGTGTGTATTTTTTTGTACGAAATCCAAAGCTGTTGGCAGCAAAATTTTGTTCTGTAGCTGCTACCTTCTTTATTGTTTGATTTATTTATTTCTTATTTCTTTATTATTATTTCTTTATTGTTTGATTTATATGTGTCACTGGAGTCAGGAAATCACTAATCCATTAATAAATCTAATCCTCTCACCATCAAGCTAAGTATGAATAAGTATTTAAATAAAATAAACTGATAGGAAAATCAATTCTCTGAATGTTGTAATAAAAAGCAGAAGGAACTTAACCATGCAGGTGATGGATCTACCACAATAAGAACAGACATTTAGGTAGTTTCAAAGAAATACTCAGTCGTGGTAGACTGACAGAGGATACAAAAGCAGGAAAGGCAGAGGAAAAAAGCTACATCAGGGTTTGGGGTTTTTTTAAATCTCTCATGACACAAGAGGGAAGGAAGAACCAATGCAAACACAGATGATTTATAAAGAATGAAGTTTTTCATGAAAGTAAGTAGACTTCTGACAGAGCTTCTGCATGGCCTGCAGGACTCATTAACCCTCCCAAGCTCAAAAATCAGCAAGACAACAAAAAAACCCCAAAAAACTCAACCAACAAACCCAGACACTGAGGACACAAACTAAAACAAAACAGGGATGTAAATTCCAGTGGGCCAGGACCTAAGCCAACTCCTAATGGAAGGGCTAAAAAGAAAATTCCAATTTATCGCAAGGTTACTTAAAGCTGGTGATCTTCAGGGATTGTTAAATTTTACTTAAGGTGATTGTCCTGACTATTATGAGGGTGAGAAAAAGGCTCCAATATATTGGGGCCTTGATTCTCAATGCAGCTCCAATCATCTCTGTTTAAAAAAGAAAGGAAGAAAATTAAACAGATCCTCTACAGATGAAAATTATTAACCTGAAAAATAAGAATGGTATTTATTGATACTTCATGAAAATCAGCGTGTATAAACTTAGAGCAGAAAATAAGAATATTGCATGGAGAAAGTAAAAGAATAAAAAAGCAATTACCCATTGACACTATACTCCAGAGCAAGGACCGTAAACCACTCTGACTATTATTGCTAGGACCAGGCTTAGAGTTAGGCTTAGAGTTAGAGTACAGAAAACCAAAAAGCCCACACATTCAGGGACACTGCAGCTGCAAAGCCCATGCCAAGGCCAGCCTGGCACTGCCACAACATTGCCTCTGCGACACTTTTCTCCTTGGCACCGGCTCTGACTCCATGAACTGTTGGTGCACAATTTGGAAATAGAATTAGGGTTAGGGTTAGGCTTAAGGTTAGGGTTCAGAAAACCACTAAGCACACAGATCCAGGAACACTTCAGCTGAAGAGGGCATGCCTAGGCCAGTCCAAAAGTGGCCCAACATTCCTCCCTCTGTGCTCTTAACCTCGGAACGAGAGATAGCCCTCGCTAATTTTAGAGCTCAACCTAGGGTTAGGGTTACGCTTAGGGTTAGGGTTCAGAAAACCACAAAGCCCACAGATCCAGGGACACTGCAGATGCAAAGCCTATGCCAAGGCCAGCCTGGCACTCCCATAACATTGCCCCTGCCACTCTTTTCTCCTTGCCATGAGTCTTACCCCCAGTGATATTCTACTTTTTATATAGGTTTTCGAAATCCCATTAAATATTTAGTCTTTTTTTTTCATAGTATATGCTTCAACCTCCCTGTCTTATTATTCTGAACAGAATTTACTTCTATTTTAGGTCTGCAATGAAACATTTACGGCAACACTTCTGATTTTAAGGCTTGAGGGGTGGAGAGCTGAACACAGGCCTAAGCTAAGGCTTTCTCTTCCTTGCTCATCCTGAACTCAGCTCATTATATTCTGCACGGAACTTCTGCATCTTCTGTGTTTTTTTCCAGCCATGAGTCCATGACTGACAGCACATATTGAGTACTTGTGCATAACACAGTGGTATTTTGCTTAACCCTTGGATATCTAAAGAGAAGAGAGTTCCTTCCTTCTCTTAACTTTTTCCAGCTTAACTTTGTAGCTTTAATTGTCTCTTCCTGGGATCTTTTAGGGGTTGTGTTGGTACAGCTTCACTTTGTGTCTGTAAGGTTTAGTCAATGATTATTGTTAAAAATCCAGCTTGACCTAGATCCTTCTCTCAGCACAATGGAGACTTGGTTAAGGGTCTCAGAGGAGCAGGTGTTAGAGGCAACCTTTGGTGACTGCTCTCACCTACAGGTGCTTCTGCTCAACTTAGAAAATCCTTAGCTGTCTGGTCTGAACTTTAGGGAACAGCTGTGGTGCAAACATGGAACATCAAACTGCATCTTGTCAGTATTTCCCATGGGGAATGGCTGGAGTAAGAAAACCAATCAGCTACCACCTTAAGTGACACTGGAATCAACACTTAATACTGGAATAAACAGACGTGGGAGAAAATTTATTTGACAAATTAATCCAGCACTAGTTATACAAAATTGCTTCAGCAAATAATTCTGCAGGCCTTTGGGCAATTCACAGAGCTTAGTTTTAAGACTCTACTAAATATTAAATATTATTTACACCTATTTTTGTCATCAGTTTTGGCTTAGGAATTTCTTGGCAAAGCAACCCCACCCTAGTTATAGGATACAAGGTTCAGCTGTGAAGCTCTTAAAATTGCTCATTAGGCGAGGTCCTGTAAATCATTTGGCCATGGTGTAATAGAGCAGAGCATTGTACATAAAACGTTCCACTGGTTTTGCCAGCTGCAAGAGAGTATTTAGTCAGAGCACTGGCAAAAAACCCCAAAACAAACCCAAAGCCAAAGAGCAAAGCAAACCATCAGTTCTGTTATAACAGATTCTAGATTTGGCATTTTCAGCGCAGGAAAATTACTCTCTCATCCTGTGAAGGGTGTTTTCTCTTTCAGGATGCCTTAATCTTTGCCCTTCATGTTGCACACTTCAAGGCAGAGGTGCAGAACAGCCCCTATCTAACAGCTCTGGGTTTCTCCCCTTCAAATCCTTGCTGATGAGGAAGACCCAATGTGTCTGCCTAGGAGAAATGCAAAGAAGAGAAGGGAACACAACAAGAACAGTATCAAAAGCATCTTCAGGTGTTTTCAAAAGCAGAGGGAGTAGAAAACCCAACAGCTTCACCTTGGGGGAAAGCACTGGCAGGCTGGGGGTTCCACAGTGCTGCTGTACCCATCCCCTTCCAAAGAGATGGGAGGTGAAGGTGAGACAGAGGTTAATCAGCAGGAGTGCCAGTGCATCTGAATCTAAAGTTTAATCTTCTACAATACTGTGTGATGGTATCTGCTGCTTCTGAGCACATGAAAATCAACTAAGACTGTGAGGCAAAGGGAACAAAAGAAGATCCAGGGTGTAGGAGGCCAATGAGTTGGAGAGTCATGCGCTCTGAGCTGGGAGTGCGCAGCTCCCCCAAATGGAACAACTGGAAGAAGCAGCCAGCCACCCCCCAGAGGTGGAGAAACCCTCACTAAGGGACTGGGCAGCATTTATTTCAGCTCAAAGCCAGCCAGGCCCCACCTGGAGACAAGGAGATTGTGGGGAGCAAAACACTGCATTAGAAACTCTTCCCTTCCATCTTGCCTTGGCATTTTGAGCCCATATTCGGTATGTGGTCTTCCTAATGTTGCAGAGGGAAATCCTACTGCCCTCTGCTCCTACTTGGTCTATGTGCTCAAAGGGTCAAATTGGCCCTTTTATTTATTTCTATGCATTTATTTACAGTGGAAATGCCAATGCAGCCCTCAGTTGCCAGAATCTCTCAACTCTTGTATTCTGGGATAATTTCTCTTCCTGGGAGACATTTATTCCTTGTGGCTAGATAGCTTCCTTTTTCTCAATATCAAACTGAGTATCAATTGGCACTAAGTGATTTGGGCCACTCAGCAACTTGTCCTCATTAATAACAAATCAGTAATAAAAAAATGTGGTTTATTTAATTTATGAAAATATTGTACACAGTTGAACAGACCTGCAGAATTATACTAGTCATCTGCACATGAAATATTTCCTCTCCAAAAGTAATTCAGTATAAATGGACCTTTTGTTCTTTCTCCTTCAGGTTCTCAAGTGAGATTATAAAAACCAAATATATTCTGTCATACAATAATCATCCACATTTGCCATCTGATTTAGTCCTGTAGTTTTGTTGAGCAAGACCAGCGCTGCTTTTTCCCAAAGCCACAGAGAAGAGCCCTCCTGAGGTTAGCTTATTATTTACTCTTTGTATAGAATTTGATCTTATTGATCCCTTTCACAATATCCATTTTTTTGGAACTTCCAGTTTCCCAAGGTAAACTTAAAAATCTGCACATAACCATCCAGTGAGCTCCTTGCCCCTTTAATCCACATAAATCCACTATTTATCTGTTCTTATCAGCCTTTAATACTTATAAAATAATGTCATTCACAACAAACTGGATGATTTATTTTTAAGCAAAAATACTCAGCCTTTATTCAGCTGCACCAGATCCAGCTGCTCTGAAACTCCTGATGCACCACTTCTCCAAGCCCATGGTGAAGTCTTAGTCAAACCTGGTACAAAACCAGACTGACATTAGAAAGGACAACAAACCGAAGAGACTTCTTCCTTATTCTACAGAGACCCCAAGGACTTACAGAAAGCTTAAGTACTGACAGATTCTAGCTATAGAAAGCTGTTGGCAAGAAAAGGTTTTTTCCTCCCCCAGGAGGAGATTCCTTTTCTTTACTTTTGAGAACAAAGTAACTGCAGCCCTTTACACGCCTGACCACCTCAGGTGCCTGGTTTTCTACCTGTAGCCTTCCAGTATCTTTCACAGGATAAGCAGTTTTTGTTACATCAAGAAAAAAAATAGTTTTTTGCAAACCAGAATAAGCACACATGACATTCACACACCTTTTTTATTTGCTGTTTCAGCTGAAATTAGGTATTTAAAAATGAAGAGCAACCTTTCAGAAAAGCTGACAGTTACCAGAACAGCAAAAATACAATAGAGTCCTGAGAGATAGAAATTTATTTATCTGATCAGCGTGTCATGATATGGTCACAACTCATACAGCTGACATTCTCAAAGCCAAGAGGGATGTTTTTTTCTTTTTTAAAAATACATTTTTCTTTCCAGCAGGAAGGATTTTTTTTAAAACAAACATTTCATACTAGGCAGGAATTAAAAACAATGGCTTTTTCAATATGACAACACAGCTGGTAAGCACTGGATCCCCCACCAGTGTCTTAATATTCAGATTTCAAGTTCTCCCTCCCCCTCCCCGATTCCCCCCAACCCTCACAGAAAAACACCACACAGAAAAACAAGACAAAACCCAGAAGGGAAACAAAGAGGTAGACGTCACTACAACCACGGCGCTGTTTTGGAAATTGTGCGAGATGTCTCATGATGCTCCAAGGAGTTCCTTTTCCCTTCGTTAGACGTTGCAGAACTGGGCCCCAGCAGTAACCACAAGGGGTGACAGCAGCCAAGAGCCATCACCAGCAAGAGGTGCCAGGGCCACAGAGTGAGCAGGCTGTCCCACCTGGTGTTGCTCTGCCCAGCTGGACTTGCTTAAAAACAGATCCCTCTTTAAAACGGTATGGATCTCACAGTAACGATAGCCTTGCTTCCAACAAGGCTGGAGTCACGTCCTTCTACGAGGCAAACCAGGGTCAAAGGGGCTCAGGTTCTGCTCTTGGCACACCCTCAGCTCTCAGAAACTTTAAGGATACTCATTGCTAACGACTCGCAGAGAAACTCTGCAGCCTGGGCACCGGCACAGCTTCCAGCAGGTGCTGGAGTGAGCAAGGGCTGCAGAAGCTGCTGTCCCCTTCTCTCCCATACTGCTCCAGTTCTCCCCTTACCACTTCTGGCACTAAAACATTTGTCTCTGAGTCCTTCAAAATAAGCAATCTATCACAAATAAACACTGCAGTTGTACAGTGAACCAAAGTGTTTTTTTACTATTTGTTGTGTTTATGGTAAGCATAGTAAAGGCTGTGTATCCATTAGTTATAAGCACAATAAATACAACCATCAAAGAAAATCTTCTCATCTATTAAGGATCAGAAGCATATGAAACAGTCTTGAAAAAAAATCAACTCTATTTTTGCCACAGAAAAAAAAACCCCAAAACCCAGCCTAGGGAAAAGGAAGAGAAATGCTGCTTCTGGTATCTGTCTACATTTCTGAAAGACATCTTGGCTGCTGGAAATATTTTGTAAAAAAAAACCCAACGAAATAAATTTAGCAAAATAATTCCAAACATGACCAGCCCTTCACAAAACCACTGTTAGTCACTCCAGGCTGCCACATCCATATTATCACACAACACAAAAATGCAGGTAACAGAGAAGGGAAGATAACTGGTTTAAAAAAACTCCTGTTCATCATACAATATGAACATCATGGTGGAGTATAATTTTAAGGAACTAATTCATTTTAATAGGAGAGTTGTTCAGTGAACAATTACTTCATTATCTCATGATAAAATAAAAGGTGTAACTTTAAAATGCATAGAATCCTTTCAATGACTTCTTCTACCACAGCCAGGCAGTCTACAGTTCTTACAGAAAAAGCAGAGCTGCTCAGAAGCATTTCTAATGTATGCAGACATTCTGGACCAGAGTATGGTTTCCATTTTGGTCTTCTCGTTGCTGCTTTGTATTTTTTAAAAGAAGTGTAAAAACTATCAAATATGCAATTTTGCAAAATAACCCTTTATTTCATATGGCTCCATTATTTCCAAAAAATACAGAACCCCAGATGTATAATTTTTTTGTGTGATTGTATCAGATCACCACAAAATCTCCAGCTGACTGTCAAGAGAATGCATCTAACCCTGGGCTCGTGATTTGGAAATCCCAGTTTTAAGTACCTTTGGTCCCAGAATTTATGTCAAGGCAAAGCGGAGCAGTTGAATCCTGTCACACACAGTGATCGGTATCTGTTATTATCTTGTACAAACAGGTGAGAAAAGTTAACAGCACTTTATGGCAGTGTCACACAAAAAAAAGTTACATCATCTGCAAACCAAGTGAACAATGAACAGTACCACAGTGATCGCTTTATTTTCACTGCAATAAGATGCACCTTATTTGTGACGCTGGGAGAGGAGAGAGAGGGAAGCTTTTAATTTTCCAGGAAAGCAAGGTAAACTGAAAATTCACTTTTCAGTATTTGGTGAGAGCAACCTAAAAAAAAGGAAAAGAAAAAGCAACCTAAAAAGAGGAAAAGAAAAAAAAAAAAGACAAAGAAGAGACACCATGGTTGCAAGACTCAACAGAACCACACGTGGAACCCAAGTAAGACCAAAATGAAGGCGCATTCACAGCAGGGCACTGAAGAAACTGCTCGGCGTGGATGGGCAGATGCTTTTCACATCATGGGATTCACACAGCAGCAAAGCTAAACCATGAGGACTGACACAACTTCAACTGTAACAACTTCTTTATGAACAGTTCAACATAGAAACGTGGAGATGTTTTGTGGGCAACCCTGGCAGAGAACCATCTTTATTCTTATTATTCATAATGCACTCAAATTTCTCTGTTCTCACTTTGCACGCAACAGCTTTCAGTTAGAGTTTTTCTGTGAATTTTTCATTTTTGATCATTTTTCACATTTTCCCCAGTATTTTCCCCCTAATATAAATTCAATGTTATATTAGTTTGTGATCAACTGCATGGTTCATTAACATCGCTATCAAAATACATTTTGAACTCCCCAGAGGAGGCAATCCATGGACAGCACAGCAAAATGCCCACTACATCCAGAACTGCAGGCAACTGCCAGAAGGTAGAACCGAACTGTAACTGACAGGAATTCATGTTTTACAGACTTGCCTGCTAGACTTCAGACAGTCTGGACCAGCACAGTATTTTTAGTACTGAATTTCCTACATACTATAGCCATTTTACATTTTTCCCTTCATAGCAAAACTTCTTTTAACTCATTTATTCTCTTTCATGAAGCAGCATCCAGGATGATGCTGGGAGAGTCCTTCGGAGTTGCTTTCCAACAATTTCATTCTGGTGTCATCCACAGCAACTCGGCCGTAATGAGCTGCGGTGTCAGGCACTCTTCACATTTTCCAGTGCAGGCAGGAGAGAAGCCTGGGACCTGACACTATTTCCTCACCCTACTGAAACAACAACCAGTGCTTGGAAACAAACATGTCACAAGAGTAAGAACTACAGAGGAACTAAGTGAAAATGAACAGGACCAGATCAATCAAATGTTTGTCTGAAACATTATTGTGCAGCGCTAATTTCTTGAGGCAGCACGTGAACACTCGCTATTGACTGCAACCCACTGGGAAAAGAAAATAGAAATACTGCATTTGAAAAAACAAGATGCTCTTACATGGAGTTCACAGGGTCTATAAGGAACAATCTCCTGATGTGAGAAACTGCTGTGCAATCTGCTTAGATAAACTTCCCTTTTTGCATCACTCCAGTCTGTCCTAGCTCAAAATAAAATGAGCTGTACTCTGGGCATCTCAGTGGTTCTGATCAAACTACATGGGGGAGGACAGCAGTGAGTAGCTTGCCACCTGCCTTTTGCAATTTTAAGAGTGAGTCCCATGGGCAGCAGAAATAACCACTTACATGTAACAGTGCTGGGCTGCCCCAATACCCCCTGTACAATAGCAGATTAAATACATTCATTCCATCAGCTGAACTTTAGCAAGAGCAAAATGAAACAACAAATACTCCCCAGCCTCCCTCCGCATCAGGGCATACCTACCTCTTTTTATGGTTACACCAGAATTCAGGTGCAGAGATGGTATTTATGAACAGCATCTTACCTAAAACACAAAGCTATTGGCAACCACTGTCCTTTGCCTCCAGCAGTTCTGTGGAGTCAGGGAGGGAACACACACTTCAGGGGACCTTACTGTGGTGTGTCATTTTGCATCCATCCCCACTGAGCAACCACTGCTGCATGTGGGGGGGGCAGGGGTGGTATATTTGACAAGATATTTTTCCACAAAGCCATGGAAATTGGCACTGCCTCGTGTTTTGGTATGCTCTTTGCTCCCCATCCAGAAAGGGAACACTGGCAAGGTTTTGTATTCTGCACACCACCTCCTGTGATTCATGTAGCAGCAGAGGGAGACAGAAGGGGAATCAATATTGCTAGCTCAGAGCCAAAACTACTGAGGGCTTACTTTGTTCTCAACAAAATTACTCTGTAAAAGGCAGTATGCCAGCATCTGAAGTTCTGGCTACCCTGCCTGTATTTAGAGAGATTAGTTTTATTTTAGGAACAGTTCTCGCAAATCTGTGCATAATCACATAAACACAATGCCAACCAGACCTGCCAGAAGTAAGGCTGTACATCACTGACATCCTTTCAAAAGGATCCTGCACTACACATATGAAAGTGTCTTCTGTTCCCATCTGCCCTTCAGTTCAACCCATCCTTCTTCCAGTAAGATTTTAGTGGTGAGCTAATTAATACTGCCCTCCATGTAGTTATTCAGAATATTTACCATACTTATTTTTTCAGTAGTATCTTCCTACAGATTTACAATAGCAATTACACCTATTTTATCTTTTTACGAAACTAGTTTTTCTTCTATTACACCTTAGCAAAACATTAAGATGGTTGGCATTGAATTATTTAAACTCTCCCACACGTGTATTTAGCACTGTTGCAACTAGCGGGGAGAAAAAGGCCTCTATAAACCACTCCAAGGTCACTGTGGTTGGACTGCAGTATACAAAATACAAAGGTGGCTAAAAATTACCAGCAGCACCAGCAGACCCTTCAGGAACAGCTAGAATTGCTGTGCCTTCCAATGTGTGACAAACAAAGTTCCCAAAGTTTTTCTTTCCTTCACTGTCTTTTCACCTTTAAAAGTGCATTTTTGAAACTGATGACAAGGGTTGAGCTGCATTCTGAACAAAAAGGGAATTCAACTGAGTGACTTTGTATTTTTCAAGTTTCCCTATAACACGAGACACTGGTAGCACACAGAACTCGGGAGAGCTGATGGCAAGACCACAGCAGGGATGGGCTGATTCATCCCACGTGGATAGCTTTTAATCACACTGTGATACTGCAATGCTTTTTGAGGACCAGTTCCTCACAGGACAGACCTGACATCGGATCTTATTTGGGTGTTGGGTTTAGATCAATGTGTCTGGTACAACAACTGCTGACTGCGTAGCCACAAAGACACCTCCACCAGCTCTATCGAGGATCTCTGACTCCAGCACAATGAGCTGCAATAAAGTACACGTTGTGCAAATAAGGAATCTCTACCACACCAATGCTGTACACACTACTGAAGAGACAAATTGCTGAATTTTCTGAGCTCTAACTACAATGCCAAGAAATACTCGTGGTGACAAAGCTTTCTTGTCACGGACATTCTTCTACGGTGGTTGTACGATTGCACCTTTTGTCCAAATGCTGAATTTGCTTAAGTGTGGGTGAGAGTATACATTTTTAAAAATACAGACAATTCTTAAAATAATACATCATCAGGTCACTATGTTACTGATCTTCACTTTTAGTGGAGTTTAAAATTGCCCCGAAGAGAGGTAAAAGTCCATCCAGTATTCTCCTTTACCCTTGAATATTCACATTTGCACATACAACATGATACTCATTTGCAAGAGCCTGGATTCCCATTGTGTCCTCAGGTCCCATTCCACTTTTAAAATAGGCAATGGTACAAATACTGAAAGAGGCAGTACCACATCCCTCCTGACAAAAATGCAAATGATTGTATGGCAACCAGCCACAGGTTACTGAGGGTCATCTCCCGAGAAATCGCTTTTGTCTGACCCTGGGGTGGTGGAAAAGCTCCTACAAGAGAAAAGAAAACACATTTAATGCTTTGCACTGTAATGACAGCCTTACTGCACAATTCTTTACCACCACTCCTTGTCCCTGCAACGGTGCCCACACACAATCAATTGGGTACTGCTCTGTTATGCTGTCCAACTTAGGAAAGATTCTCCAGAATTACCAGATGCCTTCAAGGAAATAAAATGCCCCAGAACAAAACACAACCTCTACTAAGAACAATTTTAATTTCCTTATACATTTTAATGATAAGCCTGAAGCATTCCTTAGAGGCTGCTATCACTGTACCCAACCTTTGCAGAGAGATCCAACTGTCAACTAAGTTTTGTGTTATTTTTGAAGTTTTATTATTTTATCTCCACGATCAAATTGAATGGATTCCATATTAAACTTTACAGCTGTTTGGTGTGATACTGTATACTGTGAAGAAGCAACACACATACATTATTTAGGTTCCTCTTGGAAATATAAATACACACACACACACTTTTTTAAAGAATAGTTTCCACATATTCTTTGAGCACTCAGTCATACTGGCTAAAGAAACATTGTAATTTGCCATGGAGTTTTCCAGAAATTCTTTAGTGAAACCCTTGCGTAGATGGAAAAGACTGGAAGAGACTCAGCTGACAATAAAATTTGGTTTTTCTATACTTTGACTTTTTCTGACTTGCAACACTAAATTAAATGTGCCTGAATACATCAGAGCTTTATGATCATAAGTAAACTATTCGCATATATTTACATCAGCATATTAAATAATTTGTGTTACATTTTACTGAGATGCACAAAGCATTGATGACATGAAGCACTTTTGTTGTTATTAATCCTGAAGAGGGGATATAAAACTCTGAATATACCAGAGAAAATGATGTACTTGCTGCAGCATTATGGAGTCTCAGCTTCTCTCAGAAGAACATGAAATTAATGACTCAAAGAGTAAAGATGCAGCAGTGTCAATCTCTAATCTTAGGAACCACATAATTTGGGCAATTAGATACCATCAGCAGCTTATCTCTGCGCTCCACATTTGCAATCACTGGAGGAACTGCAATCAAGCATTTAAGACAAAGCTTTTCTTCCTGCATGAATGTTCTTAATTAAAAAAAAAAAAAAAAAAGGAAAACCAAAGAAAACAATGAAAAAGCCTAAAAACATCCTTGATGAGACCCATCTACCTCTCCCTGACAGGTATTTCACACTTAGCAGATTTGCCATATCCTTATTCCCCAGTAACTCACAGCTAAGCTTCTATCTGTCCACTCTATGCTAGATTTATTCTTCCATGGCTCATTTGTTTTTCTGTACAAATGCTGACCTCTGGTTTAAATACCTTTCCTTTTTTCCCTGGTAGGTACAGAGTCTCTTCCAGTTCTCCCAAGCCATCTTTCACCCTCTCTTCCCCAGCTGAGACAAGCCAAGGGCTTTTAGCTGTCCTTCACAGAAACGACTCCACCTTCCCCTTAACTTCAGCTCCCATTATCTGTCCCTCTTCGCAGTTTGATTTGTATTTCTCTACAAGGATGATGGACCTGTACACAGGATTTCCAGATGAGATTTCAGATCTGGTACAACAAAGAGTGTTTCCATAGCACTGGGGATGCCACTCCTTACTTGTTTCATCACCTCACACCTTGGCTTCTGAGCACAGGGAATGAGGAGCATGATGACTTCAGCACACAATCACTCATTTCCAACTGCTCCTGGTTTATGGTTGGGTTTTTTTCCTTAATTAGCTCCTGAATGTTTTTGTCCTGCTAAATGTAATTTCATATGTGTTACTTTGGGCTTCAAGGTCATCCTGATGAAGATTTCAGGGAAATCAAGAACAAATTTTCCACTAGCTGCCTAAAACAGGAGTCTGTTCCCTACAGCTATTAACGTGAAATGGCTTTTGTTTTATAAATGAAATGTGTAAAATGCACCTGTGTAAAAAATTATGGGATAGTTTCATGTCAAATTTTAGGCATAATGGTTTTTTGTTTGAATTCCAGAGGTCTAATATTAAAGGTTTTCCCTGGGCGATTTAAGTTCTTAACACTTAAGAATAAAGCAAAATGGAGAAAGGTCCTTTATGCTTTGTTTCTTTCTCCTCCCAAATAAAAATATGCCAAGGGAATGTATCCTTACCAATGATACTGTCATTGCAAACTTTTAAAGTTTCATGGAGCATTAAATGTTACTCCAGCTTTATGAAGTAAGCTTTATTAAAAGAAGTTCCTAAGCAGTGTGTATTGTAAAACATGATGATGATAATGATAACAAAAATTATTATTAATAATAATAGTAATAATAGAAACAGCCCTAAGTCTTTAAACCACACCCACTTGTGACCATGTACCAGGTCAGTACAAAGCTGGCTCTTGAGCAGCCTCAGGGATTCCCCTCACATTCAACCTCAGGACCTTTCTAAGAGGGTTCCAAAAACTGTAGCAACATTTCTTCAGTAGGCCAAGTAATGCAATGCAAGCAAGTTCTCAAAAAGTAAAAATGGCAGTAACTTTAAATTATGCTAATTTATGCCTAATAAGGTCCTATGTCACTGCATCTACATTTAAAACATGTCTTTATTAATTCATACTGATTGCACTGGCAAATTAATACCAATTACTCTATTTTGGAAGTGCATTTTAATGAATAAATCTGATTATATGAATTACAATCTCAGAAATTCTGGACAAGTTAGATTTTCTGGGTATGTCTTATTTCAATAGCATAAAATAATGTCACAAACCCAAGACTTCTTCACAATCTATTTGCTACACTTGTATTTTTAAAGATATTCACAAAGTTATTTGTCTAATAAACTCCAATATATGCATTTGGATATGATTTATACAGCAGGGTCTGAGTCTGCCATCAATGATGGCTGAGTGACAGCAGTATTTCATAAAACAAAATACAATTCTGAGTTGTTGAAGAATTCTATTCATCTCTTTAAGCACTTGGATTGATAAATTAAGCACTCAAGACTAAATTAAAGCAGCCTCTGCAATAAATCATCTCACAAAAGAAGCATCTTTAACACAGTCACCCAGGAATACTAAACTCAGCTGATTTGAGACACTGAACACTCTCCCCATCGACAACTGTGATTTGCTAATGAAGAGAATATTTTTCTTTAGAGACAAGTTGCATTATTTCATCTGGAGTTTTCCTACTCAATCTATGTTTTATACTGTATATCAAAATAAAACCCAAATTCTTCCTCTCTAGACTTTGTTTTTGTGCACTATTATGATGTGTTCCTATATTTTGTATGCTGAACACACGCTTCCAAATCCCATTCCCCCCTCTGCCTCCCAAAGAAGGGCAAGTGACGTACTTCCATACCAACTGTATGGAAAAAAGAGCCCTGAACAAATCGCTCTACCTACAGTTTCAAAGTATTTACCTGATATTTTAAGCCACATGTGTGCCAGTATCCCTTCAGTAATGTTATCGATGCCCCAAGTTTATTCAAACCCCTCTGCTCCATTAACATGGAAAGTATATGATGGCAGGAGTGGTCCTGGCAGCAAGGAGGCCAGCACTGACAGCACAGATCACAGCTCCACAGACTGCATGCCATGTAATTCTCACAGATCCCTCCAATTGTGGATCTTTGCATATTGCTCAGTTAACTCACTCCATGAAATCCCACGGCAGCACCTTTCACAGCTGAACTGTGTTACTGTTCTGACAGCTTCCAAACATTACTGTAATTCTATTGTTGCCTAGGTAACTTACCTTTCCTAGATAATTCTTTAATCATACTTTTTTGCCACATAAAAAGCAGTGATAATTGTATCTCCTGCACTCCTGTAAAGAATGTTTACACATCCTTAAACCATTTTGAGATTCTTGTAAGAAAAGTCATTAGCAAAGCACAGTTCTCTGGGCTAGGTGTCATCCTACCTGTTTCATAGAAATGTGTCAAGAGGTCCTCCTTTTCAATGAATCGTTGATACAGCCATTTTGTGAGAGCTTCAGGCTCTGCAGGTACATCTTTCACTGGAAAAATCCTATCAAAGAAACACAGACAAATTAAACCTAGAAAATGTATTCTGCATGTGGAGGACAAAACTCTTCTTCTGCCCCAGCCGACCACAAAACACAGAGAACAAAACCTTTGTGTAAATCTAACTGCATTATTTGCACTCTCTCCAACTCACAGATCACAGAGGCATTAAAGATACAAAAGTGGAAAACTCCAGGTTCCCATCCAGAAGCACACAGAAGACACCAGCATCAGTCTCCATCAAACGCTGTACTACATCTTTTGGTAAAAGCTACTAAGTTGCTGATTTGTTTTTGTTTTTTTTAATAGAATACCCCCACACTACATTGCTACCCCCTAAAAAATACTAACCAAGGAGAAAGTAAAGAAATAAAAAAATAAAAAAGTTCATCCACAGTTTTGAAGAAACAATTCAGCAGGCAGAAGCCATATAATGACATCACTAAGCACCAAGAGCTCTTCACATCCTAGGAAACAAGTCCTCTGTGCTTTTCAAAGGATGCTGGCAGCTTTGTCTGAAATTTCCAAGGCAGGTTTTACACTGAAAACTGACCCTATTCTCAAATATTGCTGCTCTGTTTTAAAACATCAGTGGAAGAATTGCCAGTAGGTTTGGCACTTCAACACTGAGTATTAGGTCTGCTTAGAAAAATATAATCAGGGCAGAATTCGCTGTGGTACACACATCCTGAAACCTCCAAATAACCCACCATACCTCACTGGATTTTTTTTCAAAGTAGAACCTCCAGTCTTACAGTAGCTTACAGTGAAACCTCCTCAGCAGACCCTCAGTGTCTTTTCATATATATACAAGAACTTAAATATCTACTGTGTTGTACTGTGAGGCCAATGCAGAAGAGATTTGTGTATGAGGCTAACCTGAAAAATTCACACTCTGAAATGCAAGGCCTTTACTGTAGGTTTCTCTTTCCAGGTGTGCTCCCAGTTAGCCTCTCATCTGCACCAGGCTTCTTTTTTCATTAGTGGATTTTCATTTCATTTTCAACACAAGTCTTAATTCATTATACTGCAAGAAATTGGAAGTAACACCACAATCATCTGGGTAGCCTCTGGACAGATACGGGAATGTCAGAAGAAGAAAATAAGGCACTTCCAAAGAATGCTTTTGTTGTGTTAGAGTTTTCAACGTTTGCCTGCTTTCGTGCCAAGTTATTTGTCCTTCCTCCTTTCAGTTTGATGCATGGAAAAATAAGCTGTAAGTTGGGGAGTCAAGCAGCAAAGCATTTCTCTAAGGAGTGAATTACAAATCACAGTACTTTGTGGCATACAGACAAAATTTCAATATAAGATGAACAACTTTACTTACAAACTCTGGTACCAGCATGAACTCAGCTTTTTCTGTAGCTTCTGAAGTAATTCTACCTACACCTTCCTTGCACTGTGGAGTTCTCTATGCTCCAGTAAAGCCAGTCTTAGTAACCAGAAATTAGCAACTGTTATATCAGATAAAAGAGAGTTTGAAGAAAAGTATTTGGCTGAAGACAAATGTTATGAAATGCTGCTTCAGGAAGGGCTCAAGTTTTCAGTCTGCATATTAAGAACAAAGACAAACAATTAAGAACTATTTTATCATCTTGAAGCCCACATGCTGTACAGCAGGTTATAATTAAATAACATAGCAGCAAGTAAAAAACACATCCACGGAGCAAGGACCATTTTGTTGAGGGTAGAACACTAAGAAAGACTTATTCTGTGTCCCCAAACACGACCAAGCTGCCAAGCACTATTTTTACTCTCTTCTGCCTATCTGCTGTGAAGAGATAAAAGGCTCAGCAACTGAATATTGTGTTTCACAGAGTATTTTTGAAGGACAGATGCTTGCTTACGCAGGTTTTAAGAGGGTTCAGAACTATGAGAACGTGTTGCCTCAGGACAGAAGTGTAGGGTTACCAGGCTTCACATACAGTCTCCATTGTAAAAAGTCTAAGATATTCTTCACCTCTACCCTCACTTCTCCCTGACCTATTGAGTAACAACTCTGTTTTGCCAAGAAACAAAAGGTCTGAAAACATCAGAGGATCTTGCAAGATACCTGTTAGGAACAATTTTTGAGCTGGTGCTTTAAAGGAAAAGCAAAGTAGCACAGGTGATACCAGCACTGCAAGAGCCTAATGGAATGCAGCACAACACTTCCCTGCTTGAATCCATCCAACTCTTGTGTGAATCAATAACACTGCCAGAATGCTTCAATCTCTGAATATAAACTCTGCTGCTTAGAAGTCTGGGAAGCAATCACTGCTACACCCAGGCTGAATGAATACTAACAGAGTGAAAAAAACCTGGTTTTCCAATAATGCTACAATGGCTGCCACAACTTAGCAATGGTAAGTGCTAGTGTATTTAGAAGCATTTTCAAATGTATTTTTAGATTATCCAGAGTTATTTTTACCAGCAGAACATTCCTACTAATGACTGATCTAAATGAGAGATTAAATATTTAAAAAAAATTCCTCAAACTCTGGAAAGAAGCCCTTTCTGTACTCAATAAGGCAAAGCTAAACCGCCCCTACATTTAAACTAAACACACTACTAATGCCATGGTTCTCTGCCCATCAGATGGCTCAGCTGGCATCTGTGTTTTACAAGAATACTCTCTTGAAGGAGACTGGGTTCAGGAGGGTAAGCGATCAAGTCTACTGTTACAAAACTCCCCACACAGGAGATCCAAAACAATGGCAGAGAGCCACTGCTCCGATGGGAACAGGGTCATCCCCAACCATGGCATGCTGCCATCTGCTGGGTCAAGTGTTAGAAGAAGCAGGAAAGAGTTCCTTATTTCAATGAGATATGTAGACAGGTGTCCCTGTGGTCAGGGCATGAGCCTTGTCTTGGCTCCACCCCATATTTGGGTCTGCAGCATCAGGAATGCCATTAGAAGCAAGGAGTTTGCTGATCTCCTCAGGAAAATACAGTATCATCAAACAGAACCACCAAGGCAAGTAAAAAGGTCAACATCTAACATCTGAAGCTCCTGGAGTTTCTTGGGCACTTGGATCTTTCTAGCTTTTGGGCAAAACTAACCTCATATTGCATTAAAATAAGAGCATCTTTGTTCCTGGTGTGGCAAACAAGGAGTTGAATAGACTGGATAAGAACTTGACCAGAAAATTCAAGGAGAATGGAAATACCTTTTTTTTGCTTCTCATCACATTAACAGCTGGTTTTCTGTCACTGGGGAAAGTGGGAAAGGGGCTAAAAGCAGTGACAGCACAGGCTGCACCCTGGAAAGTTAGAAATGGTGGTGGAAATAAAGATGCATTCCAGTGGGAATCTGTGAAGAATCTTTTTTCAGTAATGAAGCATTATCCTCCAGCTGGAGGCACCTACTGGCAGCTGCGAGGTGACAACAGCTGCAGGACACTCCTGGCACCTGACTGAGGGACAGAGACTTCTTAAACCACTGCACAGATTTGTGTCCATGTCCCAAACCAGATTACACTAAACTAAATGATGGTCCAGGAAAGAAGAAAGGATTTTAAACCAGGAGATGTAACTGCCAAAGACACACTGGAATACTTAAAGAAATTGTGGAGAATTAGCTACTGATAGGCCATTTGTCAGAAGAAACCAAAGAATTTTCAGGAATATGACACATGTGAAAACATTTATCACTTTTAAGTGGTCCTTATTGGAGAAACAACCTCTGGTTCTCTATTTAAATTCTGAAATTCATGGCTATCACTTTAAGAACTAATTGCCTTTTATCATCTGTCCTACCCTGAACTGAAGTTCTCTATTACTCACTACTCCATATAAGTCATGATATTATTTGCTGCTGCAATGGCTCTAAATAAATCCAGGACAGTGGAGGCTGTTGGTAGATGTTAGGCATAACCAAAAATAAGTTACTTGCGTAAAAAAGTGCATTAAAATACATTGCCAAACGGGATGCCCTTCTGCAACACTCATTCAGCAACCACAATGCATTTCATCTTATTTATAGCTTGCAGCCTGGCTTATCTCAATAAATCTGTATCAATGCAGACACAGAAATAGAACTCCCTCAGCAGCTGAAAGCTTGTTTCAGCAGCAGCACAGCACAGAAGCTGGTACTGGGAAGAAAGGTGACAGAGCTGGGAACAGCCTGTGTGGCACTTCCATGCACGGCCACCCCTGCGTCAGAGCTGACTTGGGCTGGCTCTGACGTCAGAGCTGCGGCACCACAGTCACCGTCACACAGCCCCGAAGTGGGATGTGGGCATCCAAGGGCATCACCCAGTGGGGAACTAGGGCAAAAAACCCAGCCCTGCACCATTCCTGACTGAGGGGCCACTAATCACCAAGTCAAGTTCATTCCCAGGGCATTTTCAATTCGTAAGTCTCAGGTTTTGCACACAGCAGCAACTGCAGCACTGAAGAAATTACTGCTGGGAAAACTTCATCAGCTAAGACACACCAAACCAATCAGACTAACAAAATGCCCAGTGCAAGAAGAAAACAAATAAACCCCAGACTCAACTCATGGCACAGAAATGGTGGGAGCTGAGAACTGCGGCTAGTCCATGGCCTTGCTACACAGACACCAAACCACTTAGCTTATTTCTGCTGAGTGGAAGTGCAGTGAGTCTTGATTTATGGTCAACACACACCACACAATGATCCAAGCATAAAGCTAAACCCTTCGAGAAGAGCAAAAAACCTTTCCAACAGACTCATTACAAGGCAGGTCTCATAGCCTCTAGTGTGACATGCCTTGCACCAGATGGACTGAAATCTCCCACTAAAATCCCAGTGCCATTTTACCCTGAGGAAGTTCATTAGATATTTTCCTTAAGTATTCTGTTTCAGAGAGTAAACCCAGTATTGTAGCACTTTCCAGTAAGTTCTGAGACAAGTCAGTCAGGGTCAATATGTTATTCAAGAGATGGGTGAAGTTCTCACACCTTGTGTTTTTAGATTCACACTTGATAATTTTATTTTTAAGTTTCTTTTGACATCCAGAGGAAAACCAGGCCACAGCTTAGCCTAATTATGAACTTCTGAGAAATGTGTCATTTGGACTGAAAATTGAAGTTTGAAAAGCAAGGTTCAACTCATTATCAAAACTGAGCTTTCAAAAAAAAAAAAAAAATACTGGATTAAACCAAACCTTCTCTGCCACTTCCATCAGCTAGAAAAACATCTAAAAATGATAACATAAGGCTCCTTGCTGTGTTCTCTACACTCTTCTGTTGCTCCCTGAGTAGAATAAAAAAGAAATAATCCTGCAGCAAAGGCACAGGCTTTGAGAAAAGGAAATCACTAGATTAGAAAGTCTGTAAGGCAGAAAGAGACAGGTAGTGATCAAGGGGCACAGTAGAAGGGACTGACTGAGCCACCAGAACAAAAGCAACTCTGCAGCCTCTTCTGCTCCAGTTTGAGTGGCACAGAAAATGCTCCTTTTTTCCCCACTGCTGTCATACATCAATACCTTGCTCTGGACTACTCTAAAAGGGAATAAGCATGTTCAAATCCTGATTCTTCTTTCAGACAGCAGAGATGGTATCTGGACAAAACTATTCTTTGCTATTTCCAAAGGGGTGCTGCTTTTTCCCTATAACTCTTAAAAGAAAGAACATGAGAAACTATTGTGCTCTCTTCCCAGTTATTTAAAAATTACCCTTAAAATTTATTTCAAATGAAATCTCCCAAGACATTCCAAATTACAAAAGAAGCGAGTAAAATTTTATTGTACTAAATGCAGGAAAAGTGGAGTATAATACCAATACACACAGACTTGATGTACATTTAAAGAAAATTTTAGAGGACATCCATGTCAAATGCAGGAAAAATGGAAACACACCTCTGACAATTTCCATCTTTTAAAAGACCGAGTCCACTTCACCCTGGGTTTTCCTCTGCTAACTGAGCTTGTTTCAAGGAACTTCTTTAACCTTTTAACAACTTTAGCACAGCTTTACAAGGGACATCTCAGGGCTCAACACTACACAGGCCTTTTCAGACCTCAGTCTCTGATTTAATCCTTGCCTACACTGTTAAGGACAAGGCGTAGTCAGCACCCAATTGTTATCAAAATTAAAAACTACTGAGGGACAGCTAAGGCAGGATATGAGCAAACTGTAAAATCACAGGCTACAGAGGGACCACTCATCCACTCCTGGCAGGACATGGGAAATGGGGTGCTCCTGCTGAAGGCATCAGGTGGAGAACTTAGCAGGATCAAACAGAAGTGCTCCTGGCCACCACCCTCCCGATCAGCTACACATTGTGTCGTGGGAAACTGCAGCAGTCTAAGCAGGTTGAAGTGGTACTGGACAAGTTCCTGAAGGCCAGGCCCAACAGCACCTCTGAAAGAGTGCTCCAGGCACGATGCCTGCTCCGAACACGCTGCAGTCGCCGTCAACTTCCATGCTTCCGCCTGCTGCCACAGCCAGGGCACCTCGTGAAACCCAACCCGAGAGCTGCCAGCCTGCACCCACCTCACAGTCCAGGGGCCATGTGCCTCAAGAATCAGAGCTGGAAGTCAGGCCAAGCTGCAGCCACACCCAAGACACTCTGTTCTCATTTCAGAGCTGTCACACCCTGAGCTCGGCCAAGGTGAGTTGCTGCACGACTTTCCATTTGGGGCACACCTCAAATGTTTTCACAGGGTCAGCCATGATAAATAGAGGTTATTAAAAAAATACAAGAAGTAGCCAAGTAGGCTTGCCCCTGTCTAAACCAGTGATTTGACACACTGGAAGAAAGTAACACACTTAACACCCAAAAATTATCTCTAATATTTTTCTTAGAATTTCAGTACTAAAAGAACTTAAACATTCCAAGTTCAATGCAAGGAAGATTACATCATATTTATGCTTGTGCTCAAAAATAGGTCTGAATATACACTTAGAAGCAGGAACTCAATTCAACTTAAGTTAACTTACTGTTGTTTTTAAAGAAAGTATTTTTGGAAATACTCTTTAGTAGAATTCTAAATAAATTCAACTCGCAATTACGCCAGAGATCAGAGAGAGTACTAAGGTGACCTGAATAAAGCACAATAGATGCAATGCTATCTTATATAAACCAGGGTGTATGTTCACCTTCAGGGAAACTTGGAAGGCAGCTTTCTATAAAAAGTAAGGACAGATTTAAACATGGCTATGGAAAGGAGCTCCAGCGAGCAGCCTGTACTCTGCATCACACAACACTGGCACAGCAGTGATGCTGGGGAAGGTCATTTCCACTTCAGCTGCCACCCAGGGGATCCACACAAGGATACTTGAAAGCTTTCTGTAAAAGTCTAAAAGCTCTCCAAATCATCAGAAGGGAGGAAGACAAAATAATGTGATTTTGGAATAAAATGCAACAACGTATTTGGTTTAGGAAAAGTGTTAAAATACTGGAGATTTCAGACTTGAAATTAACTGCAATCTAAATGCAAAATGCAACTTCTCTCTCCATCAGTTTAGGTCTTGAGTCAAAGAACTGCTGAGGAGAAAAGTTTCAATAGTCTCCCATCCTAGCTGCCAATAAGAGCTGCAATATTTTCAAGCTGCTTTTTCCAGTTGCTTTGCTCAACTACTTAAAGTATTCTGTAAGTGAAAAAGCAGACATTTCTTTGTCAGAAAGTTAAATATATAATCTATTAGGAAATCTGTTTATCTAACGACAGTGATTTTTATAAAACCAAAATTTAAAAAATTCAAGTTGGGTTTACTAGCACCTTAATATTAAGGTGGAAAAGATAACCTAGCCTTCAAATATATTCCCCACAACTCTATTCAGCCAGAGGACATTAATCCAGAACTTAAATGTCTGTCCCAAGATAAGGAATAGTCACTGAACTTTTTTAAAAAAAATATTGTGTTTAAATAATATGAGTTGTCCACCTGTGTGAGACACAAAAAAACCACTGTTACTGATTTTGCATATCCTAAAATGACACGACTGACTTGTGAATACTTGAGTTCCATGTAGGAGGAGCAGGTTTATTTCCTACCTGTAATGTACATGTGTTACTGTTGGTTGTCGATAGCCAAGAATCCAAGTTTGGATGTCTATAGGTTCAGCTTTGGGATATGCAATGGTTGTATCTATCACCCACTGGAGGCCTTTGGATTTGCTCTCTAGGAACAAAAAGCAAATTGCATGTCACTTATTTGAGACTTATTCAATTTTTATATTACCTCATGACGTACAAATAAGACCATAAAAAATTAAATCCAGATTTCATTACAGAGCACAGAAATACACTTACAAACTTCAGCTAGACCTAGATTTTATTTTTGTGGTTATTTCTGTTGTTCTTACATACTGTGGTACACAGAACAGGACAAGTTCACTCACCAGGGATGAGTACAGTCACACAACATCTTGGCCCCAAAGTCAGGCGCTTTCCCCCATTCACCAAAAGGAAAAATCCCAACATAAACATCCAAGCTTCTTGGTCTGCACTTCAAGCATATTTACACCTGGGCCTTTCTAAAAGATCACTGCTGGAGCAGCAGCTATACAGATCCCTCAAAAGTTCTTAAAAATGTCATTTGCTGGATAAAGAGGAAAAACACCACTTTAAGGGTGTGTTCAGGGTAAGAAAGCAAGGAACAGAAGATGGTCAGTTTTCACAGTGGGGAGGAGGATACTGCACAAGGTTCCGGGAAAGGCTGATACCAGTCCATGTTCATATGCTACCCAGCTTCCTTACAAACTGAAAAAAAGGATCAAAAGAGGTAAAAATATTTGCTACTAAGATTATTCAAGAGAATCAAATCTGTGAGTCTCTTCCAACTCAGAATATTCTGTGACTCTGTATAAAATCTGAATATAGGTTACTACCAGCAACAGTCTAGGTCATAAATCAACCTAGCCATGACACCTCTCTGGCATGTCTTCTGTGTGATGTGACAGGTTTGCTAAGAGGAAGAGCAGCAGATCTGTAGAACAAACCAAGAAAGAAGGGCACATTGCCAAGATGGCACTTTGAGTTTAGCTTGTCAATTTTCTCTCCATTCTAGAGCTGTCTTGTGTTTGAGGCCACATTATGCCCAGGCCAGCAGAGTAATGCTCACTTACTGCTTGAGACACCAGTACAACGACATGCTCACACCACACCAGGCAGTATGTTAGAGGATTTAAAAAGCTAACTATCAGAAACAGCCACCCATGGGCACGAGCATATAAGAATTGTTAGGTTTTATTACAAAGTACAATACTCTTCAAGCCTGCGGCTGAGGAAAGCTATGAAAGAAATGTAACAGAGGTTGACAAGAACACTGTCAGCACCAACAACATGTACGGGGATTGACTGTTCACCATCCTTCTCAATACAAGAACAGATGCTCAAAATTCAGGCAAGAGGAAACATTTTCAAAGCAAACAGAAACACGGTTCTTTGTGCAGAGGGAGGAAAAAAACTATGGGGAATTCCTTACTAAAGGATGCCAAGGATGCCAAGAGCTGGATTCAAGAGGAAATTGAGTAAGTACATGGAGGGTTAACTGACCAGGCAGAAACCCCCACCTGGCTTGGGAAACCCATCACACAGGAAACTGTCAGAAGCTTGGAGAATATGTGGGAAAAGTATGATGGAAGTCTGCTGTGTTCACACTCCTCCTCTGGAATCCACCTGGAGTCATGGACAAGGCATTGGGCTAGACAGATGTGTGGCCTTGCCCAGAGTTGCTACTGTAATTTTATAGAAGCCCTGCCACACACCTGAAGAGATCTGCAGCACTCAGTCTGAGCAGCACCCTGAAAGCCACAGTTACTGACTCCAGCTAGAATGTACATGGCAAGGACTGGCTTGCCAGTTTTTACCTGCATTTAATTTCATTTAATTTGCATTTAATTTAATTTAATTAAGTGTGAAAAGAAAATTACAGAAATGTCATCACAGGTATCTATCAATTATTTTAACAAGCAGCCAGTGTTTTCTTGGTGTCTGCTCATCAGTGGTGCTGTACTGCTTTGTTACAAATGCACTACTCCAAAAGGGCTAGACAGCATTTCCTAAAATTTAGGCTATGAGTTCTTAGTAACATGCAACATGCTGTTCCAAAATTTGACCCAGGGCAAGGTGCGTAGGTCAAGATGAAACATTCAGTGTTACCTTCTAGAAATACAGTATTTTAAACCCCTGACAGACACGTGAAATGAGAACTGGAGGCTGCAGGCTTGCCAGCATCATGACAGAGTGCTTGTCAAGTCTCTCTTAAGAAATGCACTAACTAGAGTGCTTCATTTTAAAAGTAGCTATGAATCAGAGAAGAGCCAATATGAAATTATTATTAAATCAACAGAAGTATTAATTTAGAAATAGATTTTGAAACAAAGTCATTCAAGTTATTATTTTCCCAGATGTAAAGCAAGAATAGATAAAGACAAGTAAATTGCCTATATGAGTAAGCAACAAAGACCATTTATTGCAATTAAAAAGTGCCAGATGAATATGGGCACATTTTCTCATTATTTACAGTAAAGACTTTTAAAATAATTTATTCAATACTTAGCTATATTTAAAGCTGTTATTTCAGTGGATAATGGTTTGCACTTCATTAAGGGAAGACTCTTGCAGTTCTCTGCTGTGCTCATTTCCTACCTTCTGTTTTTGTGGAGCAGAGCTGCTGCTGCACTGGATTCCTCAGTCCAGCTCCAAATTCACCTCCAACCCTTTTCAGGGCAGGGTGGAGAAAAAAATTCTGACATCCCACCAGAAACCCCAGACCAGAAAAAACAAAAATTCTGACAGTAACATCAGCCTCTACAGACCTCCTTTTAGAGCAAGAGGTGTTAGTGCAGCTACCTCCACGTGCT
>VZTN01006712.1:144197-161787 GCA_013400515.1 Erpornis zantholeuca | reverse complement strand
ACAGTCTTAAAAGCATAAAAAACATTTTCAAGCCCTGAGTCACAATCATAGGAAAATGAAGTGCAGCACAATTAAAAACAAAAATCTTCAAGGCACAAAATTCAACAGACTTGTCACTGGTATGAAAGATTAGACAAACTATAAAGGCAAACAAAATGACTAACAATAAAATATATCTATAGAAGACAAGGATAAATAATGTTTATACAGAAGAAAAATAGGAAATCCTGTGAGAAATAATTTTTTTTTTTAAAAAAGCATGTGGAAGACAAAGAGACTAATGCATCAGGATTTATTTTAAGATCTGAAAATTTAAAAAGTAATCATACAAACCGTGCAAAAAATAAACACAATTAAAAATGAGGTTTGAGGTTTAAGCCAACCTACTGGCAGGTTCTAGCCAAAATAGCTCATCCCTCACTCCCTGTCACTCTTAGTAAGGTACCTCCTGAGTAGGAACTCCTGCAGGAAGAAGAATCAACTAATCCATGGGAAAACTAACCGAGAAAGAATGGAAGAGAGTCTTCAGGCAGAATTACCTGGTGCTGCTCACAATTCAGTCATGTAAGTTGACAGAGACAGCATAATTGTAAAGCAGGATGGAGACTAAGGCCAGAGTAGAAATATATCTGCAGCATCTCACATTGAGACAGCCTAAATAACTCATCAAAATACATTCTAAAAATTTATCTATAGGAATATGGACATGTAAGTATAAAAATCTCAGAGGTTCAAGCAACAAATTACAACTACCAAGACAAACAAAACAAATCAAAGACAAGTTCTATTACTTAAAGGTAGTAAGAAACAGTAAGGTTGAAATGATTAACCTTTTTTTGAAATTCAGATGTTATCATCTGCTTCACTGGAATTATTCATATGATTCGCAGTGAACAGCAAGAAACACATTCACAGCACTGCCCACAGGTCGAGTATGTCTTTATATACCAACAATCAGTTATGCAAAACCTGTGAAACATCTAGAGCTTCAGACTTGAAAATAATTCAACACCATCCTATTTCAAGGCTTTGTCCACCTTTGAAAACTTTATGATTAACCCTGAACTCAATGCCATCATTCATATCTTCATTCTACACTTCAGCAAATTCTCAGGTTTTACACACACACCCCTTGATTTGCATGGTTTCTGTCTAGTAAAATTATGCCATTTCTCCTCAGTTGATAAAGCACAGTAAGTCCCTTCATTAAGGCCACCCAGTACTAAATATGTTGGAAAATAACAGGAGACTCTTCTACTAATCAAGGCTCTAAGTCCATCAAACAGAAGTGAAGAATTAGAAGTGTTTTGTGCACAATGCATCTTGATTTCAAATTATTTTTAAAATATTGCAAATCATGTTTCTGTTAAAATACGAATGAAAATAATTGTCATCAAAATACAATTAATAAATATGGGGAAAATGATTTTATGTACTTATTTGCCAATCACTTCTGCGGCCTTTAAACATTAATACAAAATGGAAGGCTTACAAACACTACTGGTCTGAGAACTTGGTTATGACATTCAAAATCTGCCACTTGGAAATAAGAACTGTTTATGACTCCAAAGAGTCAACAGTAACCTAGGACTGCATACTAATGTTGTAGTAATTTGTAAACATGGTATAGCCCATCCATCCTAGTTTTTACCAAGCTCTGTCTTCAAAGAGTCATTAGCACACACAAACTAAGTACATGAGCTGGAATAATTACATTATTTGAAAGCCAGATGAGTTTTTAAATGCAAAGGGAAAATAAGTAGGAAACTGATTACAGGCCTTCACTTATAAAAAACATCCAACCACAGATTCACAATGGCATATCAGTGGCAGAATTAGGTGCTTCATGCTCTGATCTCATCCTCTTCTTACTACATTTTACAAGATGCTTCTGGAGATGCTGCCTTAACCAGAGGATACCTGGTTATACCTGATTTTTCTGAGTCAGGTTCTCCAAGCCTTTGGAGGTTAATGCCTTGGTCAAGCCCTACAGCAGGCTGACCCTTTTGGAATAGTGCACAGGGTACAGATATCACAGCATACCAGCCACACTCCACACCCTACCTGGAGTAACACCTGTGCCTCCCAGCAAAGTTTCACCCCCTGTACTGGGATCCACACATCAGCAGTGATAGAAACCAGCACATCAGTTTCTACAGCAGCAGGTTTATTTGCCTGAGCACTGGTAACACAGCGACAGTTCAGTCTTGAGGTAAAGAACCATTTACCAAATATCCAAACACCATTATCTCTCATTCTCCTTTTTCCTAAAGTGATACCAGAGAGGTTCACATCACAAAGCAAAACCCCATGTCCAGCAGGAATCTCCAGCCCTTGCAACCCTTTTGCTTATCTAGTTCTGCTTAACAGCAAAGTGGCACTGATAGTAGTCTTCCCATCTGAGCTCACCAGCATTTCTACCCAAAGTGAAATTATGCCTTTAAAGGACTTAATGCGCCACACTGACATATATTTCAATAAACAGCAACTGCACTTTGTCACCCTGTCACCCTGAAACTCTCACCCTGCTGAAGTTTTAAAACTCCAATCCTGGTGTGACACTAAGCAACAAGAACACCAGTTTCCTTATCTTGCTCTTCCTCACAGTATTTCTCTCCTGTGAGCAACCAAGTCTTCTCTCATTTCCCTCTCTCTCTCTGTCCCATATTATTATATGAATTATTAGCTGTAATTCAAGCTGCACTGGCAAGAACAGAACAAATCTGTAATAAAAAATGTTTTTGAGTACTAAAATGTCTGAGAGTATGTTAAAGGCACATGTAAAGTTACAGTTTATTTTCTGTAAACCCAAGCTAACATTTTTACTCACAGTATGCTCAGCCATAGTAGTCCTATTTAAAACATTACTTGAGGAATAACTTTCATGGTATTGTTCAGCTGTCATAAGTATAAGGGTGAGTTTGAAACCCCAGGATATGTTCCAAATAAAAATTAAATGCTAATCTATATGAGGACAAAAGTTCAGTCATTTGTCAATTTATGCATTCACACTTTAATTCTAGAAAAGCATAGAAAAATATTTCAAATGCTGAAAACAGACATTATTAAATTACTGCGCTACTATTTCCCTTTCTCAAAATACATTTTCTTTGAATACCATTCCTGACCTATTCATGCCATTCACTCAGGAATCTTAATACTTAACCTCTTATTCTTTCTCTTTTGAGCATCTGCTATGTCATGTGCATATTATTATGCCTAAGAGAGAATATAAGAATAAAAAACAGGGTAAGAGCAACACAAGACAAGAGCAGACAACCTGTATGCTTAGATTGTAATTAATTATCTGCTTTAAAAATATGGAATTTTCAGAAACCTATTGATTCAGCACCCATGAAAATACATGAAACAATATCTATACTACTATTACTGTTCTAACATTTCTAAATATCAAGCACTGTGACACTGAAAACAGCACTACTCAAATACAACAAACAGTATTTGCTCAGCAAATCAACACTACATTCATTTTTTTCCTAGGATGGCTTTATCAATCACATCATTCTCTGGGAGAAAGCCCACCCTGACATCTAATTCAAGCCATGAAGCAATCTCTGAGATTTTGGCTCTTGCCAAAATTAAATGTGCAAGCAATAAGTCAACTGAAAATTATTTTTTCAGGATGTTGCAAGATGTTTATTATGTTAAGATAAAATTGATTATGTTGGGAATGACCAGTGAGCATTTTAAATTAAATATTTTAATATCTTAAAACCCCTGTAGGCCTCACTGTAATTCAAAATTATAATTTTATATTTATTCAATCCTACTCAATAAATAAACAGGACATAAATACACCCATGATCAAAATTAGGAGGTTTCTTCTATAATATACTGTCCCACCTTCCAAGATAAATAGAATCAAATACAGAAAATACACAGCAAATTCCACATTCGTTAAGCTCCAGTTGCATTTCTTTAACAACCTAACCCATTTGAAGAAGAAACATGCCTAAGATTAACATAGCATGTCTTCATTAATGATTGGGACACATTTAGGTGTTCCTTCATTTGAGAACCTTTAAAATCATTGTAAGGAATACCTACATCCTTGCTGAGGAGATATTTATTTGCTTTCCTGGTTATCTTTTAGACATTCTACAAAAGTATTTCTGACTACTTGTATTTACAATCTGTGTCTTATAAATCTGCATTTGTACTCCATCCATTATTTTAGGATAAAAATATAATCTTCACCAAGTATTCAATTTAAGGTCAGTCATCATAAAACAGCTCCAATCTTAGGTAGTGCAATCTAACTCTTTGCTTCAGAAACACTAAGAATATGGAATTCTAAACATGAAAATCTGCTCCCTTGATGAAATGGGACTTTATGTCAGATTTTTAGTCTACTTCAGTCTTCACAATTATAGTTAATTGGGATAAGAATGTGTGGCAAAAGCTAATTCTATGTTATCTAACACAAACGATCACTTGTTCAAAGTTTCTTATATTTCTTAAAAGTTCTTGTACTTTCATCTGAAGAGATGGAATTTTAACCCAATGAAGTTGTTGGTAAAATTAATGGACAAGTATTTCAGAGGATATTTAAGGTTCATGTAGAGTAGCTAAAGGTACAATCTAAATCAAGAAAATGCATGACAACTGAGCATTATATACCTTAGTTACTCCTAGAAGCAATGAATTTGAAATAATCGTGAATTTGAAATAATCATTGAACTAAGGCTTTTCTTAGGGCTGAGGTATTACTAAGCACTTTCTCCTATATGGACCCTCAGCTAATGTGCAGCTTCTTCACAGACAAAATGATTTACAGAACCTCTCTTCTGCACCAGAGTAACATCTGCATGAAATTTATGCTCTTTAGCATTTTCGAGATCTGCACTTTGTAATAAACCCAGTCGCTACAGGCCAAGTTAAAAGTTGGAAGAAAGTAGGTACGGACACACTGTGTGCCTTTGCAAAGTCATTTCCATAAGAAACTAGACTAAAAACTGCAGTCATAATTTGGAAAATGACACTTCCTTCTCCAGAACACCTTTTTTTTATTTTATTTTGACTTAACTGGCAATATGTGCCAGAGTCTGCTAGTATCCAAAGAAAACTGTCATTAAAATCTGAAAATGCTGCTAGGCAATCTTCTCAGTTCTTTTACCTTAGGATACAGTCTTATTTTCATATGCCTATGTAATAATATATTACGTAAAAATGGGTGTTACATATATACTCGCTCAGTCAAGCAGAAAGATTTTTTGCATTTGATTGTGCATCCCTGCTGCTAACACATTAACTCAATACAACTCAACTTCTTGTACTTAGGTCAAAAAGGTCATAGAAGGGAAGAGGTGTGCACATGTGCCTGGTTCATGCCCTAAATTTGAGCAGAGAAGGGAAAGGACCACAGAGGAAGCAGTTGGTGCCACCATTAAACAAGCCAAAGAACATTACCACAAAAGGACTGTAAAAGATACTGAGCCAACAAACGTATGTTGAAACGCTCAAGGTTATTTCTGCTGTAACAGTTAAAGAAGATCAAGCCACTGTTTTTTGTAACGTACTGGGGCATGCTAAACCACGACAGCATGATAACAATGAACTAATGCTGCAACCAGCACAGAACCCCATGATGTTAACCCAGGATGGGATCCATGTCAGTATTTATCAGAGGCTCTGTCAAGGCTGGAGAACACCAAGTCCTTAAATGCCATAACCATCCCCACCTGCAACCAGCAGGTCCAGGAGCCATTTTAGCTCAGGACTGTCCCCAGTTCTGGGCTGAGCTATGTTGTTGACACCTCTGGGCTCAGGCCCTGCTCTCTGCCACTCCTGACCATTTCATCAGACTTGTCAGATCAGAATCAAAACCCAACTCACCCACTGGTGCCTTTCTTGACCTAGGTGGACTGCAGCAGAGTCTCAGTCCTTGGCTTGTCCTCCCACTGACCCCTCCTGTAACTCCCCAGCATGAGAGGTCACTGGTCTCACCATCACGCACAATCACAAACAATAAAAAGAAATTGAGGGAATTAACAAGTAACATTTGAACAGCACAATGAATACGGACTTTTCTAAGTTGCCAAAAGCCAGGATGAAGAGCTTACTGTGAAATGCTGAATCAAACACTATCAGGCTAGTACTGAAGCAGCAAACTGAAAGATAAGAAGCGGTCCAAGGCCTCGTAATCAGACTTCTCTTGGGCAAGATGACAGCAATGACTTCACCCTGCTGAGAGGAAAACCCTGCAGACCAGTACAGAGGAGGCTCACCTGCAGGACAGACCGTTCAAACCAGTGATGACCCCAGCAGGCGGCTGAGTGCACTATGAAGTAATAACTGGCACGAGAAAAGATCCCTGAAGGGAGGCAACGCAGCAAGGAAAACTAATGGTCTGTGCAGACTACACAGTTCTGAACAAAACAACGGCTGATGCTGGCAACAGCGCTCTGCTTGCAACAGAAACCTATGTAATCTTTCAAAATGGTGCAAAACCAAAAATCTGCTTCAAGGCAGTTTGCAAGGTGATGCCTATCAGTGACTTGCCACAACTGGTCAGTGATTTGCCACCACTGGTCAAGTTCATTGATGATACGAAGAGAAAGCGTTTACAAACTCACTTAGGGTACCACTTGTACCAGCACTCACAAGGTGCAACAGGCAGACTGAAGCTCACCCTTTTCCCAATCAGTATATTCCATACTATATGGAGATCTTTGTTTAAATGGTAACAGTTTCTTATGTGGATGGTATTGCTTTCCTCTCTGGTACTTTCTGGTTGATAGAAAGCCAACAAGGAAAAATCAATTTCTCACAAGGTTGTGTGAGAAATGCGGTGATGAGATATAAAGATATAGTACCTGTACATCTAGAATAAAGTTCATGGATAAGAGTAGATGACCTCTGAAGAAAGACCATATAAAACCAGCATGTGTAAATGAATGCAGACTAACCTGTCCTTTGAGATTTCAAATTAAATATTGTTCATCTGTCTTCTTAGGCGTGCTACTGCCACACCTCAAAACTGTTACCTGCTCCTGTAAATCTTTTTCACCTTTTCCTTGAAGTTCTAGAGTTCTAGGGCTTTTTCTTCCTTGATACTTTAATTTTTTTACCAGTAGTCCTCTTATTTTATTATGAGCTTATCATGCAATCTTCTAAGTACCTCCTTAGACCAGTTCCTGTTAATTTACTGGGGACTATGTCACACTCAGACCCACTGCATTCAAGACATCTTTTTATTGATTTCCAAAACTATCTGCTTTCCCTTTTTACCTACCTTTAAGAAAAATAAAATCAGTACAATTTTAGTTTAAGAATGGCAAGCTCTACCTTGAAAACCAAAATCTATCTCAGACCTTGCAAACTATTTAACGAACTTCAACAGTTCATGGGAATAATCTGAGAACAAATTAAATTAGAAACAGACAGCACACTCCTCACACTAAAGTATTCATGGATTCTGTATAGTTTTCTGGCTTATTACTTGTTCATTAATGCTGGTTGGTTTTATTTAAGTGTTCTAATGATTTTATAAAAGCAGAAACAGCTATGGAAGTAATAAGGCTACTAGTACTACAACATTTCAACATATTTTTGAAAATACAATGCATGCATTTCGGTACTTCTGATCTTACATGTAACCTCTCTGAAAATAAAAATTAAATCCACTACAGAAAATATGTTGTAACTATAGAGAAAAAGCCAGTGGTCAGGTATATATTATGTAACTTTATAATAGTTGTACATAATCCAGGTGTGCATAATTATTGCCTATAAGAACCACAGAAACCAAAGCACTTGCTTAGTTTTCATGATTCACTCACCAGAAAAAAATTACACAGCAACCTTTACATAATCTTAGTTATGGTAAAAAGAATGTGCAAGAGATATTATTATTTACTAATTCTAAACTCCATATTCTGACTTTTAATACTTCAATTTCAAATATTAGACAATAACTAATTAAATATTTTGACCATACCAGAATACATTAAAAATAAGCCTAAATTTCATGGATAATCTCCTTCATAACTTAGTATTCTTATTTTATATACTCATGTGACATTCAATGGATTCTAAGATTACCTTAACACTGAAAGTTTTAAGGCCCTGAATATGAGAAACCCAAGTACTAGAAGTTCCTACATACAAACCTACAGTACAACATCTATGCTTTTTTAATCACACATTTGTATGTAAATCAAATAGTAAAAAAGTAAGAAAGTAGGTCTTTAGATTTAGTAGAATCAGAGACAAGCCACATGCATAAAAATCATAATTTTGTAGAATTGGAATTAATTGTTGATATTTAGGACTACAACTAGAGGGAAAAAATATGCCGCCAAACTGATAATCAGAGGAAAAAGCCCAGGTTAATCTATCCAAGTTCACTGTAGATGGGAGGTCTTTTCCTGGGGGCCTTGGGCCACATCTAGCAAGCAAGAGACAGACAAGTCATAACAGTAATATGTCAGGGACTCAATACTTGAAAAAATCTGTATGCAGAAAGATCAGAGCTTCTCTTTTTCTCTGACAGAGGAGGGGCCCCAGCTTTTATGCTTTTCTGGCAAATAGAGGGAACATGGCCAACTTTCTCTGCATTTGCTGGCCAGAAGCTGAGACAGTCTCTGTCTCAATTCAAACTTTAAAACCTTTATTGGGATGCATTTGGTTGCTCACAGGATAGAGCTTTATAGTAAGCAAAATGGGTAAGGCAGGAAAACCAGGACATAAAGGCTTTTTTTTTTTTTAATTATCCATTGATTTCTTTGATTCAAATGCACAGAAAATGTATGGGAGAGTTTTGCCAAGTGTAAATTCAAGCAAGAACAAGCAAATGAAAGTTGGTTTTTTCCTTTTGTTCAGGGCTTTCTACTCTTTGCAACAGCAGCCTCAGAGTTCCAATGCTGTCATACCAAACAATTTTCTTTGCTTTAAATCTGTGCACACACCTTCCTCAAATATTTTTACAGCTCTCCCACTAACTCATAAGTCAATTCTATGCAGCTTTCTATAAAGGACCGCAGTTGAAATGAAGTTCAGTGGTGCACTGAAGCTGCTATACAAGATAATATTTTGCTGTACTGTTGTAACTGTGGTTCAATATCTTTTGTCCTCAAATTTTAACCTCAAAAACAGCTTTCTGTACCTAGTCAACAGGACAACTGACTGTTCAGCATAAACATTTTCATTATTAACTTACATAAGAGAATAAAGAGTTCGTGGAACAAAACAAGGGGACAACACAAACATGAAGGTAACCTTTGGGCAAAGTAGAAGACATTTGTAAATTTTACTAGAATACACAAACTTACCTCTTCTGGGAGGGTGGAATTGAAGACCTCCAGAAAACCCATTACTGTCTGTGCATCTCTACCATTCCTACACCTATCAGGTAACAAAACTCCAAACAGATGTTATTATCTGAATCCTGAAAGAGAATTCAGGCAGGCATAGTAGTCTAATACTATACAGACATTTGAAAGATGTTACTGCATATTTTAACACTGACCTGTTTTATAGCCTGCTGTCTAGGGAACTGTTTATTTCTACACACCACTACTGAACCTGGCTTGCAAATCTAGAATCACAGTTCACAAAGTATAAAGAATTAATTTCTGAAGAGGCTTCCCAGTATTGCCAATTCTTACAGTTATGTACTCAGAAAGGCACTTTTTTTCCAGAAGCCCTAGTTGTAATATAATATGATTACTAGTTGTACTAGTAATATAATTATTCATAATCTCAACCTTAAAAACAGAATCTTTATTTATAAAAGCAAGATGAAAATGGGAACAATAATGGTTTAAGAATTTTAAGACAAAAAGGAAAGTTCTACACTTATTAATTTTAAGCCATACCAATAATAGAAGGGGAAGGATAACGAGGATTTGGAATTTGATGCTCTAAACAGTTGGTGCTGACAACACATTTTTCATATTAAAATCAGTTTGTTGGCATGCCCCCAGAATAGATTGGAATGACTAGACAAAACACTGTAAATACATCTCAATTGTAGATATTACCCATTTATTAATATCACAAATCACCCAATTATTTTTCTAATTCTCCCAAAGTTAATCTAAAATTTTAGTATTTCCTTATCTTTGTAAAGAAGAAGGACCATTTACAAGCCAAAATGTTGCTGACTTCCAAGGTATTCATATTCCTTTATACAACTAAATCTACAAAATTTTAAAGAAGACTATTTTCCCTGATCCCTCAAGTCCTTATATCTTCTATTACACAGAAATAAGAAGTCTTAAGACAGATTGTTGTGATTTGACACTGGTCCCATGCCAGGCACCCACAAGAGCCACTCACTCACCCTCCCCTGCCACAGCTGGGCAGAGGGAGAAGGAAAAAAAATTAACAAACAGTTCATGAGTGAGATAAGGACCAGGAGAAACACTTCAAGGGTGAAACAGGCTCAGCTGAAGTGAATTTATTACTAACAGAATCAGAGGAGGATAATGAGAAGTAAAATAAGCCCTTAGAACACCTTCCCCCCAGCCCCTCCCTCCTTCCCACCAACAGTGCAGGGAGACAGGGCATGGGGGTTTGGTCAGTTCATCTGCCTCTCCACGAGAGGAGTCTTCCTTTGTGAGGTCTCTCCCACAGGAGACAGTTCATGAACTTCTCCAGCATGAGTCCACTCTCATGGGCAGCAGCCACACCACACCTGCTGCAGCATGAGCCCCTCCCATGGGCATACCATCCTCCCAAAACTGCTGCACCCTGGCTCTCTCTTTCCACAGGATGCAGTCCTCCCTCTATCTCCACCAAATCTTCCACTGGAACACAGCCTCTTCCAGGCATCCACCTACTCTGGCCCGGGCACCTCCACCATGGGCTGCATGTGGATCTCTGCATCCCACGTGGATCCATGGGCTGCAGGGGGACAGCTGCTCCACCTTGGCCTGCACCACGGCCTGCAGAGGCACCTCAGCTCTGCATGCCTGGAGCACCTCCTCCCCCTTTCTTCACTGACCTTGGTGTCACTATGTTGTTTTCCCTCACATGTTCTCACCTCCTCCTCTTCTCAGGCTAGAATCCAAAACCTTGTGACTTCAATTTTAATTCTTAAATCTGTCATCACAGAGGCATTACCAATCTCTCTCACTGGCCCAGTTCAGCCAGCAGCGTGTCCATCTTCAGAGCCATCAGCCATTGGTTCTGCCAATGGCTGCTTCCAGCAGCTTCCTCACAGGAGCCATCTTTGTGGCACCCCTGCTATCCAAAACCAGGCCACGCCAAACCAGAACACAGAGTTCCAGAATTTGCTGTACAAACATAATCACAGCAAGCAAAACATTCTTCCAAAAAGTGTTCATAATTGAGTGACACAGGGATCCAGCTAAAAACTTTTGCCATAGCTCAGAATTTGCTGGAACAAGAAAAAATTTCAGTTCACCACTAAGAACAAAAAAAAGTCATTGAATAATTTAAGAGACTCATAAATGCCTTCTTAGTCATGAGCCTAAACTAACATTTTAAAAGAATATTCTTTCTTTATAGCAAATCCAAAATGTTTCCATAACTAGATACAAACAAATTTAATCTGCACAAATAGATTGGTAATTGATGATATCTGCTTAACAAGAACAAACAGTATTAATATTATACTCTCTCCATAGTGAAACTGGCTGCTAAAGCTAGATTTTTAATGACCGCAACATTCCTATACCAGGATACTATGTATACAATTAACTTTTATTTTCTTTCAAAAAAGTTAGATGAGAATGGAAACAACTGAACAGTGCATTTGGGGGTTCAACTGTATTTCCAAACTAGTTTCAACTTTAGCTCTTTATCTGCCAATGTTTTCTGCTTAAGTACCAAGAAGGCTAGTTTGGCTTAGGTAAAAAAAACCAACTTCTTCTTCATCTAAAAAAAATAAAGAGTTAATAAACAATTCTGTTTCATACTGCAAGTTAGTTTAACCATGCATTGGAATCTTAGAGTCTCTGAAATCTGTTTTAATTAGGGGGACAAAGGCATAACAAGTATTGCAATGAAAACAACAGCACCCAATGCTACATGGACTTGGTGTAAGCTAATACAATTTCAGGAGATGATGAAATACTCATAGCTACTTTCTAAATCCATCCAAAAAAAATTAAAACACTAAAATTGCACTTAAATATTTAAATTATCCAGGGAAATTATATTAGGAATGCCTCTAAACGGGATTGTCATGGAGGTTTTAGTAAAGGACACACATATGAAAGCATCGATTTTTGTGTTGTTTCTCCCTTAGACATTTCTAAGTCTACTGAGTGAACACCACCACTGAAGTTGACCTTCTTGCTTATACTTTCCTGAATTAAAGCACAGAATGAGAACAGATGTATAGTCAAATCAATAATTACAGCAACATTTTGAGTGGCTCTTAAGACAAAAATATTTCCAACAGGTGTCCAACTACCTGATTTTATTGTTTCTTTTTTGCTGTCTATTCCATAAATTGATTATTAAGAAAAACAAAAACAAACAAAAAAAGGTGCAATCATAACAAAACAAAGGTAATTACGTGAGATTCTCCCCTTTTTGTATGTTGTTTGGGGGTAAAAATGCAAACAGACTATTCATGCTACACTGAAAATCTTCAAGGGCTCTAAAGGAGCCATATTAAAAAATATTCTTCACCTATAAAATGCAGAAGTACCATAATACAAAAGACTTCAAGAAGAATTATCTGCCTGGTGCTCTTGAACACCTTTGCCACTCAAGATGTTAAAAAATCATGGCTTGTGGCATAGGTAAGGAGTGAACTTCAGAACCAAGCAGGAACTCAGCCTGTTTGCCAGCCCCTCCTACAGTCACAAATCCAGGGGTTCCAGCCTTGCAGGGGTTCCTCTACACTTACTGCTTCTTGTAAGTCTGCTGAACTAAAATGGGTGCATACTGAGTGATCAGAAACTTAAAGCTTTCACAAGAAATACCTGCAATGAGGTTATTTTCCCACAGCTTTCAGTAGAAACCATGCACATACTCACAGAATATCTGATACACGTGAAAGTCACCGAAAGTGTGACTATTTCTAAAAAAAGTTAGAAAAATGCTAACCAATTATTAGAAATCTCTGCCCACCAATGCAACAATCTCATCATACATGCATTTTAACACACTTGTCCAAACTGACCAATAACTAACTGGTTGAAAATACATCTTTGAAAAATGTCAGAGTATGAAATTACCTAAAATTAGAACAGAAGCAGAACACCATCTTCAAAATACAAACCAGCCTGGATATTAAAACACTGGATTTTCTTTCTCCCTTGCAATTTGGCACACAGCTAAAAGTCCAAAACCCTAAAGGAATTAAAAAGGAGGCATTCACATCAAGAAAGTTCCTCAAGAAGAAATCCAGAAGCTGTTTTTTGATGTGAACCAACAGTAGTGCACAAAGCAGTAGCTGGTCTGGTATGACCCCTTTTTATCTTGCTAAATTCCAAAGGGAAACCAAGTTGGTTTTCCCCAAAACACTGCTGAAAGGTATTTGTACCACTACAGAAAGAAATTAACCTAATCCAAGCAACAGAGTTTTGTACTCGGAGTAAAGGAATGCATTATGAAAATGTTTGAAAGAAGATGCAGTGTAACAAAAACCTCAAATACCAAAGATCACTGCAGCAGCATTCTTGCTGTATGCTGTAGCATGGACAGAGAAAAATACTGTGGGAGGAGAGAGCTCACATCAGAGCATTGTCTGAAACAGCAGACAGCAAGGTCCTGCTACACAAGGCAAGGTCAACGCAACTGGAGAGTCATCTGTTTAAGAAAACACACTATTATTAGATGCAAGTTATGCAGCACTTGTGCATACTAATAGAGTAAAACCATTACCCCAAAAATAAATATTTTCAAATGGTAGCTTCAAGTTCACTCTCAGTGTTTCTACTTTTTGTGTCTCATTTAAAACATTGAAATGAGTAACATAAAGAATACTGAAAATACCTGAGTATTTTATTTTTTAATTACTTATGAAATGTTACAACTCAATTCAAATACAATAGTATATTCAGTTTTCTTTTAATGAGGAGGCACCATTGAAAATGTTGCAACAAGTTATTAAAAACTACTTACTGATAGCAATGTAGAATAAAAAGTATCCCACAGTGGACAGCCTACTTAAACTGTTATGATATGCCTCAGACTGTGAAATGTCATGGTACATATACTGGACCGCAGAATACACATCCTTGTAAAAGACTCAGGCCTGCACTGTCTCTATACCCAAATGCTAAATACCCAAATACACCCGAGTTTCAGATGAAAAGAATGCAGGAGGCAGCTCCATGGAGCACGTCACATACTCCACAAGGTTTGTGTTCCTGCTGCTCTAAATAATTTACTGAAAGAGCTGGTATTACCTGTGGCACGGTCACTGACACTTGATAAACTGGAGCATTGTAGTGTACTCTGGAAGAAGAATGATTCTGGTGGAGAGTTAAGCTTGTTCCTCTTAGCTCTTGTAGTTTACCAGTTTTCAGTAAGTGCTGCCACATCAAGGTCTTGCTTGAACATGTCAGATCATTTATGAATGACTGGGCAGTTAAGAAGAAAGTACTATGGATGGCCTAGTTTAAAATCAGTGACATTAATAATGTCTTGCACAGAGATGTCAGCATGACGCAGTATGCAAAGCCAGAGGATCAAACTTCGATCCCACATCGAGATATTTACAAATTAACTTTTGTTTCATGTAAAACCAAAATTCTGTGCCTCGAAACAAAAGAAAAATACTAGAGACCTCCCAATACAGGAAATTCATAGAAAATCTGTCAGTACTTTACCCTCAGCTCTTAAGCACAAGTCTTGTTTCAGCAGATAGACAATTTGCTCAAAAAAATCAAGGAGTAAAATATGACCAATATCTAGCAGAACCATAACTATGGAAAACCCTACCCACTAGCAGATATATATATATATCTATATAGGTTTGCCAAGACAAATAAAGCAGTATGCAGAGTAAGCTGGACTGTTCTCACATAATATGTACTCAGTCATGTAGGCCCTCAAGTACATGTGCAACACCTCTCTTCTAAATTATTAAGAAGGCTCAGGAAGGGACAAAACTAATCTAAGGAAAAACATGGATTTCATGTTAGCATGCTTTCTAAAACAGAGATGTGATGAAAAGTGTTATTTACAAATGAATCAGACTGCATATTAAAGGTACAGACAGCTGTTAACCTGTTGTCTGCACAATCAAATGATAGCCATTGCCCAATGAAACCATCAATGGCTGCATTGTGAACAGGCATGAGAGTAAGTCTGTCCACGCTGGAGCTGCATGATTCATTCCAATGTTTCAGTTACTGGTATTTTCAAGAAGTATATAAAACAAAAAAAAAAAAAGTGAATTATTGCTAATAACACGTATCATTGTCATTTATAAAATTTAAGAGTCATAGTCATGACCCAAAATCCATTTTGCAGTAAGTGCTGTAGAAACAGGAAACAAAATGACTACCCATGTTCTGAAATGCAGTCATCAGTGTTTTAAAAGAAAAACACTCTTAAAGAAATGCTTTTGTAAATATGCACATAAATTAAGATGATCACTTAAAAACCCCTTAGTTTTAATGCTTAATGAAAAAAATTCCTATGCAAATCACAGACTTCTAATGAAACAATAGATCAATTATTTTTTGCCTCCTTTATAACTGAAGTTTTCCTTTAATTTTCATTTAAAATCCAAGAACTATTGCTATATTATAGCTGCTCTTCTCCAAAAAAAAAGAAGAGCTGCTAATGAAGCAAAATATTTCTGGGGATATAAGTCTACAATCTTTCCTGAACAATCATAACTGTCACTTTTCAATACGTGCCTTGCTTCTATACTGGACTTCTGTGCAGGTTCTAGTCACCAGTGGATCTCAACATTCATCTTTCTCTTAAATAAAACAACCCTTTGATAAAAGAAATACTCACTTCTATGGGTACTTACAAATAGTGCTCAAACTGTTTAATGACATTCTTTTGGATAACATAAATAGAGAGAATTTCTTTTTCTCATATTACAAATCTCCAAAATCTCAAATTATCTTATCTTTTTCATGAACTTGCTCTATGATCTCCAGTAAATAGTCTTGAGAAATTTTTTATTCTTCAGTAGGGTTTTCATGCTTCTTGATCTAAAAATTTTACCTTGTGGCATTTTTTTCCTACTTAATGTCTTGGAGCTCTGGTTTGAACATCACGCTTTTATTGGATAAGATGTAGCACATGAAATCAATGTTAACTGACAGGACAGGAACTGCATTGCCTGGCCTACAGTCACAAAATCTTAATAACAAACTTTTAACCATGTATGAAAACACGAATGAACTCATTACAGAATCTGAGATTACTACCTCAATATGGCAGTACAAGAATGAATTCTATAGAGATGACTAAGGAAGTGAGATTTTTAGTAATCTTGTACAAATTTATGCAGACTGGACATGGTCTTTTATGTCTTGGGAATTTCTCTCGAGCACTTCCTAATACACAAAACATCGTGTATGTTTCTGGTTTCACCTTGTATGTTTCATTGCTCACAGATTTGCTTAGGTGTTTTTGTAACAATCACAAACACTGGTTGTTTGCCTTTGATTTTTCAAGGGATGCGATACCACAGATCAGAGGTGATTATTTGTAGCTGGAAAGACATGACTTCTTAAACTACATAATAGTCACTGCTCTGCAATGATTACTAAGTGCCTGCTTCATAATTAGCAGGTTCTCTGATCCTCTTTGAAATATACAAATATAAAGCATGGAAATATTTTGTGAACTTTCATCATACAAATAGAGAGGATTGAAATTTTTCGAAAACTTTTTATCAAACTTTTAGCATAATAAATACAACAAGAAGGCCAATTCTCCTTCTTACACAAATGCCTCACTATGAAACAAAACATTTTACTGTCTCTTGACGTACAGCTGATCTTTCAGGCATTTCTCTACCACTCTTAACGCAGCTCTTTCATTTCCTTTATCAGAAGAAGCCCAGTTCACAGTCACCTGTGTAGGCTCTTCCCTTTATCACCTGTGCTGGTGGCATCCCAAGAGGGTGCAGCAGAACAGATAAGCATCACACCTAGACACTTTGGTCCTGATCCTACAAACACTTCAGCAAAACTACTTCTATAAATGTTTGCAGACTTTGAGTCTTTCTACCTCAACAACACTTCACCGAGTGGGGCAAAGAGAAGTCTGGAGCTGGGAGGAATGCATTGCCCCTTCACGCCTGGGTGCCAGAGCCTGCAGCACCCCCAAAGAGCAGAGATCCACTGGGAGGGGGAGAGAGAGCACCCCTGTCGCTTACAGGCACAGGCTCCTTCCAACGCCACATCTCCGATGCGCCGCACCAAGCTTGGACTAAAATTTGCCAGACTTCAACGCAAAAAATACAACTGTTTGTACAATCGCAGTGGAAGAGAAAAAAGCGAGGGATGAATTTGTAACAATTTCTAGCCTGTGGGCTAAGGGCAGCCCACTCCAGTTTTCTTTTGCATTTGGGATTTTCTTGAACCCTCCCGGAGAAAGGGGAAGAGCCCTTAAGCCGAAGGTCAGGCGGGGAGGGCGAAGGCAGCGGGGGCTGCGGAACATGGCCGAAAGC
>VZTN01006712.1:121173-143298 GCA_013400515.1 Erpornis zantholeuca | reverse complement strand
CCCGGCTCCGTGCCTCGCCCCGGCAGCATCTCCGGGGACAGCGCGGAGCCTGGGGAGGGCGGGGGAACGCGGCGTGGTGTCCGCCGGCGCTGCGGGACAACGCGGTTTGGTGAAGGCAGCGGTGCATCTCTGCCTGCGATTTTTTCCACAAGAAGTGCAAGAAGGAAGAGTGTCGTAAACTTCCAGTTTACAGGAATCATTCTTAATTTTTAAACTGGCGGGTTTAAAACGGGTAACACGGGTTTGTTTAGAACGTTTTTATGTGAAGGGCACCGATTCTCGTTACGACGATATGCGGAGATTTTGTCCCACTGTGGAGCTATAAAACTTACAGTTTATTTATTTCATTGTCTTTCAAAGCAAGGAACTCATCGTACCATTTTACGTTATACTATTTACATTATACTACTACTTGAAACATCAGATATATCCCTACGTATTCTACTTCGTTACCTGAGCAAACACGCATCACCTCATTGCTACAACTATCTTGTGAGCATAATACAAGAGTATTAATGTCCCGTAGATAGTAATAATAGTGGAGAAAGTCTGTTAGCAATTAGTATATTCAACAAATACATCAGAAAAGCCAGTGAGGTTACCCACTGGTAAGTTATGTATTTTCAAACATTTTTTATGTTGTAATTTGGGTTTTTTAAACAAATTAGGTCGGATATAGTGTTTTTTATATTTATTCACTTATTACTTCCTGGCTTTACATTTATTACCTATTCTGAGTCTTTCCATGGCTTACAGATTCTGGTTATTAGAACTGAGAAGAAAATACATCCCCTATAGTAAAGCACCTTTATCTCTTTAGCAGAATACCATCTAAATAATTTGTTTAGGAGATATGAGAGGTGGCCAGTCTGAACTAATTTAGGCAATTAACTCATAATATTGGTCATTCTATACTGAAATACAGTAGATACTGGATAAAATCCAGGTCCTGCAGAAAATTTAACATTCCCTTTACCTCCAGCATGGCTGGGAGTTTATTCACTGCATATAGTATCCAAAAAATGCCATAATACAGTATTCAGAAAAAATTAAAATTTGAGTAGTGAATCTTTTCCAACTCATGTTTTGTGTGGTCTGTGTATTTTTTGGTACTTTAATATATTTAGATCTTGAATATTGGCTCAAAATACATTCAATTAATAATATTCTAGAGTACACTATAACTTGTGTCAGTTGCTTCACAATAAGTCATGCAATGGGTTTTCAGGTCTACAATAGTGACAATGAATTATCCTCCAAACACACAGGCAACAACAACCGTTCCATGGAACCTTTTTCCAGTTTCTTTCTACTTTTCCATTTGTTTTAAAGAGTGCAGGAAAGTTGCTAACACATTATTCCAGGGGAAAATATATATAATTTTTCCTTTACAATGTGTTTGCACTTTTTTTCAACTTCCAAAATTCCAACAATAAAAGATGTCCTATACTGAAAAGAAAGTGTTACGTTTTACTGAATGGAAAATTTGGAGAAATCACCATATCCTTGACTTGCCAAAAAGACATCTGTCATTAGGCACACATTAATGGGCCAGCTTAGCATCCCAGGGATCATTAATAAGCTCGAGCAATTTGTTGTGTTAAGCACCTTATTCTTGATTTCCAGCTCCTCACCTGTAAATTGAAAACTTCTTGTTTCACCAGGACACTGGATGATTATTTAATAACAGTAATATTTTTGAACAGTGTGAAAGTTACAAGTCAAATACAACAGTGATTGGTGCTCTCTACAAAATAATTAGATGCTCATTTTCTCCAGGACAACATTTGCTTCTCTGAATACTATAGGAAAGAAGAAATTATTAATATCACAAAGCTGCAGGACTGCTCTTTTCCTAAAATGCATTTATGCAATTAACAGTTCATAAATTGCATCCTTGCTACCAAGCATTGCAGGATGAGAAAATTTTGAATATGAAGAAATAATGGCATCTAGATATACCTAATAAAGTTGCTGCAAGCAGACGTGCTTGGGAAGAAGCTCATTTCCTTGGTGACAAGTTGGAAAGCTGTTGTTAGGATTGTTACCCAGGATGTCTCTCCCTGATTGTACACACCGTGGAAGTGACTCCCCCCCAGAAAAGTCACTGACCTTTCCTCAAATTTGTTCCCAAGGTGGGAGAACCCTGCAGGCAGCCATAATTCCACTTTCTCTGGGGGACTCCCACACCTGGGCTTTGCAGAAGTGAATTTTGAGCTGCCTGGCAATCTCAGTGTTAAACAGATAAAGAAACTATTTTTTTTGCTGGGCTTAGCTCACGGTTCATGGTTTCTTTTTAACATTCTCAGCCAAGCAGACAGTGTCTTGAGAGTGCTTCAGTTTTCTCTCTCATTGTACATCAGTGTCTCCCCTGTTCTCACGAGAACTCACTGTTAGTCATCACATTGTACCCCACTGCTCCATCAGGCTTGACAATACAGAAAGACAACATATCCAGCTCAAATATAGTATTTATAGGTAGAGAAAAATATAGGACTTCCAGAAAATATTGATGTGTCTCACAGTCTTCTACCAACCATGCATTTTGGAGTTTGGGTTACAGAATTGATTTAGAGATGAACTTCAAAGTGATGCATAAATATTAAAATGCACACATTGCCATGAGATGGTAAGTATTAGACTCATTATACAGATGGGAAAACTAAAGCAATGTGAGTTTACTTGGGCAATTTTCCCATCAGGAAAAAAAGTAACTACAGTGGTAGCATCAGTACTCAAGAATACCTGACTTTTTTTCTGCACCCAGTCTGAACTATGTATTACTTGCCTAACCCCTGCAGTATAATGTACAAAGGAATATTTTGGTTTTAATTGTGGTATTATATAGCAATATTTTCAAACAATTTATTTAACAAATTACATAAAACACTTAAAATATGCTTTTGATTTAAAAAAAAATAGCCAAAAGGTTTTTCCTTGGGCTTTGCTCCAAAATTTACTCTTCAGCTAGGACTAAAGAAAAGCACGCACACTTGCACAAATGCAAACAGAAATTCTAAAAGAAAATTAGAAACACATGAAAGTAAGGACTGAGAATGTTTTCTTAACTGCACTCTGGTTTCAGTACAGCAAAATTTTCATTGATTTACTAACGGGTAGACAGTTTTCTTGTGAAGGAACACACAGGCCTTATCTGCAATTAATTCTTCTCTTCCAATAAACAAATTATCATTCTGCAGAAGAACAGCCCATGGAGGCCGGGTGGCGACTGCTCTGTCAGGGCATCTCAGCTCTCTCTGTAAAGCACAACTCTCCTTCAGTCATGAAGGGATTCTGCCCCGTGAAAACAGTTCTTACAGAAAGGCAGTTTCACTTAAGACAATTATTTTATCAAGAGTCCAATTTTTAGGCTGTTTGTGATTGCTAGATAAATAATTCCAACCAGTACAACTTCTATACTGATTCAAAATAATAAATAAATAAGAAAAACTACTTGAATTTCAGAAATTGTTTTTAAATTATTAACTCTGAAGTGAAGATTTCTTATGAAGTCTGCTATTCTCCAAATGTTCCAGAAGCTTTGTAACTATATTACAAACTTAATATTACTTTATGTGATGTGAGGTCGGTTTTGCCTGACTATTATAACTATCAGCAGTCATGGAGGCAATTCTCGAAGTCTAATGAACTTGCTCAAAGACTTTCTGACATTTCAATTAGGAAAAACAAAATGTATCTAGATTTAAAAAAATAACAGTTTAAAAAAATCTGAAACAATGAGCTTTGGAACTGACATCACCTGTTTGACTTTCAAATAATTTATAAAGTCATGCCCCAATTAGTCTTTGGAAGAGATACAAAAGGTTTTGTAGTAAACTTGAAAAAAAGCTCACACACTTTTTTCAATTATCTCTAGGAGAGAACGTTTCTGCTAAGAATAATTAACTATAAATATGGAATAATTACATTATCTTTTTTTTTGGCTACACCAGTTTTAGTCTGAGAAATTTCATATTTCAGTGAAGTAGCTCCTGATATAGATCAAAGAAAGCCTTTTATGCCCTAACTGTATTCCCACTGTATAACTTAGCTATGTCTTTAGTATGCCATTATTCATGACAGTTTTTAAAGTTAGAGACTACATTAGAATACAGGTCCTCAAAACATTGGAGCATTAGTTCTTTTTTATTTCATATTACACTTAAGGGACAATGGAAGTCTAAGTATTAATACTAGTAATTGAATTAAGTTAATAAATTTAATAAAATTGAATACTACACTATAATTTTCTGTTACTTCTCCCTAAAAAAAAAACCAAACAGAAGATGGAAAATACATAGGTATTAATTGCTTAATCTATGAAAATTTGGAGGTCAATAATATATATAAAGATTAGCAATATACATAAAGTGGCAAGCAACTAGCACTTTCATCCCACATCCAATTATACAGTCATGATGAAAATGCATTGAAAAGCCTGCTTTATTACTTTCCTCATATTGTCTTGGATTTGAAGTTCCCCAAATACACAGTAAAGTCCTTAATACATTTATAATGTATTAAGGATACATTAATGTAGCCTTAATGTGTTGTTTCTTGCATAAAATTACATGGTCTAACCAGAATGGAGTATTTTCCTGAGCATCTAAATAATAAAGCCTGATTGATCTAAATTATTACATGTATTTTTTTAATGCCATTAACTGTTCAAGTTCACCCAGTTAATCCTGCTGAACAGTATTTCTAGGCTTATTTGTTCTGACTGACATTTTCAAGGGAGCTTCACCAAAGGGTAGTTCATGATTGTGTTTCTAGTTTGCATACCGAAGTATTGCTGCACTCACAGATTTCCTTCATCTGCAAAGCAACAAATTGCCTGACTTGCTCATGCTCTGTCATTTCATTAAACAAGCAGCCAAGAAAATTAGTTATTCATGTAATAAATTATAAAATCAGTATGGTCTTTAATGCTCACTTGTAAAGAACAACCAGTCTACAGGTGGAATTTAATACTAACCCCATTCAGTTCCTTTACTGGCAACCTGCCATGGTATACATTTGACCAAATTCAAGAACCAACACAAAAATTTGTTTAGGTAAGCAACCAGAACAGTTAAAGCCATAAGATGTTTTAACTGTTTGTTTTTCTTTTAATAGTTGAAGAATATGGGTGTCAGCACAATGGACAATCACATTAGAAAACATGTAATTACCCAGTACGTTAGTATTTTTCTCTTAATGTTAAGGTATTTCATGTTGGGTGATTCCAAGTACCCTCTACATAAAAAGGGTAACTCAAAATCCTGTAGTGTTTTCACTGTACTGTAATTCACTGCAATTTTAATGCAGCATTACACTAACAGAATAATTGAAAAGGAAAATACAGTGAGCAAAATCTTTTAGCACTGTAACAGCACCCATGTTTCAGCCTGGTAAGCACTTCAATGCTTTGCTGAAATATATAAGAGGTAAGTAAATAATAATCTAGTGTTTTCTACAAAGTCAGGCTGACTGATTAGGTGTTGAAAATATGAGAGCAAGGGAATGCTTGTGGTTAATAGTTGTCCAGAAATGAGCATTTATGACCAGGACTTTCCATGGAAGAAGCCAGACAATCAGATTGCAAGATGGGTAATCACTATTTGCTCTTTGCTCATGAAATTAAAAAAAGGATATTAACTTTGCAATATCTATTACAGTCTTCTCCCCCCAAAAGGAACATTATTAAGTTTACTGTAAATTCTAAAAATACGTATTTTACAATCCACTTGTAAAGTTCTTGTACTAAATATTGAAAGCAAAAAAAATTGCCTTGTTCCATTGTCACATCAGTGTACATAGTTTCACAGCTAGTTCTGAACAACACAATTTTATGTAACCTTAAATACAACAGAACTTTAGTAAAATATTTTTTCTTTTATAATAAAACCAAAATAAACTTCAGCTTCTGTTTTATATGCCAGTTGAGATTTTTTGCAGTAATTCCTTCCACATCTGCTCTGCAGCTTTCAGGTTTATAAAAGCAGCATCTCCCAATTTCCTTTCATCAAGATATCCATATGGTGTGTTTTATAGACATGTTGGTACCGTTTAACACTGAGTCACTAATTACAACTTGGAGTCATATAAATGCTAAGGCTAAGAAAATAAATACATGTGGTTATGAGGCATTTAATACTGAAAATCCCAGACAACCTAGTCAAAAATTCTTCGAAGTGCGATAACATACCAATAAAGTACCCTTGAAATTATCACAAAAGCCATAAAAACAAAATTAAGAACTAAAGTAAAAAAGTAAATAATAAAACTATACACAAGGACCACCAAATTCTAAACTAATGACCTAAGTCCATGAGCAGAAAAGTTACCAAGAAGATTGTGACAGTAAACTGCTGCTAAAGAACCAAATGGTTTGTGAATGGGGCTGGTATGGAAAGATCTTCATAAAATACTTGTCCAAAACAAATTTCTAGGATTTCGGAAGACAGTACAGTGTTGACATCTCGTGTTTTCAAGTTTCTCAGTTGCCAATGTATTGTAAATGTCATTGGCTTTCCAGTCAACAGTCCATCACCCTTGGCAGCATTTGAGGGGACAGATGACCTTAAACCACAATTATCTTCACTATATGCAGGATTAGGAGTTTTGCAGTGTCCTGACTGATCTATAGTGCTGTATTCCCTTTTCTGTGCACCCTCACTGCACACCCAATATTCCTGTCTCCTTGAAAGTACAACCATAGTAGCTCCCATTGATTCCACCTCGGAGAGACGGCAGTGTAAGCACAACTGAGGAACTGAAAGTAGCTGCTGTTCTTTACAGCAAATTGTATGTGAGCATGATATGATCTATATAACAATTCGGGGGCCTACACATATCTGTTAAGCTCCAGAGAAAGAGATCTAGGCACATGCAGTGTAATCCTTCGTTCTTCTGTCTGCAAGTTCCTAATGCGTTAAAAACATTTAAATGGGAGAAATGGAATGTGAATAATGCTTTTTCATTAATTATCTACCTGGAACATTATTTATAAGTGTGCAAATGAAAGAGGAAATCTGTCTTGTCACAAAAAAGATCAGTAAAGACTGCAAAAATGCTTTTAATCTTGAAATGAAGTTCTACATATCCAAGGGGACAAAAGGCAAATTAGAAAAATATGCTACAAAAATATCTGTGGCCATTGGAGAACTTGGAAAGACCAGAACCCTCCAGAAAATTTTAAAGAGCCAAATCAAAGTGGCAAATATATTTCTCTTGCGGAAAACAGTATTTAAGTTTCTTGATTGAAACTGACATCCAGAGAGCTACGGGCTAAAATAAGGTAGTGTCCATTACCTTAAGCCCAAGGTTTCCAGGTTTAAAAAAAGGCATAGTAAAGAAATAGATATGTGGGTATAACTAGTTTTCCTATATTTTTCCATGCTAATCATGGGATACGGGCTGTAATCTGAGGCAAGCAACATGCTGTCAAGAGTATTCTTATATAATCAGCAGAGAACAAACTGTTCCTTCTCTTCCTTAAATCTGTACCAAATCACACAGACAGGCTTCACTGGGACAGCTTTGCTACAGACTACTTGCCAGTGAGAGAACAAAGATTTTCCTCCAGACTTTTCCTTTCCCTTTTCTCCCCCTTCTCTCCCCCCTCCTAAGAGAACAGGAGATACAAGAGGCTGTTCTGTAAAACTGTGTCAAGATGATTTATGATAGACATTGACATTAAAATTTACAAGTTCTGTTGATGCAGAAAATATGGTTAATCTATAAAGTTTATAGCTTGTCTTAATATATGTATATGTGTATGTTTCACACCTTCCATCCTTTCTTGAAAAAAACACAACTGTGTTGGTAACATCAGAAATTAAAATTAGCCACCTTTTTTGCAATTAACAAGTAACAAACTGCCAAGGAAATAGAGCTACATGATTCTGGCAGGTAAAGCAGAAAAGGGAGATGAATCATGTAAGCAAATGAGGCTTGTGGGGAAGAAAAGGCTACCTTTCTACTTGCAGTCCTCCCATGCGAGATTTCAGGTTGTACTATTTTGTTATCACTCTCCATTTTTAATAATGAAAAAATGTTTTGTCATATGGCAAGAATAAAGAACACCAACTAAGTGTTTTCATATGAACTCCCTACATACATTACTGCAAATAGCAGAACACAGGGTCTTATTCATATTACATAAAGATGATGTTTAATGAAGAAATTCAACACACATCTATTACAAGGCGTTGATTGACATGAAGTATTTCTGGCAAACTGAAAAAAACCCCAATACAATCAGGTTTACTGCTTAAAAGCAAACAGCTTTTTCCTTCACTTTCTGATCAAAATTCAATAGTGACTGAACAATTTTTATGGTAATATAAAGGAATATCTGTTTTAAGAAATAAAGTACTAATGGGAAAACAAGAAAATAAATATTCATATCTGATTCACAGTGCACTGCGTGCATTTGTATAAAATAAAATGGATTTGCCACGTCCCCTTTCCAAATAATATTTAAAAGGTTTTTCTCTTCTCTAACATTACTCAGCTTCCCAAAAATTGTCCAGTACTTCCTATGAAGTAGAACAACACCTAAAAGTGCCAGTTAACACCAGCAAAATACTCCAGCCAACCTTCCAATGGAAAACATGTTGACAAGTATTTTTTCTAGCTCACTGTAGCACTTAGCTACGTTACCTCCTCCCTTTCTAGTATTTCTCTCCCTTAAATTTAGTTGGTTCAACCTTTCCCAACTTTACCAGGCTTTAGGCACAAAGTCTGGTAGACGTCTGTGCTCAAAAGCTTGCACAACTTCCTTATTTAATCAGCTGCTCTACCTGAAGAGGCTCTTCCAGCACACCTGCTCCTGTCCACAGCCCTGTGCTTTGGTGACCAGAGCAACAGTCACTGGGAAACCCTGGCATTGGAAATACTTAGCAGCAGGGATTGGGGATGAGGTACTAGATGATGTATAAGGCTTCCCTGCCTCAGCACCTGCACCAAGAACCTGCTCAAGAACTCTGTAGGGGTCTCACCCTAGGCCCAAAATAAAAATTATGAGTGGAACAGAAATATTTTATAAATCCTCCAGCCAAACAGGAGAAAAACAGAAGGCAACAATTACAACTTGCTGGTCAACTGCTCCGACTGCATATGGGCTCTGTTTCTGTGCAACATTAGAACCGGTAGCCTAAATTCATCCTAGCCCACTACAAATTGCCACAAAGAATTTAACAGTGAGAATGTACTTGTTATCCCTCCCTTTTTAATTTTTTTTTAAAAGAAGAAGAAGAATGTTTAGTATATATGCTACATATCCAGACTGCATCACACCCAGTACTATCACTACTGGTAAGATGTCCAATTACAAGATGCCTGCCAACTCACTGATGTTTACATGAAGGGGGCAGACCCTCTCTCCTTGCTCCCTAGAATTTCAGAGAGAGCCTTGCCGAAGTCCTCCAATACCATCTAGAATCTTTTCCTCTGGGAGGGTGCAGCATACATCAGAGAAAAGAGTTTAAGAGATTATTCAAGGGTCTGCTGAGCAGCATTCTGTGTAGTCAATAAAATGCTTCAATAGCATTTGGAATCCTACTTAAATTTAATATTTACACTGTCTACATCACGTTTTACTGAAAAGCTTAATGTCTAGATCTGTGGATTTTGATTTTTAAAAGGATTTTATCTTACGTCCTAAGGAATAAATTAAGAAAGACAGCCCCACCTGCCGACAGAAGTGTCACAGTACAGGGGGAAAATTAACTTCCTGCTCGTTGGCCAGAAAACATGAGTTTTCTTTTCACCTCTTGCACAGAGACCCCAGAAACACTTCATTCCAGCAGAGCAAGAACTCAAACCTCTTTTTCCCTTTGCTGAGCATGTAAACCCAGATGACAAATTAGTTTGTTATCCTTTCTAGAATTCACTGCTCCTTGACAGGCTAATGTACAAACTCCATTCAGTAGTGTCAAAAATACAATTCAATAAAAGCTAATTAAAGAATAATCATCTGAAACCTATTTGAAAAGTTCATCTGCATGTTTTATCTCATGTACTACTTCTTGTGCTCAAGATTATCAGAACACTTTATCAAACCAATAAGGGGATAACTTGCAGTGCTCCTAAGTATTTTGCAACTTTAGTGAAGTTTGTTTTCCAAGTAATAATTGGAATGCTTTGTAATTTTAAAGTCCTTTGATCTCTTTTCCTTTTGTTTGGGTTTTGGGGTTTGAGTGAACAGCATAATTCTGTAATTTTGTTTCAAGAGTTTTATTATCCAGTAAAAGCCTTTGTCTCTTATGCTATGTCACTAATTATTTCTAAATAAATATATTAATACTATCCAAAAAGCTCTTTTTCCCCTCTTTCCTCAAAGCTTAAACTTCCATCTATTATATATTTGTGGCTGTTCCAAAGAACACAGAGAACTGCCAAGAGAAAGTGGCAAAGTTTCTTTCACAAACAATCTTCCCTTGCCTATGCCTGGCAGTTAGATCTCTAGGAAGGACCTTGCTTTTCCTTTATTTTAGAGCATGTGAAACAAACAGCATTGAGTCCTTCTATGATGTGTTAATTTTTGAGCACACGAAGTGAAGAGGATCCTGGATGGACAGGCCAACACTGCCAGTAATTCCCCACGATATAACTCATAGTCCCCTCACCAATTTTTCCCTAAGTTACACCCAGAAAAAAAGATTTGTCACTTCCTCTCAAAGCTCTCAAGAGCAAGCTTGAGAAGTTCACTTCTGTTATCATCTGCTCTTACAAAAGCTGACAACACTGTAGAAGTAGCGCTTCTGTAAGGATAATAAAAATTAGCAATCTTTTTGTAATACGTAGCAAACACAAATTCTTTTCCTCTTTGGTGAAAAATTAATTATTGACACACTAGATAATGGGAAGCACAAGGATGAATTAAGTATCACCTTGTGACAAGTGGGACAAGAGTTGGATTCCAAACATGATGTATAGTAATAAAACAGAACAAAAAAATCCCAGAAACAAACTGCCACTTGGACACAGGAAAATTTAACTTTACTCATCTGTCAATGCTACAGTGTTTCCAGCTGTGAAATTAATGTATGGAAGTTGATGAAGCTTCATTTTGTCACTAGCTTGTTGCAAGGCGTGAGACGTGATGCAGCATGCTAATATTTGCAGAATTTGAGGCATATGTTCATGTTTACCAGGGACTGTTTGATTAACAGTTCTTTCATTAAGGTTTAGAGTCACTACATTCAGTTACATTCCACTAATCAATACAAAACCAGAGATAATTCTTCAGGATCATTTTATTAGCAACGAGGAATATAAATCTCTTATGAAAATATTCTTAGCATTTCAATATATAATAATTGTCTATAAAAATATACTACTACATAACAAAGCCAGTAACTTCTACAAAACATATAATTCAACATATATTTAACAATATATAGGACATAGTAAAAATCCTTTCATTAATGCTGAGGGTATTTTACCCCCTTTTTGTCAAACAATAATTCACATAACATAGGAAATTACTCATTCTGATATACAGAAATTATCACCATAGAACTCTATGTATGTTCCCCCCCTGAAGTCACCTGCATCTGCAGGAACATAAAGCCACAACTTTTCTTTGGATGGACAGGCAGTTAGGACCCCAAAAACATTCTGCTGGTAGCTGCAATGTCCTGCTGAAGTCAGTGCTCACATCTGCTGTCAGCACTGCCAATGCTGGATCCATGCAGGGACAGAGATCACGCTTTTATTACCCTTGTGGGGCTGATGCCAAAGATGAGCCTGCCATGGTTATCATGGTTAGAGAACTAAAAAACAGACTCTTTCTGGGTAATAACTGCTAGTTAGCAAGGAAATAACTTCTAAAGAGGCTGCCTCCCTAGAAATAAACCTTCCAACAGACAGCTCTTAAACAAATGCGCAAGGAAGAGAAAATACCATGGGGGTAGTTGTTTATTTTAAATTATGATCAAGGGAAGTATGATCCATTTTGTCATTACCAATTACAGGAAGCACCATCTTGGAACAATTTGTGGAGCTGGGAGTCTGGTTTCAGAATAAAAATGACACATTTAACTAGTAATATCACCAATGCAGTTATGCTGAGGTTACTTCATGGCTGGTGTTTGACAAATGCCAGAAATCCATTTTAATTACATAGACCACCCTTGTCTATACAATGAGCTTGTCAAATTCTTGGTGTAGATTTATTTAAAGGGCTTTTAGAGCATACTTTAAACAACCAACTTAACCTGAAAGAAATTGGCTGCTGCACAGTGACAGTACAAAGCCATCAGCTTTCTATAGAAGAGTTGGGTACATAAGGCTTTAAGGCTACAAAGTCTCACTGAAGACCACAGGCAATTACAGTGTCTTGCATAGTAAAGAACATATGAACCAAACTTATGATGCATCGGTAACAATTAAATCTTTTTATCCCTATGTTTCTGTGCAAAATAACCAATAATTAATTATTATTCTTTCTATTCAGAATCCATGAATGAATATGTTGAAATTCAAGAGAAACTTAACATTATAACAAAGCAATTGCAATGCAACAATATTCCATCATATTACAAAGGAAGGAGTTTCTATTAGAAAATTATATTTATAAAACTTTAAAGTAAAGATAACAACAGGACACTACAGACAATGAACATCAATATATTTCTAACTCAAAGCTCAGAAAAATAACTTTTGACCCTGAGGAACTTGCTGTATTAAAAAGCTAAAAAAGATCAGAATTTAAAAGAATCAAGACCCTTTCATTTCAGATTCTCAAACTGTTTAGCTTTGAAGAAAAGTTTTACCATCCTAACAGAAATTTTAAGAAATATTTTCAATTAAAGAAACCTAGCACTTCATGGTATCCACACTCTTGTAATTTCATTATCTTTAAGGCTTGCAACTAATATTTATGTTTTCAGCCTGTATTTGAGGAAGAAAAATTTTTAAACTGAGGTGGTTGAAGAACTTAAAGCTCAAACGTCTTTCATTCCCAACATCATCTAGAAAAACCAATGATAGAAACTAGCTTGTCATGCCCTGGTCAAGTCCTTCATTCTCATTCCAGTTAAACTGTTCCCTAAGAGATGGATCAAAATCAAAACAATGTTCCAAAACATTGGTTTAGATTATTATTTTATCAACTTAAATATTTAGGAAGATTTAAGAACAGCAAGAGGAAATAAGCAGATGAAGCCATAAGGAAACCCTGTATGTTTGAACAAAGAAAAAAACCAATCATATGGGGGTTTTGGCACTAGAAATATATTAAAAGAGTTTCTGCAAGGGCTTGAGACAAAAATTACAAATTGCTATACCTAGATGTTGATTTCTGGTCATGTAGCATATTTTCTACATTTACTTATGTGTTAAGGGCAAGAAAACAACCCCTTCTTCAGTAGCCTGTTCTTCTCTTCTAAATGTAAACAAGACTCATTGAAATCATATGAACTAAAGATTTTTATGTAAGCTTCCACATAATTTTTATTCTGTACTGACAAAGCAGCATTCATATGCTGTTATTTGAACTATTATCTAATTCTACTTCCTAATGTTTTTATACTGTCATCAAGTTTAGGCTACTCTGGTTTTGCCCTCTTCAACAACCTTACTAAAAAGATACTCATTGGATCAGCCCATCACGTAACCACATAAGCACTGAGCCAAGAGGAGAGAGCAGGGCTAGCTGACAATCCAAGTTTGCATCAATCTGAACTGCTTTGGAACCACACCTTTACAAGTGGCAGTTCAAACACACAGATATTAAACATGAAGTGAAGCAGTAAAAAATGCAGTCTGTTTTCCTTCCCTCCCCTAAAAGCTGCTGCTCGATGGCAGTGATGGTTAAGCAGCAGAAAAACAATTCCAGTTCACAGTTTCAAGTATTAAGCAAAAGGGATGCCAAACTGGAATTTCATTTTTATGTGAAGCTTTTAAGAGTAAAGCAGGTTCCTGACCTTGTCAGCAGTAGCTGAGCTTCAGCCTTTAGGAAAAGCAGAGAACAGACAGCTGTAAGCAGGAACTGATCCTACCTCTCAAGTGGAATCTGCTCGTATCCATAAACACATTCAGATTCAGGGTGCTAGTTTTACCTACGGAAACTTGCACAAAGACAGCTCCTCATGATACATGGAAAAGGTTCTTCTGTGAGGTACTGAAAAACACCTGGAGGACAACTCAGTCATTGGTTTCAGACAGCACAGCAAATCTTGATTGTCAAACCTGATTTCCTTCTATTACAGGTTAGCCCACCTAGTCAATCTAGGAAAGCCAGTACATGTCATCTTTTTGGACTTCAGCAGAGCTTTCGATACCTTCAGAGCATCCCTCTGGACAAAATGTCCAGCACATGATGGGTGAACAACTGGCTCACAGATCCGGCACAAAGAGTTACAGTGAATGGGGTAACATCAGCCTGGCATCCAGTCACCAATAGGCTCTAGCCTCAACCCAGTTCTCCTCAACATTTTCATTAATGACTTGGACACAGGACTTCAAGGAATATGAAGTTTGCTGATGACACTAAATTGGGAAGAGCTATTGACTCCCGCAAAGGCAGGAAGGCCCTTCAGATATCTTGATAAATTAGAGGGCTGGGCAATCATCAAATATATGAAGTTTAACAAGGTCAAGTGACAGATTCTGAACCTGGGCTAGGGCAACAGACAGACTGGGGGATGAGAGCACCACAGAAAGCGAGCCAGGGTCCTGGTGGATGGCAAGGGAATATGAGTCAGCAGTGCCCTGGCAGCCAGGAGGGCCAAGAGTGTCCTGGGAGGCACCAGGCACAGCATCGCCAGCCAGGCAAGGGAGGGGATTGTCCTGCTCTGCTCTGCACTGAGGCAGCCTCACCTCAAGTCTTGGGGGCAGTTTTGGGTGCCATAACATAAGAAAGACATTAAGCTCTTAGATTAATGGAGGGCCACAAAGATGGTGAAGAGTCTGCAAGGGAAGACTTAACAGAGGAGTTGCTAAGGTCACTTGGTCTGTTCACCCCGGAAAAGAAGAGACTGAGACCTCACTGAGGTCTTCAACATCCTCATAAATGTAAGCGGAGGGGCAAGTGCCCATCTCCTCTCCCCGTGCTCAGTGACAGGACTCGGGTAAATGGCCTGAAGGTGAGTCAGGGGAGGTTTAGGCTGGGTATCAGGAAGTGGTTCTTCACCCAGAGCATGTTTGGGGACGGAACAGGGTCCCCAGAGAAGCAGGACCAAGCCTGTCTGATTCAAGGAACGTCTGTCTCTTGGGGTGTCCTGTGCATGGCCAGGAGTTGGACTCAATGATCCTGACAGGGCCTTTCCAACTCAATATATTATATGATACTCTGACTCTAAAGTCATTTGCTTACTGGCAAAAGAAAAGACATGTGACCAGACATCTATAAATCAGAATAAGAAAACATGTGTCACTTCTAGTGATTTTGAAAAAAAACCATTTATCAAGTGAATAGAATGCAGCATTCTGTTTTAGAAGAATGCTAGAGTGAGTAAGTAACTGAAAACCTACTCATGATACAAAGGACCAAATCAAGATTCGAGTTTAAACTTTTTTTAAACCCTACTGAGACAAGATCCAAAATTATGTAGGATTTGACTTGGGAAAATCCCGCTTCCTGATACTAAACATTTAGTCCTCCTGAAATGTGAAGGACACCAAGATCAGCAATATGAGTATTTTTCTTTAGTATTTGTTGCACTCAAGACAAAGCCTACAAAAGCAAGAAGATGTGCAAGTGATAAATGCAGACTTAAAAGAGCCAGCTGGAGAAGTGGGACTGAAGTTGCCAACGTGATGTGTATGCATAGCTTCACCCTTCCACCAAGCTTTCCTCAAACCTCTTCTGTAGAATCTCTGTATGACCTTGGCCAACCCCCATTTTCTGTGAAACTGCAATTATACTTCACACTTGTACAGTCTTAGGAAACAAGCAAAAGCTTTACTGTAAATCCTCCTAACCTTATGAAGGCAAAAGAGACTCAAACTTGGTTTCATAAAGAACTATTGTATAGAAGAATCTAAAAAGGGTCATAAGCAGCATTAAATATAACCTATATTAAATACCTAAAAAATATAATCTTTTGCATAGAATAAAGAAAAGTGCAGCTACAGTGCAGCATTCTATACCACAAGAAAGGGCTAATTTACGAGTGGTATAGAATTAACTGTTGTCTCTCATCACTGAGACTGCAGCAACTAAAGACATGTTTCTTAGAAAAATCACATTTGGAAAAAAAAAGGTGATTAGGTTGTTTCACTGTGTCTGTAAGGTAAGGACAAACACTTAAAATTATTTTTTTAAAAAAAGCAAAACTGATAGGTAATTTTCGCAAGTTAATTTTCTCTTGATATTACTTGGAAAAATTGCTTTTGTTCTTTTAGAATCCAAATTAAAATTAAATTTGCATTTGGCATCTGCTTTGTGCAAAATAATAATTAGAAAGCTTGTAGAAGTATAAGCTTTATCTGTTCCATAAACGCTGGTTGTTTAAGGATTACCAATTCTTCATTCCCTTCTAACTTTTGTACTGCAACCCCTGTGATAATCAAGCACGGAATAGGAATAAGTCTGGGAGACTTATTTCCACTGCTCTGAAAAATAAAGAAAGAGCCTAAGAAGTAGAGAGTCAGGAACTTTAGGAAAATAAATATTGTCCACTTTGGAAAGGAAGCAACAACTTTTAAGTATCTACTGCCCATATTAGCATGCCTAAATATAAGAAAGGAAAGTATATACCTCCTCAGTTGCTAAAATATCTTCAATTTTGGTTAAAAAAAGTCGTCAACTTATTTTATTGGATATAGTTTGGTACTACAATTTGGTAAATGGGATATTTAAAATAAATAAAAATAAATATTGTATTTATATATATTTCAGGATTGCTTGTTTCTGTAATGAATTAGTGTCTCTATTGTTAGATATTGTTAGATATCCCTCTGTTTAGCTTTTTTCACACTGTGTCGCCACTTACGAATGGCGGTTCCGGAACTACTGGCTACTACACAAAGGGCACCACCCACAGTCCACCAAGTTGGTAGATGATTGAGAAAAAGAACTTGTAAAATAAAAGCAAACACCACATCCATTGTTTTCATTATTGATACAGGTCCAGCTTTCTCTATCTGTAATGCTTTTGTGAGAAACACCTGACCCCCCAACCCTAACAAGCCTATTAATATTAGAAAAACCCTATCTCTGCCACAATGTGGTAAACGCCATTCATTCAAAACAAACAGTGCTATAACACATCCAATTAATCCAATGACAGCGTAATACCAAATTGACAAAAAGTAATGCACAGATTTTCCCACCTTCCTTAGTATAACAATAGTCGAAGCTGCAGATAACGTGCTTGCAATCGCTGCTATAGTTCCTTTAAGGTGATTTGTGTAACTTCCTTCAATCCCCGAAACACGTGACCCAAACAGAAATGGTGGTCTGGCAATAAGAATCACTCCAGTGATTGCAAAGAGAGTAAACAGAAGATCCCAAAGGCTGTATTTCTCTTTGAGAAAGATCCATGCCAGCAACGATGTAAAAACGGGACTGGTAAAAGTTATAACAGTGGCATCAGCTAGTGGCATGACTTGGTAAGCATAGTAGAGAAGAACCATTGCAGTAGAGCCAAGGAATCCTCGGAAGAAAAGAAAAATTCTTTTACCTTTTGGTCCCAAAAACCCTGTTCTGAAAAACAGAAATGTCACATTAATGTCACTGTCTTGCTTATTTCATGAGTAACATCCAAACCCATTTACATATGGTACACACCTTTCTAGATGAAGGGCTTTAATACGGAAAAATTCTTAATTGTCTGATCAGACCAATTTATTTCCTTCATGATCCCTAATCACATTCAGAGCCCAGAACCTGTTCTTCTAGCAATTAAGTTTTTGCTTGCAAAATAACCCAAGAGTATCTACAAATTACCTTCTATCTTTTTAAGATCACCCCTTTGTAGAAATCAAAGCATTTGATATAATAATCCTAGTAGAAGCCTCTGCCATTCAGGGAGTCAAAGATTTTCAGTTTTCTGAATCATATTAAGAACTATCAACTAATCCGAAATAATTCAATTACACAACTGAAGTCCAAACTAAAACAACACTGCAATCTTATTTAAGTGAGTGATAAACCTAGATCTAGTTTTAAGAAATAACTTTAAATTTAAATATTTTATACACTTACTTGTAGTATATTAAACCAGGAAGAACAAACGCCATTTGGAAAACACATCGAAATGCACTCACTTCCACTGAATGTACATCTTCTATTTTTTTAAGAAATAAAGAGGCCACTGAGAAAAGTAAGGCAGACAGTATGGTATAAAACAGACCAAGTCCTGGGCATGTAGCTTTCTTCTTTGTCCCTGCAACAGATAAACTACAGTTAGTAAGGATCTATTAGAAGACTTCTCTGATCAGGCAGCCCCGCACACTGCAGTGCTCCACACATCTGTAGCGATTTTTGTGGTGAAGAACAGGGGAACCAAAGAAACAAATGCAAATATTACATCTATTTACCAGACCTACCTTGAAGCTACTTTTCACTGATCACCATAGGTCCTCTTTTTTTTCTTAAAACAGGGTATAAGAGATGAACTCTAACACCTGGGATACAAAACATCACAGTTCTACACGAGTTAGTAGACTTAAATGCTTGTAGGTATCAGACTAGTACAGGTGATTTAATATAGGGAGTAGTCACAATTCTGCCCAGGGACCAATAAATATAACTGACTAAAAAATAATTCATGGTCAGATTCTGAAACAATTATCTTGGGAATCAGCTGCTTAGCTAAGTAAGTTAACTAAGGCTTCTAAGCAAAAATTTAATTTATTTTCTCACAAATACACAATGTAAAATCTGTGTACAGAACATAATTTTTGTTATATCTCATGTTTATTTTGCAACTAAGTCACCCTAAATTTGACCTAGACCTACAGAAGTTTCATATAACATTTTTATCTTGCTCTAAGAATCTAAATATTTTCTTCAAATAGGCATCAAATGCACATTTTTAAGCAGAACAAATTCAAGTAACTAATGTTAAAACATCAAAGGCCTGATGTCTATCTTAATTCCATGAAGACCTTAGTTTATGCTTATTTATCAGACCTCCCCTTCCTGAAAGCTTCCCAAGTCTAATATTTCTATTCAAGTTTCCTCATTGCCTCAGGCTGTCTCCAACAACATACTCTTCCTCATTCCACTCATTTTCTCCACCCTGAACTATTACCAAAAAAAAAAAAAAAAAAAAAAAAAAAAAAAAAAAAAAAAAAAAAAAAAAAAGAAGAAGCAAGGAGAGGGAGAACTGTGAGAGAGATAACTGTGCTCAGGTCAGTAGTAGCAATCCCCAAGGAAATCAGCCTTTTTTGTTATTGCTTTGTTGCACAAAAAGAACAAAGAACCTAGAGGTGAACACCAAGGAAAACACAGCCCATCTAAAAATTTGAGTGGGATGTCACCTCACTATCTCTTTCTTTTTCTCTACCTGCATAAAACATTGGGAGTTACCTTTTCTTCTGCGCCATCCTCTAAAGATAGGAGCAAGAACTCCATGTCCCAGAGGCAGTGTTTTGATAAAAGGGTGCCTCATCTCACATTAGTGTGGCAGCCTGTGAGCCGTATGGATCCTCTAAAACATAATCAGCAGGGTACTGCTGAGAGTTGCTTAGCAACTAAGTATGGTTTTGAGAGGTTTTTTTTTCTTTAAATTAACAAAACTTGTCACAAACCATTTTGATCCTCCTTGAGATCAGCACTCACGGCTGAGAAACTGCATCTTACTGCCTAGGAGGGGAGACTGCAGGCTGAGAGTCCTAGGGACCCTGGCTTTGCAGCCAAAACCTGAAGTAGGCAAAAGGTTTGCTTCTCAAGGAATCCTGCCACACTGCAGCTGAAAGTGAGTTACAGCTTCTACTTGAAATATTTCTGTTTAGCAACAGCCTCTTACATAAAACTGACTATAAAAACTACCACCAACCAACACTGGACTGGGACATCTACCAACAATGAAACAAAGTGGATTCAAAAAACGTTCATGAACTACTATGTAATGCCTTAATCCACACAGTCACATAACAGAACTACAAAATCAACAGTCTCTAATATTGAAGCAAGAGGAATCAGACTGGCCTATAACTGAAATGGGAAATCCAAATCCAGGCTGGCTTATGGATGAACACAGCACAAACAGAACTATTAACTTTTATTTCAGGCATGATAGCTTGTCTGATTACTACAGAATGAAGCCAACCTAAATAAAGGAAGTGTTGAAACGGAAAACCAATCAAATTAAAGCAAAATACACTGAAACGATCTTACAGCCAGAACCAAGCTTTGGATCCTAAGGAATAAACCAAAACCAGAAGGAACTAATTTCTGCAAACTACCCAATATAGCAAGCCTATCAGAAACAGAATCTTCAGAATCTTGTAATATTAGAATTTAAACCATGAACATCTTGCATTGCCAAAGCACGTACTCAGTGCAATGAGAAAGTTTCCTTTTAAAAATAAAATGGTAAGAGTTCTTCCACCAAAAACAAGAACTGCAGTTCTGAAGAGTACTCATTTCAAAGAAAGTTTTAGAGAGAAGTTAGCTTAAGATAACATTCCCACCCCACAAAATATTAAGCCTTGAAATACTAGCCTAACACCATCAAAACAGTCAAGCACTTATGCTTTTTTAAAAGAATGTAGCAGTCTGAAAACCAAAAGGTTTCAAGCAGTACCCAAGTCCTCTTTTTTGAGTTGCTACAGATTTGGTTTTCCAATTTTATTCCTTGGCCATCTCCTCAGGTAATTCTTTGAACAATTTTCCACTCCTGTTTTAAGTTGTAGGTAAATGCCTCCCACTATGCACCATTTTAGGTGTAAATTCTGATTGTGTTTTTAATGTTGTGCTTTGTTCCAAACAGTTTTTATACTTGCATGCAATGAAAAAAATCACACTTCTCACATACAAGCATCTCAAGAACAGTAGCAGACACAGAAGAGTACTGGCTATGGGAAAGGAGGTCAGCAAGATGATGATTCTCCCAGACCTTAAGGAAAGGCAGGAGAGTCTCCACAATGTAAAACGCAGAAGAGCTCTCTTCGACTTCTGTAAAGTGCCAGGAGCACAACAGAGCCTGCTTTGGAACTAATCATGGTCATGCAGACAAGATCTAAGCATGATTCATAGTCTTCAGTCATAGACTCAGTCAAAAATTTTGCAAGACAGACATCCCAAAAACAAAGCACTCTTTCTGGTTAATTAATGCAAGTTTCTCAGGATTTCAAACACTTTTTTTCCCCTCAAGCTTTGCTTCAGAAGTGGCACTAATGTGAATTTCACTGGTGAAGGACTCTGGCCTCTCCATAGCTCACCATCAAATCTATTTTCTGCTGGAAAGTCTATTACAGTCAATTTAATGACAAACACATTTTCAGTGAAGTTGTTTAAAAAAAAAGTACTCCAGATAACTGAAATAATAGAAGTTATTTCAAAATGGCATTTATGTTTTAAGAGGACTCCACTTTAAATCTACATGTTGCATATTTCACAATAAGTTTGTGGCTTTATCAACTAAACATCACCAAGAAGTGAATGGCAGACTTGAGTTAGGAGAAAATAAAGATTACACTCACACTAAAGCAATGTAAGAATTGCCCAGGAAGTCACAGTCCCAAGTACGTGGACTTACTGAACTGAACTCTCAAACGTATTTATAGTGCCAGAAGTTCACACTGGCAGAAAGCACCTCTATTTACCCAAACCTTACTTTAAAACTTAAACAACAGGAAGTATTGTTTTCCCGAGGAATAATCGTTCCCAAAGCTCTCTCAGAGGTGAGAGAGCTGCACGGTGCTGGGAATGAGCGGGCCCGGCGCTCTGCCCGCTCCCGGGGTGTGGGGTCACCGGGAACCCGCCCCGAGCCGCGTCCGGCGCACGGGCACAGGGTGCAGGAGCACGGAGCAGGTCGTGCCTGCCACCCCGCTGATTCCTCCACCGGAGCCGGCTTATCCGGTCAAGAGGGGCGAGAGGAAGAGGGCGAGACCGAACCCGCTCGCAGGTGACCCGAGGGCAGCAGGTGCGAGTCGCCGCCGCCCCCGCCGCCGGGGACGGTTCGGAAGCGGTGAGGCGGCTCCCGCCGGCGGTGGGGCGGGCACCGGTGCCGGGCG
>VZTN01006712.1:77088-120836 GCA_013400515.1 Erpornis zantholeuca | reverse complement strand
GGCCCGTCCCTCCCGCGGCGGGTACCTGCCTGCGAGCCTGGCGGCAGCTGAGCAACCCTGCCGGGACAGGAGGCAACGCCCCGCCGCTTCCTTCCCGGCGTCCCCCCGAGAGGGACCCGGCGAGGGCAGCGGGAGCGGTGCCGGGAAGCGGCGAGGCCGTGGTGCCTCGGGAGGGGGAGCTCTGACCCCGCCGGAGAGCGGAGGGGGGCGCACAGGCCGCGGCTGTTTCCGAGCTGAAGAGATAAAACACTGAGAAACGGTGACGCAAAGTTATTTTAGGGGCTTTTTTGCGTCATCTGCACACCCGAAATGAAAGTATCGCTGTGTGTGTCCGCGGCGCTGACCCCTCACAGCTCTGGACGGGCTCATCAATTGTCCCGAGATACCTGACCCTTCACAGCCCCGCATGTCCGGGGTGTCCCGGTGGGAATTCCCGCTGCACCGGGTTCCGCGCCCCTTGGAAGAGCCGGGATGGCCTTTGGTGGGCCTGTCAGTGTTGCCGTGTCAGTGGGCAGGGGCAGAGCATCGCTCCCTGCAAGAGCTGCTGCCTGCACCGGCTGCACTCTCGGGTCAAAATGGAGATGGGAACCTGGTGGGCGATTCAGTCGGGATCGTTAGCAGGGTACAGAAATCATTTAGCCACGTTCTCGTGGTATGTTTTCCCTCAGAAAACAATGCCGCCTATCGGAAAGGGTAGAGAGAAAAACAGGAGTAGCCCTTTTTTCCTTACCCATGAAAAGGTGCAGAGTAAAAGAAGCAGAATAAATTTAAAATGCTAAATTTTTTCCGTTTTGAGCAAGTCGAGCTGTTATCAATAATTAAAATGGGAGGAATGTCTATTCAAAGGAAAGATTTATGCTCATATTAATGTCTTAGCTGCATAAATTAATCCGTGTTTATTTCTTTATTCTTAACAAAGGGAAATGTAATCTAAAGCTTTAGCAAAGTGAATGCCAAATGGTAGATACAAGCTATTTCATACAAATTATTTTAAGTTTTCCCTCAAGCTACCTCATAAAAGCTTTTTCAAGCTTTCCGTGTCTCTGATTTAGCATATTTTATAGTCCATGCTAACTCACCAGAGCCCGTAAGTATTTCATTATCTTGGAGCCAGCGTTTGATTAATATGACCAGAATTGTTTCACAGATTGTTCTTAACTAAAAATTAGATGTGCCATATCAATTATTAAAATAAGAGAAATCAATTAATAAGGTTGTGTTGAAATCAGAATTAATTTTTCCCAAATATTTAAATTTCCTGAACTCCTATTGCTATAAACCAAGAAAATAATTAAATATATGCCGCAGTATTTATAAACAACTTGTAGTACAGCTCCTATCAGCATAGCTATCTACAAAGTCTATATTGAAAGCTTAACTAAATCTTTCCTCTGGAGATGCAAAATTTCCCAAACAGACACCCTTAATTAAGAAGATACTTTTTCCTAATGCAGTTCTCTATTCCTCAGAGTTTGGTTTAATTTAGAGAGGGAGGTGCAAATAAACCTGGCAGCCCTGCTGCTTTCTCAATAAACTTGCACTTCTCTGCACTCCAAGGCAGTTTTCGCAGGCCACTGTTCATGCACCATCAATACAAAGTTAGAGCTGTCCTTCCCCAGACAAGTTTTGGTGGAAGAGCAGTGGGGATTTGGTCTCTCAGCAGCCATCCCAGGCTGGTGATCCCACAGGTGTCTCAGAGGAGCACGTGGCACATCCCCTGGGCAGTGGGACTTTTGTGGCTGTCTGCACAGTCACTTGGTGAGTTTCCTCTGTAGTCAGTAACAGCAGAAGCAGCTGGCTGACTTGAGTCTTCAGTGAAGAAAACCAGAGCGCAAACATGGTCCAGAGTACAGACACAGAACAAATTTTAGTGAGTTCTTACAATTTCTGGCTATTTGTTAAAATATGCAGATTATGTATTTATTTTATAATACTGCCACTATGAAACCCAAAGTAAAATTTTTTAAGTGCCACAGTGCCAAGTACTGAGCTGTAAAGAGTTCCAAAGAGACTGCAACACCCCCCTCCATACCCATCCATGTCTGGTTTTTAAAGGGAACATCTGAGGGCAGTATTTGTTTATGCCAAGATACATGAAGTGTTCTGTTTGCTCCAGGTCAAACTGCCAGGTTTGTCTCAGCTTGAGAGCTTCCAAGTTCTCCTTGTAAAGTACAACCCTCTTCTCTGAACAAGGAAACAGAGCAGTTGCAGCTGCCCAAACTAACTAGCAGGCAAATGAAATTGGCAGTCATGCTGCCCTAGATTGAAAAATTAAGTACCTGCATAAATGTGACAGGTCAATGTTTTATGCAGCCTTTTCAAGTACAGATTAAGTCTCATCTGTGTAATACTGTACCCAGAACTAGCTGTTCCTTTCTCCAGCACATCACCTATAGTATCTTTGCTGAGTGCAAAATCCATAGGAAAAAGCTTTACTAAAATTGGGCAATTAGATAGTTGAAAACTAAACTGCAGCACTAGCTAGAATGGCCTTTATTTGGCTTCCATAATATCATAAGTGCAGAAAGTGAACCACTCCTGCATACTCAGCACTCTCCACACAGGGAGCTTTCTTAAATTACTGTTTCCAAAGGAAGAATATCATCATCCTGATCCAGAATTTAGGCAGACAGTTTTTGTCATAAATGCCAGGAACAAGCCAGTCCTTCACTGCTGGTTGCGATACAGGCCTGACAGGTATTTTAAAGTCCTGTAATGAGTCACTGGTCTCGGTCTGTGTGCCTGGTAAGGGACCCTTTGGTGTTTGGTTTCCATCTCCCCCCTGCAAATACTGTCTCTGACTCCTCAGAGTGGCTTTCCAGAAAATTTAACAAGCACAAATGACAAAGCAATTAAGTGAGTTTTGTGGAGAACCGTGGGACTTTTCTAAGAGATTACAAGAACTTTATCCACTATCACATCATTTCTTTTATCCACCGCTGGTATGTTCTAATAAGCTTTTTGGAACATTGCTGCTCTTGGAGGTTTAGTGAGAACTAAATTAATATAAACTGAGGGAGCCCTGGAACTGACCTAGCCCTTACTCACCTCTCCTAAGAGCAGCACTAAGAGCTCTGCAGAGCTTCAGCAGGGAAGACGCCTGGGTTCCTGGTACTGCACGTGGATCACCCTGGTGACATCTATCCCAGTTTGATCTGAACATAGCTGAGTCAGTACTGTTAAGTACTTCTTAAGCTGTAAAAGTAGTAGATTTAAATCAAAGCAGTAGTCCATATTGATGACTTTTATTCTGTAAAAATGCTACTTCTGTAAAACCATTTTTTAAGTTCGTCTAGCAAAAGGTTCATCCAAAGAAATATAGACTAATGTGAAGGAAGTAACAAAATAAATAATAAACTTGCGTGGTTTCCTTTCCTTCTGAAAAGGTTTAACAAAAAAACAGATAAGAATTACTTTCTCAGCTTCTGAATTGGATCCAACTCTTAAGTGCATTGTAATAACCATTTACCTCTGCACCCGAGTGCCATAAAACAGATGATTATTGCAGCACCAAGGAGTTTCATTGTCCTGGTCATTCATTCAAACTTCTGTCCAACCCAGAGTTGTTTTGGAATCATAGAATAGCTGAGGCTGATGGGCACATCTGGTGCCTTGAGAGGTCGTCTACTCCACCCCCCACCCCTGCTCAAAGCAGGGTCAGCTAGAGTTCAAGACTCTCTCTTGTGGGATTTTCAATATCTCCAAGCATGGAGACTGCACCACCTCCCTGGGCAATGTGCTCCCGTGTTCAATCACACAGTAAAAAAAAAAAAAAAAAAAAAAAAAAAAAAAATAAAAACAAAAAGTTATTTTAAAAAAAAAAAATTAAAACCAAAAGTTATGTTTAAAATGAATGAACACTTGTAGTCTCGCAGCCCAGTGAAAATGTAGTCCATACAAGCTCCTGCCTCCCCATCAAAATTCCAGTGGCTATCTTAGTGAGTTTTATGTCCATCTTAGGTCTTAGAAGAGACCTGTATTTCCCTGTTAAGGTGGATAGTGAATGATTCTCAGTTTGCCATCACCACAGATTTCTTCCGCATGTATATATAGGACTGTTGTACAAACATTTAATCTTGTGTCACAGTATATTCCAAGTATCACAGTTTTCTTCTTCCTAGGTTGGTGGTTGCAATGAACAGTACTATAAAAGAGGAGATGGAGTGGAACAGTGAAATAATAGGGAATCCTGCAATTATGGTCAATATCAATGGAGATATCCTGAGGCTCTTTTTAACTGCATTTTCCAGATTGCACTAGTGCAGTTGCTCTTCAGGAGACTGAAAGTATTGAGATACGTGTATTCAAGGACTAACAAAAAAATCTGTTGTCTCCAGAATGAAAGATTTAATTTTCTTTACTTCTGAAGAATTGAAAAATAATGGATAAGCAGGACAATATTCAAATTCTGCTTCTATACTTGTTAGTGTGCTTTCAATCCAGTATTAAAGGTGTACTGCTTAGCTGATTTTAGTCACATAAAGGTCATGCTTCTGTCCTCAGATGGCTTAACTACACTGCTTGCTAAGCAGTCAAGTCTCTGTAGCTAGTATTCCTGGAAGGATAAATTAAAAATAATTTTCCACGTACTCCAAAGATTGTAGTGTTTTCATTCTTGTGTTTCACATAATGTCTGGAGAGTTTATGCAAATTTAGATGGCAGTCCTTAAATTTAAAAAGTTACGTAATTTTTAAATTCTCTTTAAGCATGTGAAAAAGGCTGTTACTCCAATACGTCTTGGACAAAAAATATTTTCTTTTAATCTCTAATTGAAAAATCTGTCTCATTCCTCCTCTTTCTTTCTCTATCATTTTATTTCCACTGAAGAACATAAACATCTAAGCAAAACAATAGAGTGAACTTTAGTAACTCACTGTTAGAAAAGAAAATGAACAGTAGTACTGGTTTTGTTGATCCTTTGTATAAGCCACAGGCCAAAACACTGGAAGTTTTGTACAGCATAGTGGTGGTGGGTGGCATTCAGGTCTTGGCCTGGTACTCTGAGGAAGCAGCAGCACTTCCTGCAGTGAAGTTGTATAGATTTTTATGTAACAAGTATATCATGCTGATTTCAATGAAAGGAGTTTTTAACAGGAAATGTGTATTTACACACCCTGTGTGCCTCTCTCTCAGGTGTAACTCCTGCATGTCAGGTGCATACATATACAGGGGCATGTTCTTAGTTTGTGCTGTGGCACAGTGCAGGTAATGAACAGAATTCCTAATGTATCAAACTGTCAGTGCTTGATAAAACATGTACAAGGCTATTACTTCTACTTCTTTAGGAGAATCTATATTTTTAATATAAACTTGGCAAGGCAACCAGTGTAAAAGTGTGAATTTGGAAAAGTCTCCATTCTGGCAAAAGATTTGTGGGTGGGGTTTTATTCAGGCATATTGTCTCATTTCAGGGGTTGAAGGTATCTGAGTACTCATTATACATAAAAAATTTCTGGAAAAATGCCTTTTTTTTTAAATGCTAGAAGAATATGGATTCACTGTAGTGCAGTAATGCTTATAATTCCAGTTGTTTATTGGAGCCGTTTATGCGGTGAAGAGAATGCAAGTTTGGCATGTTCCCTTTCCCTTACTGCATTTCCTGATGTGTCAGTACTGTTTCTAGTTCTGAGTTATGAGATTAGCCATAAAACTGAGTAAAAATCTGTTCCCTTTGAATAAGTTGTTACTCATAAAGGATAAGTTTCATCAGTGCATACAGAGATGCACAGTGAGGAAAAAAAGGAAAATACAAGAAAATTAACAAAGAATCCAGAAATAAAAATCAAATTTGACAGCATGAGATTATGGAAAAGAAGAAATGAACATGCTTGAATTTATGTATGGATTGCACTGGGTAGGTGCTTCTCCTGGTAAGCATCTCCTCCTGGTAGTTGCTTAAATTTAGATCTTTCCAAAATACAGTGCTTTATTTTGAAGTATCTAAATTTGATGTCCCAACAATATAAGTCCCTAACATATTTTTCATTTAAAATTATTTCCCAAATCCATCCCAATATCTGGATCTTTCTAAAAGCCATGTTTGGGAATTTTGATCACTTTTCTTGTTTTTTTCCACCTCTCCCTTGGAGAGATTCTTGGAAATCTTGGAAAGAATTTTTCTGTTATTTAGTGCAAATTGCCACTATGTATAACTGAAATTACTATAAAAGCTTGTTCAACACAGCTACTAAAGCCAGAGGGCTTGCAAGGGGAAGGGCAGATATTCTTTGAACCACAGATAGAGAAGACAGGAGTAGGCAGAATGTTATCAGTTACCATTCTGCAACACACTTGAATAAAAATGATGTAATCATTTAATACATACTCCTAAGTTACTCAGAAAATTAGTAGCAGACAAAAGGGAGCATTTCTTTTTTCTTCATAGTACACAGCACCATGGAGAGGAAAAAAAAAAGATAAATAAGATATTATGTAACTTTAAAGTTTGTGGTGACTTCCCAGAGATTTCTTTTGTGGCAGGCAGTACAGTGCAAAAATCAGAGAATAGAGATACAGCTTGTGTGCCATTGAAGGTCAGAGCTCCCAAGGAGGAGTGGAGGAAAGTGGAAATTGCTCACAGTTGCCAGTTTTGCTTGTCTTATTTTGTTCTGTTCTATAATGCCCTTTGTGACTGTTAAAAGAAGATAATTTTGTTCAATTATACTTTTTCATTGTCACTTTAACTGACTTTTTACAGCAGTAGAAATGGCTGAATGTATAGTTTCTCTTTGTGGAAAGGGGGAGAACTATTTCAACCAGCTGCATATTTGGCACTTACACAGTATGTTTCCTATTCTGTAAGCTATCTGCCTGGGGCTGCTCTGCAGGGCAGGAAGGGGGAATCTTCCTTACTTGCAACGCCTATGAATTATTAAGCATTTGTTTACATGCCTTACTTGAAGGAGATTGTTCATCATTAGCTTCTACTTTTCCCCAGAACAAAAATTACATAAAATGTAAATAACCTTGTCACAGGTGATGAATCAGTATTAGTGTATTGGGACTCCATAACACATTTATATATTTATATTTGTGAATGATTTATTATATTGTTATATTATTATATAAAGTCTATTTATGTTTGGTATTTATATATAGACACATGATAAACATATGAAACACTAACGTGATTCAGCCTGTGTACCTCTCACCTTGTTCCAACAAGCTGGTGCAATGCTTACTCCTCTGTTAGCTTGTATGAGTATGTTCAAAGGGGAGTGAGCTGAAATGCAACTCCAGCTTTTGTTAAGGAAAAAACCTTGCAACACAGATTTTAAAGCCCTTTCCCTTTGTCAGTCACAGACATAAGTGGGGTCTTTTTTTTTTATTTTTCATTATTTTTTAATCGAGTCAGTGCTCCTTCATTACCTCCAGGAGCCGCAATGCAGAAGAGCATTCCTCATTAGAGCAAAAAACCCTCCTGCAGCCTTGCATGAGGGATGTACCTATTCTAGGCATTTTGCTGTTCACAAGAACACCTCCCTAAGGCAAGAAGCAGGGTTTCTTTTCCTTTGTTGCTGGAGGCTGAGAGGGTATACTGGGAAATCATAGTGCTGTAATTCCCATACTGTTGGGTTTTCTAATAAGCATCACTTCTGGCCAAGTAGGCAGGACATTGGAGCACACAAACCCAGGCCTAACTCCAAACGGTTATTTTTATGCCCCTGTAACTTCAGCTAGCTCAGATCCTGTGAACAGTGCCAGAGTGGCAGCCCCCTAGGAATGGGCTGACCAAGCCTCTGCGGCATGTGCTGACCTCTGCAATCTGTTCCTGGCTTCCCAGCAAGTGGACGTTAAGTGAGCTCGGGTTGATGACACACACAAGCTGATTACTCCCTCTGAAATACCAGCAAAACTGGGAATGTTCTGACATGCACGAGCTGGTGCCCTCAAGACCTTGCTGAGTTATCCTTGTCACTGGGAGGAATGCCTCTGGTCTGTGGCTGTACCTCAAGGAAAGTTTTCTGTTGAGGCATGATTGGAGCTCATCCCCTTCCTTCGAGGGCATCTTCTGGGCTGCTTGCTTCCTGTGCAGGAACAAGGGGGCTGCAAGGTACTCTCGGAGAAGGAAGGACCTTTGCAATTTACTGGCTTAAGGGAGCTCTGGCTGTATAGGGTGATATTGCCCTGGCATAATTTATTTCTAATAGTCTTTAGTACTTTACTTTTCTTTAACTGATTGTTTTGCAATAATTGTACTTAATTACACTTATGCAACTTTTAGACAAAGTCCCAGCCACACCCATTTTTTGATAAAGTTGAAATTAGCTTCCTTTTTTCTTACTCTTAGATCCTCTGATATCATCACTGCTCTCAAAATGATTTTACAGAAATTCTGAAATTAGTTGTGATTTTGGAACAAACATTCATTTCCAATTTGGTTCAAGCTAATAAAATATGATTATCGTAGTGCTGTTGCCATTTGATGTACTCCAGAACCCTTTATAAAAAGGCAGAGCTTTCCTAGCAGCTGCTGTACCAGATATTTTTTCTTGGTCTCAGCCTTGAAGTGAGTTTAGTTTGAATGACTCATTGTTATCTTAAATAATGCTAAGGAAAAGTTAAAGATAGGATTTAAGACTGGGCTAATGACAGTGCATATGAATTATTTAGAACAGTGGATTTTTATCTTTGTTTGCAATCTATAATCCACGTAGGTAATGCCTTCAAGTGTAAACATTAAAAGGATGTTCTCTTTCTAGTAGTAATCTCTATATCAGAAAATTTAGATATTCACATGTGCAATTAAACTTTCTGCTTCAGATTTATCCTTTTTCTTCCTTTGTTTCACATTTTGGAGCAACATATGTTTTTCCTGAACGGGTAGTATCCTTATGTTATTGTATTTGGGGGACAAAAAGGAGCAGGATAGGGGTTTCAAATTACATTGTTATTTGGAAATTGTGACATTGAGATTGTTTGTTTGTTTTTCCAAAATTGTTGATATGTTCCTGTGCTTTAGAAATTACTCCCTCACAGGAAAATACTATTACAATCATAAGGTACTTTGCTACTAATATTCATACAGTTCTAATATTCAAATCTTAATAATAAGCTTATAAAAAGCTGAGTTCTGTTCTTCCCATGGGAATCTACTTATGTCATGACTTACATGGCTGAAGCCAGCCTAAGTTGTGCAATTACATTCTCAAGCACTTGCAAATAGTTTGCCAAAATTTTTTAATTGTTGACATAATTTCAAGGAATTATGTTGCTGGTATCTTACAGATTTTTTCAGTGTTCACGTTCTCAGTATTGTAAATGCTTCTGAATGTCTATCTTATATGTACATCATAGATATTTTATTTTGTTGACCTCAGCAACAAAGCTGAGCTAATTTCTGAGCACTACTTCTCAAGAACTGAAAATAGGAAATGCAACACTCATTCATCATCCAGCTGCTTGGCTTTTCATCCAAAATGGTTACAGCCAGATGCTTCTGACAGAAGTGCAAAGACCCTCCTCTTCCCTAATGAAGAGCAATTCTGTTTAGTACTAAAAAAGTATAATTACAACTTCTATGTCCATGTTTGACTTTCTGAATGCTGTATTATTGTCCCCTATGTCACTGCCCATGACAGTCGATGCCACTGGGGGAAGGTATTTTGGTTTATGGCTTGGGGTTTGATAGTGTCAAGTGCCATCTTGTTCCACACCTTCAGGGAATTTTTCCACATCTCTCTGAGTCCTTAATCATCCTGCAGTGTTTTTTGCGATGGCTACGTTAGTACTGCATCCAGTATCTCAAATAAGGCAACAGCAGTGATTTGCCATGACATGTAGTGTTGTATTCTCCCTATTATCCTGCACATGGGTAGCATTATTTGTTCTTTCCTGTAGCTGTATATTGAGATCAGTATCTTTCTGAGTTGTTCACAACAATGTCAAGTTGACTTTCTTTACTGCTATTTTTAAACTTTGCAAGCATTTCTTTCCTATGTAAAATATTTTGCATTTCTGGATCCTCAACTTCACTAGACAGCCTGTCCCACTTGCTTAGTTACCTATTTTCTCCTGAAATTTTATACTTCCATTTTCATTTATAATTTCAGATAAACATGGATTTTACTTTTCTGAAATCCTACTGGTTATCCCATGAACCTTTTAGAAAAATAGACGTAATGTTTGTTACTTCTACTTCTTTTGCACATAAATTGTTTTTAATGAAGGGCTATGTATTCTTAGCAGATCAGCCTGTTTATTCTGAAGCTCTTTCAGCATTTTTGGATGCTCACCATCTGGGCAGGTTGACAACTTGCTAACATACTGCTGTAGCTATCCAGGCCTTCGAACAGGAAGTGAGAATGGGTCAGAAAGTCCTTTTTCAATTGAAATAATTCAGTAGGAAGAATAAAGTAAGGCTGAGTAGAAAACAACTTTTGAGAATTCAGAAATTGATTTGATGAATGGAAGATTGGAAACAGTAACATAATTATTGCCATCATCCACTTCAGTTTATTTGGAGTATAAATAAACAATTCCATGAATATAAATATGCATATTTGGGGGCAAATTGCTTTCTACTGTAACAAATTTGAAGACAGAAGTATTACACTACCATAACTAATTGGAGCAATTCAAAGTCTCAAAGCACAAATACACCACCATTTCTTTATAGCACACTGGAGGTCTTTGTAGTTATAGTTCATTTCGGGAAAATTCCTGAATAGAAATAGGGTTAGGTTTGCCTCTGAGCACTTTGTTTAAGTGAACTATAAACAGAGACATGCCTGTAACACCAGCCATTAGGATTCAGAGTCATCAGTAAGGAAGAAAAGTTGCCATTAGCAGTAAGTCAGGCAGTGTACTGCAGCTCGGTCTGGAGGAACTGAACTCCCCAAGACCTCGACATTTATCAGTGACTTCCCAGCCACAAAAACACATTCATCCACTCTAATCAATAGGAGTCTAAATCACAGCTTTACTACCATGCTTAGGGCTCCAGATCAGTAAGAATGAGAGGAGAAGACTTGCAGGCATATGAATGGTTGTGGCAACTGTTTGCTATATGTATAACAAATCAGAGAGAAAACCTGCTAGGCAGTGGGGGAGGCATTAACAGTGAATTGAGTGCTTGGGTTTACATTTTCCATCTGCTGAACCTGGCTTAACTTCTGGCTGGCCCTGGCAGGACCCTGGCCCTTTTGGCATGCTCACCACTCCCTTTGTGTCACCACAGCTGAGACTGATGTAACAGAGAGGTGTCAAAAGGAAAACAATCCACATATTAGGATCATGGATGTAGTGCATTAAGTTTGTAAGCCTCTTACTGTATTTTGCAAGAACTGAGTGATTATCTGGATTTTCAGGGGTCCCCACTGAGGAGAAACCCATTATGTGTTTCATGGAAAGGAAAATGCTTCCTTGAAAGGGAAAGCTTCCACACTCTTGAGACTTGCCATGGTCTTATATTCTGTTCCTAGTTGTAACATTTTGGGCATGCTAACTTCTCTGCTTTCTCTTGGTGCTATTGTTAGTCTGAGGACTTTTTGTTACTTCTATGGTTTAAACATTCTTTATTTTCTACTGAATGCTAACACAATATATTGTAATGCTCATATACATAAATACAGCTGTTAGTGAGCTTCCCACTAGAACATATCAAAGCATATCACACGTTATGAACTATGCTAATAATTGTTTCCCATCCTCAAGTGTACTTCAAGTGGCTGTTACAACCCCTTCAAATAAAGTTAAAGAATTAAAATAATTAAGAGAAGTTATAATTAAAATGAAATACAAACAAATAATACATTTCCATTTGTTTTGTTATCACAAGATTTTTCCTTGCTGGATTTTCTTCTTAGTAGCAGAGTGCATTGTGGAATATTTTTTCAATGGAAAATAAGTAGAAACAAAAATCCTGCAAGTCCTAGGCATTGCAACAGACAAAAAAGTTACACATTGTATAGTATTAGATATTCTGAATGTATTTTATATATCTCTTCCAAAGCAGAGAGGTATATATTCTTTTATATTTGTGCTCTATTAAAAAGAGTAAAGTAGTTGTAGGAATACAATACTATTCCATTAATGGGTTTTTTTCTGTCTTAGACATTAACATGACTAAGGAGCATCGAGGATCAGCAGTACCCGTTAATAACCTTCAATGCTGTCTTCTGTAATACATTTAGTACCTTACATACTCTGTCAGTCATAAACAAAACAGTTAGGGAGTTTAGAAAATCCATTGCAACTACTGAAGACAACCAGTTAGCCACAAGTGACATAGACTTTGCTGAAAGAAACAGGTTTTTTAAAATAACATTTTTTAAAAGTATCAATGTGTCTAGGGTAAAAGGTTCTAGTTTTTTTCTCCACTGACATCAGAAGGAATACTGAGCAGAGAACCAGGATGGAATATGGTCTTAGCCTTATGCTCAGATGAGCTGTTAAAAGGTCAGTCTCTGAAATCAGGAAGAAACAGCACAGGGAACCACCTAATGAGCCTTTACGCTCTTCTACGTTAAGGATTATGAGTTCTGTTCTAAAAATACCCCGGTTCCTTATGTGGTACAAAGAAATGCTGTACTTACACAATAAGAAGCTGGCTGTTGTCCCTGTGAGCCTCCACCTGACTAGAGAAAGGGATTTTCAAAAGAGAATGAGTTTTGATTCAGTGTTTTATAGTAATTAGTTGACCTTCCAAAAATGACATAGGCACTAAGAACTTCCCAAATCACTAATGCTTGACTACAGGTAAAATTTTCTGAGGGAACAACCAAATTGATATCACAGTTGCGTTCTCCAGCAGATTAATCCCTTGCTACCCTCCACTGTAGCATGGCTAGTTTTATATGTACTGTGAATGTAAAATTCTAGTGACTCACACTCTTGCAGGCATTTAAATTCCTCCTTTAAACCCAAGAGTAACAGTGAATTCCCATAAGCCTGTCATATTATTTCAGAATGAGGTAACTCAGAAAACAATCGTAGCACTACTATAGCATAGGCCTTAGCCAGCATAGCTGGCTGGCTCTGAAATACAAATCCGTGAAACATAAATTTTTGAAGGTACGCATTATGTTTTTTGTAAATAAATGTTGGTAGCAGATTAGCAAGTTTCTCCAACTCCACTTTAATTCAGCCAGATGTGGATAATATGTTCATAATGAGAAGGATACATAGCCATTATATTTCTAATTTGATAGAGAGTGCATGTAGGCAAGTATAATGGGAAAAATCAGATCAGAAGCAGTGCACATAATTCAATAGCACCTTAAATAAAAGACTGAAACAGAAGACAAGAAGAAATAGAAAACACTTAATGGTTTGCTGGTAGATTGGAGATGGGTTCATGACTTTGTATTTCATTCCTTTCCCATGCAAAGGGCACTGAAGAAGAAATGGACAAACTGAGTTGGCAACCACAGATGTGCAGCCAATGTTGAGAAATAATAAAAAAATTTTTTGGGTTCATCTGGGGTTTGAAATCATGCTCACATAAAAGCTAAAATTATATAAAGGAAATATAGTTTCACATATAAAGGAAACTCCCAAACAAAAGATTATTTATTAAGATGATTTTTGGAAATGTATTTATTAAGAAAAAATTGGGAGGTTTCAGCTGTGAAACATAGTTTAAAATCTTTCTACTCACATTGTAAATACTTAGGGAATAGGTAGTTGTTAAGCCAAATACTTAGCAGAGCATACGCAGCTATGGATAAAAAGGCATCAGAAAAATTAACTCATTTGAGTAGAATTGTTCATGTGAGATTTTTTCTTTTCAAATAACATTAAATATAAAAATCTCCATTCTTTAATATAGAAGCGTACTGTTTAGGACTGGCTTCCTAAAATATACATTAATCAGCTCATGTGACTAGCTGACATGCATAGTATGATTGGTTTTATTCACCAATCAATGTCTGTGAATGGTAGAAATGCCTAGAAATGAACAGCGTATTCATGTGTATTTTTTTAAGATGGCACTGGAGCACAATGCTTGATAACTTAAGCGAATGCAAAGGTGTCTAAAATAAACTCGAGCTCTCTTCCTGAGCTGCACCAAATCATCTTCAGCATCAGTGTAGGTTTCTCTCAAGTGGTGCACTAGATGTATGTAAACAAAAGACTATTTTAACTTCGAGCTTGTAATGGATTTTGATGCCAAATTCAGATTTGGCGTAATTTAACAGATATAGTTAGCTTCCCCAGAGCTGCATATACCATACAAACAGACTTTATCCTGCCACATTCAAAGTTCCTTGAATTTCAGAAGTACCTGGTACTAAGATTCATTGCAGGGTAGTGGAAAAAAAATAACTTCCCATTCACTAGCTTCATTCAGAATAAGGAATAAATTCATTGAACACTAAATAATTGCAATTACAGTGGCAAGACTTGACAAGGACACAGAATTCATGCAAATGATGTGTGACAGTTCAGCTATAGAAATAATGCTAGCTGAAAAATAAGCTTTCCTTCTAGCTTTTCAGCTTTTCAGCACAGAAACAGCCCCAGTGTTGTACAAGAGATTTGTTTCCTGCTGCTTCAGCATCAGGTGAAGAAAGACAGACCTTTACCTTGTCTTTTATCCTGCTGAGTTCTTTGTAAAGTTTTAGCTCTACACAGTAAAAAAGTCCATCCTACAATTAGATGTGTATAACTGAACCCTTCATCCTACAACCACATCTAGGTAACTGGTTCTTTTTTCTGCTTAGAGTTCTATTTAAATCAGTGAAGCTTTACATAACTGCAAGGATTGTCCAGGTGATAATTTAAAGGTTTGTGTTTCAATGCAGTATTTTTATCAAGAACTTCTTGTTATGAGTAAAACCCACCCAATGTTAAATATTGTGCATCTTCTCTGCAGTACAACACTGCATTGGGCAATATGCCTTCTTGGCTTTATTTTATATGTGTATAATATATACACAAATAAAAAAGTATCACCTGCAAATAATATTTGGAATGTGAAAGACACAAAATGTAAACATTTTATTTGGCAGTTGTTTCAAACAGGTGAATAAATAAATGGAAAAGTACATCTTAATATTCTTTATAGCAACAGATGCAGTTGCACATGTATTTACATATTGTGGATGCAAAGAACAGTTAATTTAATTTCTTTTTGTTAAAAAATGCAACTTCCAACACCACTAGACTTGACAATTAAAGATGAAGATACTAGTAATACTTTGTTCTAGCAATCTCAACTTTTAAAGGCATTCATTTGGAAGTAAGATAAGAGAGTCATCATGCATTTAGTTCATTTTGTCCACTTACGGTAGAAAGTCTGATGTAATCTCAGAATTATGAGTGTCATGCGCTTAAGTCAACTATGACATGTTTATAAATCAATGTAGTTCCCTTAAAACTTGAAGCAAAGAGAAAATCTCGTTTATCGATGGAGACATGTATGAAAGATCTTGGTGCCTGTACGTTTAATTCTTGAAACTTCACAAATTTTGCCTTTTCCGCATCCCAATAATAGACTTGAGTGAAAGAATAATCACTTCCAAGAATGGCATATTGATAATTATTTATCTGAAGTGGTTGGAATACCATTGACCCTCGGGATGGCATCCTTTGTAAATCCAGAAATGCTGAACCACCCCATTTCATTACTTTAGAGTCCCCAATAAATCTTGTTAAGCAAATGTATACATCCTCTTTCACTTTGAAGTGCTTCACTGCATATGCGTCCTCCATATCTTGAATATCAAACCGCTTAACAAATTCATTTGTTCCTTTGTTCCATTGATATATTACAGGTCTTTGGGAACTACTTGACAGAATTAAATGTGGTTTGCCAGATATTTCAAGATACTCCACATCAGTATCTCTGTACCAGGCGTGCAGAGACTGATGGGAATAAAATCCATTCCCATTCCACTTGTAAACCGTGGTGAAACCAGCCTTTGAACTGTCTGCAACAACAAAATACCAGTCTTCGGCAATCCTGAAAGTTTCAATGTCATTGGGTTTTCGGATTTTAAGGATTTCAATATCTTGAATTTTTATAAACTTATTAGCAAAAATATCTCTTTTATATATGTGGGAGCCTCCAAACAGCTGTGCGACAATGACATACAGCTGATTCTCAATAACTATAGGTTTACATACAACAGTTGAAGTACCTATAAAAAGAGAAGTAAAACACAGGGTTAGTACCACTTTTTGGATAATTTGTGGTAATGTTATTTGTCAAGCAGTGTTCATACCTGTAATGTTGTCGTAATTCCTGAACATAACTTCCACATGGTCCCATTCAAGAAAGATGCATTTTCCAGTAAAAGGCTGAGCAATAACCACGTGTTCATCATTCATATATGAGAAAGTATCTACAGACAGAGATTGGTATGGCAGGGACTGATAAACTTCAAATTCTGCAAAAGTGCACACAACAGATGATAATTACAGAGATACTTTACATACTGTACTGAAAAAAGCATCTGCTTATCAGATACCAATTTATTACAAATTACAGTATTTCATCACTAGTAAAATTTTTCTGTTGATAAAGGAGCACTGCAATTTGGTTTTCAATTTTTCTCAATAAAAAGAGGTACCATTTAACATCCCAGTTTTCCAAATCCTTATGTAACACATTAAAGTTTGAGTAGATACTGCAATATAGGGCCCTGCTCCTAAATTATTCCCATGTCAGACTTAGACCCGCAAAGAGTTCAATATTGATTTTAGTAGAAATTCCATCCAGAATGCAGCCTTCCTGCAAAAACAGGCTCTAGAATGAAAAACTACAGCTTTGACTTTAATTTAACAAGATTAAATAATTTGAGGGACATTACCTGTAATAATGCAATCAAACTCTTTTGGAGAGAGGCTATTGATTTTGCGCTTCTTATATTCTGGTGGGCTTTCACAGTAAATGTCTTCCACAGTTGCATTGGTGCTGCCCAGCCACTCCACTAACCACTTCAGTTTGCAGTCACAATTAAATGCATTGCCTCTAAGATCTCTACAACAAATAAATCATGCATTGAAAATAAGCAGTCAGCTAATGTATTCCTCCTTGAGAACAACAAAACAGGCTTTCATTAAATATGTGTCCTCTTGCTTATTCTCACTTGAGGCCTTCCTGGCTTAATTTGTCCTGACCCATAGTTAAATCTACATACTAGAACCCAGACAGATTTGATTATATTAAGGTAATCAAGGAGACCTTAATTTAACTTGGTGATCCATCAGAAATTTTAATTGATTTCCCCAGGTTTACAGGTATGAAAAAGCCTGCCAAACTAATGACCCCTGCTTCTTTTGGACTACCCTTTCTCAGTAAGAGCATTCTAGATAACAAAATAGGAATTAATGTAACCTGATGATCAGCCGGTCAGTATTCACTATCTTCTTTAGATACACTCATTTAGGGCTTCAGGAGACACAAGCAAAAGAGTTCTGTTCAAGTCTTTTACAGCTGTCTTCAGTCAGATTTCCAATCGTATGCACAGGAACAGGCAAGTGCCAGGAGCAGACTGTGTGACCACCTGGCCATGATCACTTGTGCCAAGTAATGCTCCCAGATACACTGGCCACGTCCACCTCTTACTACTGCAGCTCTGCACTAGGAACTCAGCCCACCTTGTTAATACATGGACCTGGCCAAGGATTTTCTTCGCTTATTATCCCAGATCAGATGAAATGGGATTTGGTATATTGTAAACAGGATCTAATTCACTAAAGCAACTATAAGATTTATCTTTTTTTATGTATTTTGTGGTTTTACTAGTTTTTAATATATATATATATATTTAAACAGGTTGATGTTTTGATTTGGTTGCAAATAGATTTAGTATGGGATACTTACTTAGACACATGCTTTATTGATAAAAGATAGCTTTCCCAGAAATTGCTTACACATTAAAATGTTACTCCATTAAATATCTTCCGCCTTCCCCAGATGCCTTGCTCTCTCATGCATCCCTAAGGATCCTCCCTTTTTATTCACAAAATCTTAATGAACATGCAGCTTTATTACATAACTACTAACAATATTACTTATCTTTGTAACTGGTGGAATGTTCAAAACTATCACAAATTCTCAACAACAATAGACAAAAAATGCAAGCCTATCCATACTGAGTAGTCTCTACCCATAATATAGTAGTCTCTACCCATAATAAGATCCATTACTGGCTACTGGATTGCATGGTTACTCAGAATGTCCTCTAACATAATATCTTTATACTTCTAGTATAATTAATAGATTAATTAATTTCTTTCTTACACATTTGTTAAAGAATCCAAGCCTTTGAATATGTCTTTTGGAAGTGACTGGAGATTATTATTTGCAAGACTCCTGTAAAAGAAAACACTTCAGTATTAGTGTTAGTTCATGAAACTGCACATTTTTGCAAGTTGTGATACACTGTGTGGGGTTTTTTCTTATAGCAAAGAACACAGGTATTCTCCAGCACTTAGTTCTAAAAGATTGCTTTTAAGAATAGCTCATTTACTTTGTGACTTTTCCTTCCACTAAAATGCCATGCCTCCTTCTACTTTCTCACTCTTCAGCAGCCTTGCAGCATTTATAAAATTTCAATTAGCAGGGTAAAAAGTGCTATCACCTTTGGTGTTTTGCTAACACCATGTAACATTTTAAAATGATTAGTCATTATTGGATCTACTGATGTTTTCCTTATGAGATCCCAATACATGGTGTTCATATCACTGCAATTTCCCCACTTTCTTGTACCTCTTCTGGAAGGAAAATGTTACTACTATGGGCTGATGGGCTTAGGCTTAGCTCATAGTTTTTGAAAATATGCAGTAATAGGCAATAGATTGCTGACTGGCATGACTTGCTTTCCTGGAATGTGCATGTGTGTGTGTAAGTTGTATTAGACCAGCAAAAAAATGTCATTACTACCCAGTTCTTAATGTTGGGAAAACTTGTTTAAATTCAGTGAGTATTCTAGCTAGTAAAAGTGACAAGGAAATGTGAGCAGGCTTTGGACAAACAGTATATTACATTTCAGTCAGACTGTCTCTGTGAGTCCACCAAGGTCTCAGATGTCACAGAGGGTATGACAGAAAAAGAATAATGTTGTAGGGTGTAGTTTATGCTTCCCCAATCAACAGAATTATTTATTACTTCTGAGAAGAAGCAAAAATGGAAAAAAATCATTCTAGATTAAGACCCCAGTTGGAATCTGTGGCTAACCAGACTTAGAACCTCTTCTGTTTTAACTTGTAAACATAAATGTTATTTATTAACCACAATTTCTCTAGCCAGACAAAGACACTTAGGCACATACTTAAATACAAGGACAAGCTCAGATGTACTAAGTCTGCTGACTCATTTAAAAATAAGTGTTTGTCTGATCAGGAATAGTAAATATGGGATGCTTCCATTAGTCCGTTCTGACTTCACCACTTTCAAAGTACATCTCATTGTAACACTGTATATGAATGTATCATGTACTTCACTTATGTGTGATTTCACGCTGCAGAGCTGAGATACTTCACATGGAGAAAGCTGTGTGGACTTGCAAGCTGAGACAAGTTTAATGCCCTATATAGTTTTTATATGTTATTATATAGCAAACTGAAAGGGATGATGTACTTGGAAGTAGGACTGGTTCACCACTGCCATGGGAATATGACTGACAGAAAAATTTAAGCAACTGGCAAATTTATGCATTTGCCAGTTTTTGAATGAAAATTATGCATTTTGTATTCCACTGTTAAAAAGCATACTTATCTATTAGAAAACACTGTCTTGCCTAGATGGTGCTGTACATGGTATTTGGTTTATAATAACAGAGTAAAGGTTGACTCAAACATGCAGTTAAACTTATGGTGACAGTTCTGAAAGAAATGCAATCAAAATTATGTATTGTGCATAGAAATTATTGTCCAATGCTAACTGTAAGATTTTTGACACTAAATTAGTAAATTAGTAAAAAAATGCAATCTTTTTTTCATTTTTCTGTTCTTAAATGTACTCTGACCAGAAATGAAATCATGTTGCACAATAATAAATACTAGATGGCTCTCTTTTACAATAAGGACTGTATTTATTGAAGTTAATTGCATTATAAAAGTATAAATGTTTGGATAGCTTACTGTATTCCAAAAGTTATGTTGTGAAAAGGAAGTAAATAGAATAAATAGACCAAAGTTCATCTTATCTAACTTCATAGAACTTATTTGCATGCTCATTTACTATGATTCTTTTTAATATATTTTATGTACACATGTACTCTCTTGTTTCTTAAATGAAAAGTGCCTCAGGGTGTCAAATGATCATTCTTAATGTGTATGTGCAATTTTCCCCAAAAGATGGCAAGTGGTTCTGCAAGCAGATTAAACTAGTGGCGCCTTTGCAGTTATTTTCCACAAATTTTTCATTGTCTTTGTGAATAGTGCTCCATGGAAAATAGCAGCATGATGCACAAATCTATGTCCCAAAAATGTGCATGCAAATGGCAGTTGCTCCTCAAATGTGGTTCTGTCTTTTGTGTATGTTTTCTCTTGTGAAACTCCTTAAATTCCCAGAAGCCAATGCAACAAGCAAGACAAGATGTTAGTCTTGGACTATGTGCTCTGTGGAGAAGAAACTGTGCCTTCCTCTGTTTTAGAAAAGCAATTTGCTCATTGGCAGCAGCAGCTACTAAATAAGTAAATGAATACAATAAATAATGTACTGGACCCATTTGTGAATATAAAGCTACTCATGTGCATAAATATTTTGAAGATAGGGTCCCAGTTACCAGCCTTATCCAGCTATCTGTGTTTTTTAACAACAGCATAATTCTGCCTGTACCTCTAACATGGATTGTTATGGGATGTGCACAGCCTTTTTATGTACCTCTTTCCCTCTCCTCTCTCCTTCCTCTTCCTCAGACCTAGAGCCATTCCATAACTTTATCTACACAAGTAGTCACAGTAGGCCTGGTTTCAGCCAGCTGTAAGTCTTGTCCTGACCAAAAGGGAAAGCATAAAGTGTTTTATGCTACATTTACTAGGTGGTGAAGATGTGGCAAATTGCAATTTGGCTATTATATTTATGCATTAACCTTTGCTTTTTCTCCTCTCTCAAAATATGTGAACAAAAAAGTCAAATGACCCTGTTTCCAAACCCTCTTGGAGATTTTCATGTAAAGGTCAAAAGGTCAGAATCCACTCCCCTGCCTATGACATGCACCCCATGACATGCTCAGAACTGGATAAAAACCCATGTCGGGCACACTACAGATGTTTTAGCTGCCCTTTCTTCCTTTTTGTCTTGTTTTTTTTTTTTTTTCTGTTTTCTTGTAGTGTGTATTTTGTTTGTTAAAAATTCATTTCTCATTAAAATACAATTATTGCTAAAAGATAAACTTGCTGTAAGATAAGAGACAAAAGCCGGTATAAAACTGTATCCCTAGTTCAGAGACAAGGATGCTACCCTTGTTTGCAGTGAAATGTTGCAGGTATTTGTTGCCAATGTGTGTCTCACTTGCTGGGCAGTGTGAGAAATGCCCCTCCTGCTGTGCGCATAGGGAGCATTGCTCCTACAGCTACATCGGCATCCAGAGCGCCTTGGACTAATTTCCCCTCCCAGTTAATGCAGCAAGGGGCTGCAGCAGGTCAGAGGGCAAGAGCTGGCCCTGTTTCCCAGAGAGCCAAAGGGCTGAGCAGCACACTCAGGAATGGTAAATAGATCCCAGTGTCAGTGTGTGACAGATCCTGACTGTGGGAAGCTCTTGCTCATACACAGGAGAGGACAGAGTGCTGATTAGGGTAGGTGCAGAATGGAAGTAGATCAGTAAGCCATAATAAATACATCTTGTTGCAAGTCTTCTACTTAAAACTGCTTTGGGTGAGAATTTTCAAGTTTGATTTAGTCAAATTCTTCTGGATACTATTACTGTCTGAAGTGGACACCAGCACAGATAGTGATGGCCTGTCCCAAGAACAGCTGTAATATTCTCCTGGATCCGTGCCAGACTGGGGTATGTAGGAAGAGGTGTGTGTCCATCCCTCAACCTCCCACATTCCTAACCACAGCTCCTCCTTTCCAAGTCCCAAACTGGGACTCACCTCATCAGTGCTAAGATTCTTGATGCATACTCCTCCCTGCTCCTACATGCTCAGCTGGAAATCCCCTGTGCCCCAAGCAGAGAAAGTCAGAACTACTGCCAAACATGTACTTTACCTTCTACACATACCACAGTTTGGAAGTCGTTGAAGGAAACACAAAGATTAACATTCTAATTAAATTACTATTAATACCACTTAAATAATATGAACAGTTATATAAGAAAATAAGAAATTCAACAACACAGTGGTTCAGTTACTATATTAAAGATACCAAATAATATCACTTTACTTACAGGTGAATTAAAGATTTCAGTCCTCTGAAAGTATTTCTTGAAATTGACTTAATGTTGTTGTTCTCTATGAACCTGTAATGGGTCGTAAAGTGAGTCTGGTCAAAGCAATGCCTGGAACTTGGAAGCCCACCCCCTCTACTCAATAATGCCAGGAAATAGACGTTTGTCCACTCACAAATATTCTAGATGAGGAAGGCCCATGAAAGCATCATCACTAATAACATCAAAAGTGTTGGACGTAAACAACCTGCATATAGAAATGCAAAACAAGAGACCATCAGGTTATTAGCAGCTTTAGAAAATGGTTCAGCAAGCCATGGCAGGCCAAATTTCCACTGCTTGGTTTCATATTTTTTTCTGTGCAAGCACTCTAAGACTGTAAGGTTGACATGTAGCACCCTAGTGAGGTGCAAAGGGAAGGATCCAACAATTGTCTGCTGGGGCCATCTGATAAAATTCCTTTGACTTCTGTGCGATGTAAATGTGGGTTTATCATGCCAGTAAACAATGGGATTGTAGTACTGCCTCTGGAGATATACTAGGATGACAATGAAATATTTAAGTACTACAGAGGTTTGAATTGTCTTGGTTTAAATTGCTGGTTAGCCAGACATCGTATTGAATTTGCAACATTGACAGAAAGGAAAATCCTTTAACTTTTAAGTTAAACTTGTGAGTGTATTTAACCTGAGGGTACTAAGAAGCTACTGAGGAAAAAAAAAGAAAAATCTCTTCATTCACTCAGTGTTCAAGTCAGAATTATTTTTAAGACCTCATTATACCTCTTGAAGACACTCTTAGTGTATGTATCTAACAGTAAAAATACCAGCAACATATTTCATTTTATGTAATTTTGTAAGCATTAAAAATGGACTAGCATTGATTTTTCCAGGTTTATTTATGCTTATCAGCCATGTTTGCATTTGTCCATTATAATCTAGCCCTGGGCTGCCACACTTTTATGTGGTGAGACATCATCAAGTACAAGGAACTTTACCCCAGTGGAATACTACATGCACATCTATATTTTAATCAATTGACCTGATGGATAAATAGATTTGTACCATGACATCCTTAGACATTCAGGAATGCGAGATTTCCAAGTACTAATTAATCCACTTAATGAGTTAATCTCTTATTTTGAAGTTTACATTCAGAATAAATTGCAAGTATTTTTTTTTCTCATTTGGCTGTTGCAGATTGTGTTTTTTCCACTTTAAGTATGTTCCTATATGAAGTGTATGAAAAAATACAAGCAGGAAATTCTTCCTTTTTGTCAAAATCAAGAAATACTTCAATTTTAGTGAAAACAAAATATTTTTGTAGAGTCCTTGAACCAGAAGACCAATTTATTAAATTCTGCAACTAATTTTACTTTTCTGATATGATTTCACTGGATAATTTTTCCTTTTCTGTGCTCTACTGTATAATTTAGAGAACAGAGTAGAGTATCTCTTTAAATAGTATTGCTATTTTAGAGATTGCCAGGCTGATAGCATAGGTCTTGCATTTGCCTCCCAACTCATACCTCTCCCCAATGGCTGTATCATATATATTTGATGCACAAAGTATGTTTTCCCCCATTCTGTCCTCAAACCATAGTTGCTGCTTCTGGAGATAGAGGCTGAAGGCACTGCACTGTAGTTAGGGACTGTATCACATGGCAGGAACAGCACAGTGCTAGCAGGTACAAATCTGGATGCCATGATTACCTCCCTTCCTTCTACGGGCTTTCTTGTCATCAGTTTATAAGGGCACCCTCAGCATGTTGCTGATACACGGAGATAAAAGTGCTGAAGATGAGAGTTGGGAGGTTTTCTCTACATTTAGGGAACACTCCTGCTGGCACTTTACCATAGCTGTGTAGGTTCTTCGTATTTTTGTTGTCATATGAAGAGCACAGCCCATACCATCCATACTGCACAAGAAGAAATGCTCTCCTGGGACTGGGAATTATGAGTAGTGTTTAGCTCAAGACCATGATTTTTCCAGAGACCATTGGTTCTACTACATTAAAAATAGTAGTAAATAATAATAGTGGCAGCAATATTCCATATTTAGAAATCTGTGACTGGTGTATTGAAGATACCCAGTTTAATTTGGACCTCAAAACCGTAATGCTGGAGACTATTACTATTTCTATATGTATTTTCATTATTATAAAAATATATATAAGCTGCTAAATCTTGCTGTTGGCTAAATTAAATCTATCAATACAGCTATAATCATACAAAGCTAAAATTTACTGTAATATTTAATTAACGTAAGTTTTCTGTATTCTTATTTCCCTTACTATTTTCTGCCAAAGATGAAAATTTTTCTTTCCCACATGCAAACGGGAGTGTTGTTCCCACAGATACAATCCTGCTCCAATGGTCTGTGTTTCAGGAGTCATTTGCCTTATTTTAGCAGCCTGATATTCCAAGGATAGCAAGCAGCTCAACTACCAAGTTAAAAATATATCTGGAAAACAGATCACTCATCAAAGCCCACAGTGGAACAAATCCTGCTTTTCTGGGGTCATAGATTTTGTTGCAGCATATATGAAAAGCAGTGTAGAACATGCATTTCTTGTACAGTAGAAATGGAAATTATTATCATTACCAAAATGCCATAAGACGTTGCCCAAGCCCACTGTGCCAGGCACTAGAATAACTCAAAATAAGATGACTGTGTCTGTCCTACTCCACCATGCCCAATTCTGCCTGTTTTGCAGTGGGATTGCTAAGTGTAGGTGGTGTATCGTAGCCAAGAGAGATGATGTCCTACTCACTCTCTTCAGATACAAGCTCCACCAATGCTGCTGGTTTTTTTATCCCCTCTCCTTTGAAAGGCCCATTGCAAAAATTATGTGAAATGTGTCCCTTTTGTGATCTATGACCACCTGGGAAAAGCTTCTCTGGAATAAAGCACCACAGAAAAGCATTTAGGTTTCCATAGTAACTGCATTTACCTATTTACCCTGTATCCAAAATTGTACAGTATGTCTGCACCGCCTTATCAGCTCCACTTGAGGTAGCAGAGTACAGCCAGGGTCAGGGCTTCAGCTATCAGTACACTACCAGTTTAATTTAACAGCCAGAGAGCTCCAGTACATCAACATTACACCTCTGACCACATCCAGAGTGCATGGGAAGTCGGTTTGGGACAGACATCCGATTTTGGTTTTGATCACACCGGGGAGTCTGCCTTGCCGGATTTCTGAGACAAGTCTGGGTGTGTGTCAGGCTGGCAGCACATCCACTATAAACAGTTCAGGTTACACCCCCTCTACCTCTGTATAGCTCACAATTATATAATCATATGCCCACATTTCTAGGAAAGCCTGTGAGCCTGTAAAAATCCTGTGTTAAAATGCAGCTAACAGTTAAACATCCCAAAATAGTCTCTTTCCATGTATACCTCACCACAGTATCTGATTTTGAAATAATGACTTCAGTTTTTTTAATTGGAAGAAAATTGTCATTACTTTTAAGAACATGAAATAACAAACAGGATCAAATCCAGGTGCTATGAAGGCAAAACTCCCACTCAAGTGACTAAACTTCCACAGAAGTCAATGGCAATTTTACATGGAAAAGGACTTCAGGACCTGTCCCACTGCAATGACAGCCCTGATCTGAGGAGTTCTGAGCTTGCAGCCCCCGGGAGTTGCAAATGGACAGCTTAATACTGAGATCAGGTCCCAGGATTGCAGAAAATAAACAAGAATAGTTGTTGTAATACTCAAGTCGTTACTGTAATGTTAATTAAAGTATAATGAAGATAACATACAGTCTGTCACCAAAAGCTTCAGCATGTAAGCATTCAAAGTAGCACTGACAACAGATAGCCTTGCAAAATACTGAGTAAAAATTAAACATGCACTATCTTTCAAATTTCTAAAAAGTCTTGTATTTTGTGATCTAATAAATCTTCTGCTGCTGTTTCTTATAAATTAATACTGACCCTTCCTGAAACATTTATGAATACATATACATTTCATAACAAAAACTGTATCATATAAATATTTCTCACAGAAGCTGCAGAGATGGTGTGAGCAAAAAACTCCCTTCTGGGATTTTAGTAAAAGCAGATCTCACAAAGGATCTGTAAAGAAGAAAAAAACAACCATACATTAATGTAGCCTCATATATCCATGGTTATAATACTGATCTGGTCATCACAGAGAAATTTATTTATGTAAGTAAAAAAAATTACCTCCCCCCCCCCGAATATAATGGGACAGGTTTCATGTACTATATAAGAAGGTATAAAATGAGATGTGTGCACATAGACAGACAGACAGACAAACAGATGAAAGAGATATAAAAATCAGGATTCAATAATGCAGCACAATTCTAACACACTAGCTGATGATTCTGAACACTGGAGGTACTCCCTGCAGCAAGCATCCTTCTGTATGCACTGAAAACATCACACATCCTAGTTCATTTTAAATCATAAATTAAATAACCAAATGCTTACAGCCCTTACAGTGAGATAACATCAGGCGGAACGCTGCGAGGAATAGATCTGGCATTTTCACATAAAGCATTATCTTTGGTACAAGTACACCAGGCAGGACATTTTGGCTTCACTGGTTTCTTCCCTTCAGTCAGCAAAAGCACAGATAAAAGGCATAAGAAATAAGCAATTCTTCTAAAGGGTCTGCTGGCATTTCCCATTCTTTTGATCCGCTCTCGTTCCAGCCAGTTGAAAGAATATCCCAAAACATGAACAGGGTTCTTTATTCAGCCATTGGATGTCTAAGTCCAGGTCAATATTTGTCTCTGCTTTCCCAACCCTTTTCTTTCTCTTTCACTCTGTTTTTGTAGATAGAAACCTGCAGCTGATCTGTATGTTTCCACTCACTCAGGCAACGTACTGCTCAGAGAAGAGACCTGCGAGGTGCTGTAAGATGGGGAAAATCCAACCGGCTGAAGGAAAAAAAAAAAAAAAAAGGAAAGAAAAAAAAAAGATTAATGCTTGCAGANGGAAAGAAAAAAAAAAGACTTGCATCACCACAAAAACACTGAGCACAACACAGCATTAGATTGCAAAGTGATGTAACTGAGAAATACACTGCTTTCTGTTTTCACAGGGAGGCCCTTTCCCTGTTTCCAAAAATAGTACAGCATTATGTTTTGCTGGTGGGTGGGTGAGTGGGTGTGGGGTGGAGTGTATGTGTGTGGGGGGAGAAATCAGTCATCTCTTACTGGATCCCTACAACCTCATGAACCTTTCAGAATTATGCTTCACATATTGCAAGTAGCAGAACTAATGGCAGTATACACAGGAAAATGAAATCGAATGAAACCATCAAAAGCATTGCTGCAAAAAACTGTTAGATTAATTTTTATCCTTGGCCTTTATTGCACATATTTTTACCACTGAAAAACAAGCTGCCACACATGGAAAATATTACAATGTATGAGAGAATGCCTTTGACTGTCATTCCTAAACAAAATATTTTCTCATGCAAAATAGACTGAAAATACAGCTTTCTTTTTCTTCCTTTTTTTTTTTTTTTTTTTTTTTTTTTTAGAAAAAGAATGTTTCTTATTTGTTGCATGTTTTTGAGCTGGTTAAATAAAGGCATAGGTGGATCAGGCACAGTTCTATATGGACAACATTATTTTAAAGTTCAAGTTAAAAAATGTATTTGCTTAGAACTGGTTTGATCATTTTAGATGGAAAAAAAAGAAAATTGTCATTTGAATACCAGCTGTGTTAAATCTGTAGTTAAGAATGGACGTTCTTTGAAAAGTGACAGGATAGGGACAGATCTTGGTAGTAATAATGAACCTCTACAATACTGCCTGGAGGCTGCAATCAAAATGAGTGTTAGGTGTGGTATGAGTTCTCTGTAAGATACAGTCCTCAGCCTGAAGACTTTACAGTAAACTACATTAAATATTTTATAGAGAACTTAAGCGGCACCTAAGCATTACTACATTTAAAATGATAAGACAAAACTATCAAATGCCAAATGGCTGGGAAGCCATATGGGATGATTTTTTTGTTCAATATAGTATTGGTATTAGAAGAGTTTTGCAAACTTTAACAGGTCTTAACACTTCTCCATTGGACTGTTTACATTAGACAGCTCACAAACATTACTGGGGTCAATGCAGCAGTACAGACATTTAATACAGTTAGGCTCACTATTGGCTCCTTCACATGGATGTTGCCTCCTCACCAGGAGATACCTGATCTCCTGATGAGGAGATCTCTTTTGATTTCTGGTTACCCTTCCTCTGATTTCAGATGGCCGCCTGGCTCTGGTCCATTGTTTCTGCTCTACAAGCCACGAAATCACAAGGTCAACAGCAGGCCATGTCTATCTTCCTCAGGAACAATCCCAGCAAGGCCCTAGTGCATATGCAGATAGGGGTGTCCACCAGGGTTTTCACAGGCAATGGGCAGGACAAAAGCCTGCAAAACTGCATGGAATTCAGTCCGTGGCAGGACATCAGCACTGCTGAATCCTTGACTGGGTGGTGGCTGTGGTCTATCTCCCTGGGATGAGGGGAGACACCCAGAGCTCACACCAGGCGGTGGGATTGCAGCCTCTGAGGGGCGTCAGGATTCTGGGTGCAGCCAGAAATGTCCAGAAAGCTTTCAGAGGCAGATGGCCACCTTTAAAGGCCCTGCTGGGAGAGGACAGCAGTGTCTGTGCTTGGGCACACTTCCCACCAGGCATCCGAGCCCGTGGAAGAAATAGCAGCTCATGCTTTCTCAGCTCCCTTGCTTCCCCTGTTGTGTTTTTGTAAAGCTCTTTATTAATTTAAGTGTGGGCCAATGTTTTAGCTCTTAAGAAAACCTTCCCTGTCAGCAGTCTCTCCTGAAGTAGCACCAGCTAAGAGTGACAGAAACCTGGGTTATTTCTGAGCCCTTCCACCTTCTGTAACAAAATGGAACAGAATTACAGTAGCCAAGGCACTGAAATCATTATTTAGCAAATGTCAATGCCTTCCCATCCCCCAGTACAAAGGCAACTTTTTACTCTAGAAAGGATCTAATTGTACCTACTGAGAAGGAAGCTGGATCTGTGGGACTTGCATAAGTAGACTACACCGTCTTCTCCCCTCCAAGATGTCCAATGGCACAGACATGGTGAGGTGAGAACAGAAAATTCTCTAACTTTTTTTTCTGAAAGAGGTCTGTTGTTGTTTGTTTGTTTATTCCTGGCAAAGCTACCCATTGCCATGGCAATATTTTGCCATTGATTGTGAAACCCCGTGTTTCATTTCCTTTGGCTCATTCACTGAAACCCACCATCAATTACCTAGGCATTTCTCTTTAATTAATACTCCAACCACATTGTGAACCTCCTGAAAACTTCGCAGTGTAGCGTTTTCTTCAGCAACAAAAGCACATTCTGCAGCAGAGCAGTAACCTGACTCCAGTTTTGTCCATGCAGAGAACCGCCTGGAAGTCACTTTTCTATTCCAAACCACATGCCACAACAACCGCTTTTTCCAAAATTGCAATATTATGAATATTTATAACAGCCCCATCAAAAGAGAGGCATAATCACATTTTCCAGGCTCCCTTTCTGCCAAGCTCAGCATCTCATTTCTTGCCATGTAGCAGTTTAAAAACAAATTGGTTCATGGGTTTTCAGTGGCATAGCCTCTCTCCAGGCCGGCGACACTTGGCTCACCCTTTGCCGATGCCATCGTTGTTTGTTTGCGGGCCAGCGGAGCAGGCAGTGGCCTGCTGCGCCCACGGACCAGCGCCTGCCTCTCGGTCCCTGCTTGTTTTCCGGGTGTTTCAGGTACTGAGTAGGCACAATGGGACTCAAAATTCATTTATTTTTCTTTCAGCAAGGTTCCAGCAGGGGGGATGAGGGAGTTGTGGATGCGTTCCTCGGTCTGCTTCCCATCACCTGACATCTAGCCGAAAATTCCGCACCTTGCCGTGCCGCGGAGGGGACCGGCGGTCAGGCGCGTTCCCGGCTGGGCACGGGGACGCTGGCCGGGGGACACTGGCTGGGGNCTGCAGTGTTTCCCGCACCAATGTGCCGTCATATTTCACCTCTCCGGTGTTGGCCACAGCCAACTACGCCTTAGGGACCAATCGTTTGCCACACCCTGGCTCCGCGTGCTAAGAAACAAACTGCTGTTCCCTCCAATGTATCCGAATTTTTTGACAACAACAATTTTTTTATGATAATCAACCATCGCGTAAAAATCTTGGTGCAAGTATAGGAGCCGTAATTAAAGCTACTTTTGTTGGCTGCCACTAGAGGTATTCACCACCCACCACTGCTTGTGTTCTTTGGTCAGACTTAGCACAACTTCTAGGCTTCGTTTCTAGAGCAAACATATACGTTATTATTATTATTATTATTATTATTATTATTTACTAAGCATACATTTTTAGCAAGTGTTCTCCAATATCTGGTTAAAATATCAATTCTTGTACAAGTAAACCTGCTTGCTAAAATATTTGAGGACAGCAAACACAAATGGTCAGAACATAGAACCAAAAATCATTTTAAAAAATATTTAATATTTTTGAGGTATTAACTCCACACCAACGGCTACATTTGCATATTTGCATTAGACTAGTATGTTTTCATTACCAACATATGACAAAATCTGAATAAACTTCCTGTGGTTTCATGCTCAGTACACTTCCCTTTGCAGGTCCATATCCTGTTGCAGTTATCCTTAATTTCATCCCACTTTTAGAAAACTGTGTTGCCTTTTCTCTGTTCAGGATGAGCTGCCTGCACATACATAGCCTAATCCAAAATCCACTGATGGTGATGATGAGACTTTACTGTGCTTGGTGTTAAGATCACAATATTACACTACACAGATGGGCAATAGTCTGAGTCACACCCAGTATTCATGGGTCTCCGAAAGAACAAAACACTGTCATTGGTATGTTACCACTGTGTTTGGAGCAGAAGGATTTTGAGATCAAATACCTCAGGAGCCCAAGTTTTTGCTCTCTTGGCTCCACCCTTTTAAGATATTCTGCAGCAAATGGCAAATTTAAAGCAGTTGAGAAGGAGGCTGTACTTTCAATAAACAAAACTAAGTCTTGTGAATTCTAAACAGTTTTGAAAAGATGCTTCCTGGTGGATCTGGCACCAAGAGGCATTGCCAGGAAGAGGTCTTCTGCAGGTTAGGCATAATAAAACTTGAGATGCCTTTACAACAGCTCACAGCACAGACAAGCTTGGGAATCTTCACAAGACTGCCCAAAACTTTTAATTTGGATAGTTTTGCTCCTGTGTCCTATCTTGTTTATACAGGTTCGTATTATGGGTATCCTTCTTTATTACACCAGTTTCATTAAAAGCAGAACAACCAGGCAGTCCCTGTGTCAAAAAGCCAAGGAAATGGCTACTTAACTGCTGCCAGCTTTGGAGGAAAGAATGACTTGGAGGGTGGTCTCCTTTCCCTTACATAAAGTAGCCAGTTCACAGTTCACTATGGACTTAGAAGCGATCACCTCTGAAGTGAGCTCTCATGGCCAAAACTTCATAGTGATGTACAACACCTGCTCCACTGAGCATATCCTGGAGAATGTGCAGGTGTCTCTGGAACTGCTCACTGGTTTAGGTACACCAGAATTTTCCCAATGACAAAAAGTATGTCAGGAGAGATGTACTGGTATATGAATGATCTCTCTTTAAAAAAAAATGGATGCATAATGTATTTCTTTCAAAGGGAAGCCAGAGAAAATTAATCTAAGTTTTATTTTGTTGAAACTGAGAACTTTCAACATCCTTATGATTCTTGATGCTTCATTTGCTTCTAAGCTCTCTAACCAAGAAAACACAATCCAGTAGCATCAAGTTAACTGCTCTCCGGATAACCAGCCACTTTTCTCCAGACCTACACAAATAGTTCTTGCTTTGCTTCTGTTGTCCGTGTTTTGCCTTGAAAATGCTATCAGTGGACATTTAAAGTTGGGGGAGAAAGAAAGAGCAAACATACAAGCTCAAGAGTGAGCCAGAGCCCAATTCAGAGACGTATGAAGCTGTGCTACTTCATGTGCTACCACACCTAATACAGGGGGAAGTGTAAGAAAGGAAACAATATACAACAACACGAGGTTTCCACCTACTGCAGAAATCTGGACTTTTTTCAATCTTTCAAGACAACTTTCAAGAAAATTTGTAGTTTACTCAGGGAAGATCAACTTCTCCCATGTTGGAAATGGGGGCACTTTTGAGACAGACAACATGCCCATCCATTTCAGTGGAACTGACATCACACTCATCACCTAGCATACATCCTACTGTAAGATTAAGTGCATTCCATATGAACCTCTCAGCAAGAAGAAGTCTTCAGATATGCAAGTTACTTTTTTGACTTTTTTCCCCCTACATAGATAGCTTGATCAGACATTAAAACCATGATACTTGTGGGAGAATCCATGCTTAATTTATAATTGCCAGTTTCTTCAAAACTGGCACGGTGATTTTAAGAACATATTTCTGTGCAACACTTTCCTTAAGAGGATAGTTTCTCTCTTCCCAGCTCTTCCAGGTACTATTGATTCTGCTCTCTTCCACGGCTCACTGCTGGTGTCTCTGCTCTAATGCTATTCTCTAAACTGGATTAAATAAATTAGCTGGTAAATGAACCAGAAAACAAATAAAACCCTAAACAAGCCCAAATCCTTCAAACCCACCCCCCCAAAAAAAATTTCTAGAACCAGAACAAGCAGCTGGAGGACAGGATGGGGCAGAGAGCATTGGTTTCACTGTTAGAGAAAAGCATAGGGAGCTGCATGCTTGAGGGGCAGTTTGATATTGCAAGTGCTCATATTTAAATGAACCATAGGACATTTAACCATAGGACACAGAACTGGTGACAAAACAGTTATCAGTCAAACCTCAGTCTCTACCAAACAGGACAAAATATGACCTCATAAAACATCCCAGTATTTAGTTACTATTGTTTAAAAATTATCATTTAACTGGAGGACAGACTTTCAACAGGTGTATACAAACTGACTCTTCATAATTATCATCTCCACGCTGCCAGCTCCTTGCACTCTTAATTTGGTGTTCATTCATAGAAGGTATCCTTCATGCCTACACTGAAAATAGGAGGGCTAGAAAATCCAGTCCAGTAAGAACCTTGTATCCGAAACAAAATGTCCCAGATTTTCTAGCATGAGCAAGTGCTTTCTACAGACCCAAAACAACATACTACTGTCAGTGTAGCTAAATGCCATTTAATTGGCAGCTAGAAAAGTCTATAATACATTTCTTCATGGAAAAATGCTTGAGCTCTTCCAATTTGCCAAGATGCTAATTCAAAACAGACAGCATGTTACAAAATCCTTTCCTTGACCTGTGCTATCTTACATGCCCTTCTGTACTTTTTCATTGCATTGGCTCCCTGAAGAATTATTCTCATCTTTATAAACTTGTCTTTAATTTTCCTTGTCATTTTTCAAACAGAAAAAAGGTAACAAAATATTATTTATTTACATGTACATAGGAAATTTATGTGTTACGTGGCAGAGACAGCAAGCTTTTGAGGAGAAAGTTGTTAAAAACAAAAGGTTTCTATGTCGTGAATAATTTACAATGAAAGAAATCTTAGTGCCACTGAAGTCACTGAAATTCTTCAAGTAGAAGCCTTGCTGGAGTGCCACTGACATAATGAACTGCACAATAGGAAGGATGTGCCTCATCAAACACATATTATTGTTTCATTATTGCTAATCAACATGCTTTACAAAGCAGAGATTTCGATCAGTGCTGAAACATTTTAAAGGGTTGTTGGTGATAGCTCCGCCAGTGTATTTTACTGATGTTTTTATTATTCTCAGCAACTCAAGAAATTTGGAAAAATAGCTTATTTCAGTAAGAGTTAATCCTTTTTACCTCAAGCAAATACCAAATCTGCCTGACATCCCACCCTACATTATGGCAGGCATGCTGCCACTGCACAAGCCCAGCACAAATTCTCCATCAAATAGAGTTCTGCAACAAGATGAACTCCAAAGTCCCTTTTTCTTACAAACCACATTCGCCCTGCAGAGGAGACTCTGGAGGGCTGAAAATTTCATTGCATCTGTTTGCTCATATGCCAATATGCTACATATTTAGTACAGCTTTAAGAAAAGATTTGCTCTTTTGGCTGCTGGCCCTCTCCCTCTGCAGTGGGAGAACAAAACTAGCACAACATCTTTATCTAAGAACTGAGTTTAAAACTGTAGTTTTAAATATAATTTTCACAGCAACAGAGAAATACATGTTTTATATTATATTTATATTACATCATGACTGCTCAGAAGCTAAAGGATTTTCCCTACCTTGAATATGGTAACATTCACATTTTGAGTTCAAAATTATTTCTAATTATTGCTTTTCTAAGACAACAATCCAAACACTATACAGCTGATTTTCTTTATGACACCAATCACTTGTGGGTATCTGTAAGTTTCCACTGTTGCTGCCCTTGTGACTTAGGCAAAGAGCCATTAAAACTAATTCCCAGCCTCAATGTAACACATTAGAAAGAGGTAATAAGTTCCTTCATGAAGCAATATAGCTCCCCAGCTAAATAAATGGCACACGGTACTGATTAAACAAAGGCACATGTGGCCTTTTTTCCCAAGATTTTTTTTAGAAGCAAGTGGATGAATATATAAGAGAAAAAGACAAGGACAAAAAAAAATCCAGGAATGAGAACTCAAGAGAACAGTTAACATCACAGAAACCAAGATGTTGGCTCCTAATCATGGAAAGGGGAACCTGAGAAATCCCCTAAAGAATTTCTTGGAGCAAGTAATGGCTGAAAAGAGCTTGGAGTTGCAAATAGTCTCCTGCTGTTCAATTTTCTCTTCACTTAGGGAAATGAAGGCTATACATTCATTGCAAATAAAGACCGGATCAAAGATACCCAATTCCATTAAGAATTTATTTTCTTAAACAGAACAATTGAAAATAATGACTTTTTAGATAACTGTCAGGTCACAAATAGTAATAATGCTGTACTCTATGTTTCTGACACCCCTGCTTCCCCCTCAGGGAAGCAGATATCCCTTCATATACACATTATATATATACATATATATATCAAGATCTCGCTCAAGAGCTATATATAGCTTCTATTCACAGGCGAGCACCACAACCACTTATTCATTCCTTTCATGCTTTACCTGCTGTTTTCAAGGCTGCCCTGATGCTAAAAATAGCTTTGCATATTAGAGAAGGGTTGCTATAGATTCAGAATGGGTGATGTTCCAAAGACAGCTAAATCCCTCTTCGCCAAGGATCCGTGTGGATGCAGCTGATGGGCATTTGTGACCAGGGCTCTGATGCCCTTTCATACAGACTCTTGCTCCAAGGATGGGGTATTTTTGTTGTTCTGAAGGCTGCACTGAACTGCAAATCAATACAAATCATGGATATCATAATAAGTTTATTCTTTTTCATATTGTAGTGTTAGATCACAGTACAACAGTGCCTTCAGATATTAATAGCATATTAGTTTCTTTTTAAGTGGGAGAACGATGTAATATTCTTACTTGTATGGGCATATTTTTCTGTGGGCATTGATGTCTTCAAGTAGGAAAATACCAAAATGCTTCACTAGTCTTCTTAATTTTTCTAGTTCTTAACATTTGTGGCTGGATTATGACCATATCTAAGATAAATGAGGTAGTCAGAATAGTATTTTCCTTTTGTTAACAGACTCATATTATAGGACCTGCCAAATACTGATTCTGTTAAGCCTTTGGCAGTCTGCTGAGGTTCAAATAAAAGTTTTACAGGGAAAGAGTGGCATGAATTTACTAAATGAAGATTGATAAAATATATTAAAGCAGATTCTAATATAATTCGAAATAACATCTTTTATGAGCAGTATATATAAGGCCAGTGTAATGCAAACTTGAGAGAACATTTCATGAAATGTGAAAGAAAATGTTTTTTCACTCAAATCTCACTTCACATCCTGACCCTTATCCTCCATGTGGTTATGGTTTATTTCCATTCAAGAAAGAAAGTCATCTAGATATGTAACTGTAAACGTTTTGACTTAAAACTTGCAAATTGAATGTGGTTTCAGCAAGTAGCAGGGTCTCCCCCAGGGTACAAGCTGGAATATTTCTTTTTACTTGCCATAGATACTTTCCTCAGTGGTTTTTTGAGTCTGCCATTTTTACTTCTAGAGTTGTGGATATTGCACAGCTCAGTGTTGCTGGCTATAAATAACATAACTTGATATTTGTAGCTAAGTTAGACTAATGGTTGCCATTTAGGATAGTTATCTTTCCCATTCCACTTAGGTGCCATGGAATGAATAGTGTCCTGGAAATACTTCCAATAGAAAGGTCGATAGTATTTCAGTACTTCATGTCTTAATGATACTGGTGATTAAATAACATAAAATAGTATTTAATTTGAAATATAATCCAAATTATTTCCAAACCCTGGCAATCAGTAGTATACTTTTACTAATAAAAGGTCAGTTCTATCAGAATGGCTCATGGTATTATTAATTAAATGAGGTCTCACAGCAGTACTGTATAAGCATGTTCATTAAAAACTGTGAAATAGGAATTTTTAACTGATTCATCCTACTTCAGTGCTCAGAGCCACTTTTTTATATCCCTGTATCCTTTAGTTTTCACTGAAGGATCAGTTATTGATCACCTCAACCTAGCTACTAACAGCCTCTACATGCAGCTACAGTATTACTTTACTCTATAATCACACTGAAATAATAAGATGAAGTGAGGGTTGATTCCATCATCATTTCATCATATTATGCTCTTATAGCTTAGTTTTTTTTAATCTGTGAGATTCCAAACAATTGACTGCAGCAATTGTTTATATTGCAAATAATTAATATTGCAATATAATTGCAATATATATAATTATATTGCCAATAATCTCTGATGTATTTTCTTTGCTTCAGGGCAACCAGTGGAAAACACTGTGATGAACTCATTTTACCAACTCCACAGTATGGTTTTCAGGACTGGCCCTCTGGATTCCTGAGTTAAGATCTCAACTTCTGAGTTAAGATGAAACACATCTCTAAAAAACCAGATGTTTTCTGGAACACATTTGCAGGAATGAGACTGTACATCTCTATTATATTAGATCTTAGGCCCAGACTTCGAGGCATCTTTCTTTTCCAGGTTATGTAGAATGCTGGGTACACCAATAGTGCTTAACTGCTGGCATGATTCAGACTACAGTCTGTCACCTTTTTATACAGAAGACTTTCGATTCCAAACATTCCTTGTCAATGATTTGTACCTTTCCTCAATTCTCGTAAGTGAATATTATGAATATACATGGCAGACATTACACACAAAAGTGCATCTTGGGAAAAGAGGGAATGCGTATCTTTTCCACTATGGCTTAAAAATGCAATGGGCTGTAACTTCGCTCATGTAGTCTTTTTTTCTGCCACTAAAAAATCCAGTGGGAAACAAAGTAATTTAAAGAAAATAAATACATTGCTTGTTTGTCAGTTGTTTTATTTATTTCCACATTACTGGATTTTCCTTCTCTTGCTTATTATTTTCTATGATTTTTTCATCTTACAGGATAACTCTGATATCAAAACAAATTTGCCTTTCTCTTGTATTTATGTAATTGGATGCCATCAATTGCTTTCCACCATAGAAGATTTAGCCATAAAAGTAAGATTAGGCATTCTTTGCTCTCTTAGGAAATAGTTGTTCATACTTAAGGGAATTTAAGCATAATGAACTTCTAAAATCGCCTCAAATGAAAACTGGAACATGGTGGAGGAGTTAGTCTCTGTATTCCACTTACTTAAATGCAGGTTGATAAAACTAAGTAGTAGTATTTTGTACATACTGGTATTTACTTTTAAAATTCCTGATAGGCTGAAGTCACTCCTCTTTTTTATGCATGCCTCCATGCATGTGTAATCTTGTAGTGAGCTTTGTCCTGAGACTAAGCTCTGGAGACCCACAACAAATGTGGAACTACCAGTGACAATTAAAGGACCCCAGACAGGAGTCTACATAATACATCTCTAGGGGATTTATTTAGTAAAATTCAGTACATTTTGCAAAAATAAGTCCAAACTTTAGAGATAACATCAGGAGTTGATTCTAAGAATTATTTTTTAATTAAAGTCTGATTTATTATTTCCATAACTGAACCAGTTAGTCTTTACAGGGTCATACTGTTATTATTTACATTATACATCTTAACAAGGGCATGCAGAAAACTTTATTTTAATGTTTTTATTTTTTAAGTACATTGAAGTTTTAGGATCAAAGTTGATGCTTTGAGTGTTCCCTTAAGTGCAACAAAGTGAATGAATGAATGAAGCAATCTGATTTTCAATATATTATTATAAGATTCTTATATAACTCTAGTCGCAAGCAGGAAAACTAAAACAGATGTTAGGAATTAAAACAGTTATAGTACTACTGTAGTACTATGTACTGTGTTCTATCTGTGATTCTTTAGCATGTTAAGAGTGGAAGTAATGCTACAGTCAAATAAACTGTTGAGCAGGACTTAAACTACTTCAGTCTAGGATAATGAATATTAAGGCTGCTCTTCTGTCAACAGTAATAAAAAAATCTTGTTAACTATGTGTGAAGTTGAGAGGCCTTATCTGCATCATGCAAGGTGGAGTTAAGGGAATAAATCAGGTTAGGCCGTATTTTCCAACGTTGTGGCCTAAACTGGGATTCTGTTTACCAAATTGGTCAGCTGAGAATAAGGTGCAATTTCCTCATCTTTGACTTCTTGGAAGATTTTCGGATCAACAGACAGCTTCTACTTTATTTTTAATAAGAGCCTTTTGACATTTGTTTTTATCTTAAGAGCAGAACAATCTTAATCTGGAATTTGAGATGTGCACTGTTGTCTTCTTGAGCTTTCCATTAGTATTTATTAAACTAATTTCCAAACTTTGGTCTCAAAATAAATGCTCTGTAGACAGACAATAGAACCAGGACCTTCAGTGCACTAGGCAGTAAGTAGTTGTGGAGACTGGCAGTGATTTGTTCACCCTAGAAGTAGAGGAGCCAGGAATATTAAAGGTCCATAGGTCCTTCTAAAATGCCATCATCTGTCGGATCTGCCTTTAGATATACAAATTTTCAAAAGAACTGTTTTCCAAATTGCTTATCATACTGGAAGTCTTCATGTTCTAGAAATTCTATCTCCACACGACGTATCTGACATTGATATCCAATGGTGTTAAACAGGAATAATTAAGAGGAAAATGTCCAGAGATAGCTGGAATTTAGGAAATTCAATACTCTTATAATAGGATTAGATATCCTACTATTAGCTCTATTTTATCATATTAAGAAGTGAAATGCAATACAATGGTTGTGGCTACTTATACAAAGGTCTGGAATTTTGGAACAAGGAAGGAAACTGATAATCAATCAGATGCTATTTTTTCAAAGGCACTTTTCTAACAATGATTACGCACTGAAATGGTAATTGTAACTTCAAAATAGCATAAAACTGCACAGCTGATCTCAAAATAATGGACACAGCATGGGCTTGTCTACGATTATTTTTTGTAACTGACTCTATACTGGAAATAAAGAAGTTCTTTTCTTGAATAAATTACTTTATCTGCCAAACAAATAAAACTGCATTTGCCTTTTAGCACAGCAACATTGACATCTAGTGGCTAGTTAAGCTTCTTGTTTGATATTCCCTATATGACAAAAAAATGTGGGACACACCTTTATTGAATTTGACAAAACAGATGCACTGCAACAGCCTGCTATCTCCACATAGCCTCTAGATGGTTATGTAATATCCTTAGTCTTTAATGACTAGTTTGGAGTGACCAGTACCAGTGATGGGAACTGGTGAGCATGAGCCACTGCCCCTCCTGACAGCCCCACTGGTTTTCCCTGTCACGAAGACTTAAGCTTGGGAAACAGCTGCCTGATTGTAGTGTATCCCTTCCTTAGTCTTGTTGGGAGGCACACTGCATCCCTGAAATTGTACATGGGTATATCTAAATGAAAAAGAGCTACAGTTACTGAACGTGATGTTACTGGCATATGTGAACGTCCATTTTTAGCTTTACTTGCTTTTTCTACAAATTACTAAGGGGCTTCAAACAGGAGGAGATAAAAATCAGGAACATGACAGATGCCAAAGTACTGTTCGTACAATGAAGACACAAAAATAAATGATTTGGCAACTTATTTCATAGACATGTAGGAGATAGGAAGGTGCCAATATCAAATAACATTAGAAAATAATTTCCTCATTTGTCAACAAAAGAACTGACTTAATGGAGAAAGAAGAAAGATTAAACAGGACAAATCTTTTTTTTACTAGCATTCTTGATGCTAGTAAAACATTATGAGACATTACTGTCTCATAATCAAATTCAAATGTAGTTCCCAGCAAACAGCTCACAATGGATGTGGTTGTCAGTGACTGCCCTTGCTCTTCATACCAGCAGTTGCTGCCTCTTCGGGCCTGCTGCCAAAGCCTTCTGATTTGCTTCATTGAAAATTGGAACAATTTTTTAATTGGCTAACCAAACTAATTTTAATTCAACAGATCAGAGGCTGTTGAGTTTAAACAAATTTACCAGAAGTTCTTAGCAGGGGAATTATCTTCTGCAGAAAGGCTGATGTGTTTCTTCCTGGATAAATACTGTTAAGGACTAAACAGCTAGGCTTAGTATTTCTTAAAAATACATAGAGAAATCTGAGTCTGAAAAAGAGCAACAAAATGTAAGAGTCCTCCAATATGTAACTTAGATAGAAAGGTTAAAGTACTTTCTTAGGCTGCAAAAAGGGAAGACTGTGGGGATATATGTCTTCCAGTATTTAAAGATGTTACTCAAATGATGATCAGTGCTTGCTTTCTGTACAAACTAGTGCAGAACATTAAGAAATTATCACAAGTAGCAACAAAGAAGATTTTTCATAGATAGTAGGAGAACCCCTTTATACTTAAGAGGTTAATAGATTAAGATATTTAAGATGTGAAATCTGCTATACCAGAACCTTTTAGGAACAGCTCAGTATGTCAGGTATAATACTTTGAATTCTGCATCTCTGTGATGTATGTACCATGTCTGACTTAAACTTTTTGGATAAATCAGTTCTCATACTTAGCCCATTCTAGATTTAGGGCAGAACTAAAGTAAAAGGTACGGAGATGTTTTCTCCTTTGTGGACCACGAAGTTCAGGGCTACTGTAATTTAAGACTATTGTTTCACATTACTGCTGATTTACAAGAGAGCTGCTGCTGAAAGGGCAGCCGTCTTTCTCACCTCCCACTTCCCTCCTGCCCCACCCCTCCATCCCTAACATTTTTTTGCCCCACCGAGGTTACTCATCAGACACCACAGCAGGATAGTCATAGGAGCTAGAGTGGCAGAAAATAAATTCTGCAGTTCAGCAGGAGTGGTCAGATGAGCACTAAGGCCAGTTCAAGAGGAATGCTCTCTTCAGCTAACCCATAGATTGATTTACTTGTAAAGGAAAGCTGTGCTCCTAAGGTTTGCCTGTACAGTCATTGATATCCAACTTAAAATGATAGCACCTCCAGCTCTGTAAAGAATTATGCCCATCTCATCAGTTATTTTTCCTGCACCTTCCAGTCCTGTGGGGCTCCTATGAGAGAAGTACCTTTTGGGTGTCAAAATATACTGTTGCTAGAATTAAATTAGAGAGATACTCCCACTGGAGCAAAATATAATGCATACACCAAGGGCTAAGGGCATGTTCAGTTTCAACTTCCAGTTTATTTAGGAGGCCATTTCTGAACCCATTCCCCAGCTGTATCTTACCGTAGCTCACATACAAAACACAGTCAGGTGATGTTCTAAAGCAATACAGACGGACATCAGAAAAGCATAGCATAGCAAGATCAAATTATCTAGCTGCTATTCTCAGAAAAGCTGTTTATAAAATAATTTCAGCATCTACAGAGTTGCTAAAGTTGGACTCACTGCAGAATTTTCCTGTCCCAGAAACTATATTTTTGTCTATATGCAGGCTTTTGTGGCCACAATACAATGCCAAGAGATTCAAGAATTGTAAATCTTTCCTCTACCTTTCCCACTCTTCTTCAAAGTGCATAATCAATGATGTGTTGGCCCAGTTTCCAGAATCATGCCAGGATTCATTCACACTAAAGCAGTCTGTCATTTCCATAAGACAGGAACAACAAAAAGATGCCTGCTATTACAGCTTTGAGGATATACATTATTTATTTTGATATATTTAAATTATTAATTAGGATAATTCCATTTTTGCAACAGAGTCTCTGCCCTTTAGAGGAAACGGGCTGCATGCAGTAGGACTTCAGCAGAATACTGCATGCACTCAAATAAGCATAGTGCCGCTCAGTTCCTTTCCATGGGACATTTTAGCATCATCTTTACATCCCTTCACAGCAATAATGATGTAACAAATAATACAAACATTAGGTCAGGAGAAAAAATAATTCTGAAAATGGAGATTCAGTAGCCAAGGTAAGGAGATACACTAGTCAGCTGTAGTGTGTTTACTTACTTAGTGTGTTACCTTACTGCAGAAAAGCAACTACCTACAGCTTATATTTTACAAATTGCATATTACAAGGACAGCAGCAGTTTCAAATTTTTAATATTTCCCTATATTACGTGTATCTGTGGTTAAACTATTTATCAATGAATAACACGACTGGAAACTCTAACACAGCCTAGAAGAAAGTACCTGTGATGGATAACAGCATTTCAGACCTCAGCAGTTCAGGTTGTGTTTGATAGGAAACTATCAATTGCTTGACAGCTAATTGCTGTATCTGATGACTTAATGGCGAAGATTGGTGCTTCCCAACTACTTTATCAGAAGACGCTTTTGGTTTATAAAGCTCCTTTTTATGATGCAACCCACAGGCTTCCAAACTCTTATCGCCCAGTTACCGTCGGTCCTCACATGGAAACTGAGTCACATACTACCTTTCGTTCTTCTAACTGCGAGATGCGACTAAAGAGAAGCCGCGGGCACAGGCAGAAATCAGTGTTACAGACCGCCGTGCCGAGGCTGCGATCGCTGTCTGTGCCGCGCCGAGGGCAGCGCGCACCTCCCGGGCACGCCTGGCAGCTGCTGCCCACCGCAGAGCGCCTCCCGGGGCCTCCCTCACTGAGGAGTCCCCTTCTCCACGAGAGGTCCCTTCCAGAACAACGACCCCCGCCTCCCCGATCCCTCTCAAAAGACCCTTTCCGCCGGGCCCCGACACCCGCAGCGGGGTCTAAGTCCGTGCCCCACAACACGGACTGCCCTGTCCGAAAACACCGGGGAATGGTGTGGGGGGCGACCCGGGCCGGGAAGGAGAGGGGAGCACTGAGGCCTCCCTGAGCCCCTGCGGCAGAATCCTACCTTCCCAGAGGCGGAGACCGCGGCAGCCAGGGCCGCTCACCGGGTTCCCGGGCAGGGAGACTCCCCTTGCCCCTAAACATGATGAGCGGCTTTCCCCTCCCCTCCCGTGCCGGCTCGCCCTCACCCTCAC
>VZTN01006712.1:58289-77021 GCA_013400515.1 Erpornis zantholeuca | reverse complement strand
GGCGGAGGGGCCCGACCATACCCGTGCGGGGAAGGGCCAAGCCGCCCTCCTCGGGCGGCGGGTGGGCAGCCGGGGGTCGTGCTTGTGCTCCGCCTCGGCGGCGGAGGACGGGTCAGGCGGGCCGGGACAGCCCTGGGCCACTTGGGGGAAAGCAAGAGAGAAAATGGTTTCAGAACCTGCGTGCCACCCACACGGGCCGGTGTTTCTCCATAGAGATTCACAAAGCTCTAATCCTCGATGTCGTGGTCTGCTGCAACCTACCTTTCACTCCTAATTTTTCTTTCCTAGCTGTAATAAAGGGGCAGTATCTCGCGAGTGCGTTTTCTCTTTGTTAGGGCCGTTCACTGTGCAGTATATATCCAGACACTCCTTATAATTGGTTTTACAAGGAAGAATAGGTTTGAAGCTAGTTGTACTTACTCTCAGTTTTTTTCCCCCAAGTGGGAGTGGCAAAGCTTCATGGACAACATCAAGGTGGGAAGAGCATGTTGCAGTGAAGCATTCTGATCTTCCACACAGTATCCCTTATCCATCCAGGATGGCTCCTCAAGCCCTCTTAGAGATCCTGTGCTTCCTTCTCCAAACAGTTGGTACTAAAACGAGCACTCGAGCCTGTTCTGGGCCGCATCTGGGCTGTGAGGAAACGGGACCACAGACCTGCATGCTGGGAGCGATGATTATGAGGGCAGTGGCAAGACTAGGCCCGAGGTCAGGACCCCCACGTTGGAAATATTTCTTAGGATTGTTTTGCCTTTTTTTCTTCTTTTTGACCGGAGTTTCCTGTTCAGCCTCATGTTGTGGTTGGGAGTCAGCATGAACTGCTATGTGTCCATTTCACCAGTGTGTGTTCACTCACTTGGAGGTAAAAGGAGGTGCCTTCTCTGGATTCAAATACCTGCTGTAAATGTAGTGCTGGGCAGTTTGTAGTGTCCTGTATTGACATCAAGAGTTGTAACAGCAGTCTGACATCAGTTGTGTACAACACTCATACATTTACTGTGTTTTGTATGGGTTTTAGGAGCCCAGAATTAACTGGACTTTGTTCTGTCTCCAGTTGTTTCATTATTAAATAATCCAAGATGTTTGGATTGCTTAAGTGTGAGCTAAATGTACCCCAAAGCATATTTGCGCTTGTTTTAATTTTGTGGTTTCAGTTTGTTTTGTTCTTTGGGAATAAAAAATTCAAAGCTGGTGCAACAGCAAAATACAGTGTACCATTTAAGTTACATAGTTTTCAGGTTCATGTTTTGATACTTAGTATCTGTATTAATAATTTACTAGAAGCATTCTGAATGTGACAGATTGCATCAAAGCAAAGTTTATATTTAAGGGTTTATTAAATAGTGAAAGTAGTTATTTTAAATTTTGGTGGTTGTATGCATGTCCATGTCTAAATCTGCTAGGCTGGGCACAAAGCTCTGGTATCTGCTCCTCTTTTGCTACAGTTAAATATTAAACACATTTTCCTTATTTGGGATAGTTGTTAGGCTTTTTTTTTTGTGTGTGCAGAAGGGGAGAAATCTGTAATTAAATTTTACAGTATTAAGTAGGTGTCAGTTCACATTGTCCTTCCAAAATGGCAAGATTCATTTATGGATGAGATTCTTTGATGGAGTTCATGAAATGATCTAGATATGTTTTACCAAAAGTCAGGTAATCTTGGTATCATCCTAAGGTGTTGGGTTAGAAATCATTTAGTCCCAGTCTCCACAAGTGTGGTCCAGCACTGCTGGAGCTGCTGATGTCAAACCCAGCACCAGTGCAGTACCTATCCATCCTGCTGTTGCCTTCAATGGAGGAGTGATCTAGAAGTGTCAGGACATCAGTCACGGGTTGTATTCTTTTTCACTCTGAATTTATATTTGAGGTATTGTAGTGATTCAGAGGAGTGTCTGGAGCTGTGAAGAGCTTTCCTGTTGGAAGAGCAGCCTAGTCCTTAGCCATACCTGCCCTTATATTCACAGTCAGCTTTAGAAAAGGCAGTCATCAACTTCTGAGAGCCCTACAGTGTGACTGTTGGAGCAGCTTTTCTTGCATCTTTTTTTCTTTTTATTTGAATCATTCCTGGAATCACTTAAGAGCTGATTACTGAGGATGTCTACTTCTTTCCTGGGGTGCATCATCCAAGGGAAACTGCTTTGTGGAAATCTTCTTTCATTTGAGCTTTCCTCTTCTTGACTGTTTCAGTACTTCATCTGTCTAATGCTTTCATGCTCATGATGTCAGCTGGGACTTTCTTCCCTTTTAAGTGTGAAGAAAGGTCTTGATGTTCATTTGGGAAGCACTACTAATGCCATTTAGAACATTCCCAGATTAGCATGATATTTTTTAAATTTAGAGGCCAAGTATAAATACATTTGCTGCATACTCATAGAGTGTTCAGACTTTTCTAAAGACCACATAAGCTTCCTTAACATAAGTAGTGACACACTGGCTACTAGAACCAGCTAGCTGTGAGACCACATCGTTGCTGCTCTTTTGCCAGTGCATGAGGACTGTTTATAGCAGACATCTGCTGCACTTATTTATTTGGGTGGGGTTTTGTTTGTTTTGCTATGGGGGTTGTTTGGTGTTTTGGTTTGTTTCTGTTTTGTTTAGTAATGGACAATTTTTATGTCTCCTGGGAAATAGTTCAGAAAAAAGTTCTGGTTTGCTTTTGTTCAATGTGTATGTATAGGAGAGTTATGTGTTCTTCAGAAGCATCCAGAAGAGAGGGAGGAACATTACAGTATTTGATTATTGTTATTATTAATCTTATAATAATAAAATACATTTTAAAAATCTTTAAACAGTCCTTCACTGTCAGTTTGAGAAGATAGTGTTTTACATCCTGTGCACAATACAAACCAGTTGTTGGTATCAGTAGAGGATACAGCTGACTCTTCAGCGTGGCATTTCTGTGAGGCATTTGCTTCAAGGGAAGGCACCTCATCAAAATCATCTTGAGGAGTTGTGTCTTTTTTTCAGATTTTGTTTTTCTCAGCTTTTTGGCTGAGGAAGAATATGATTGTAGGTAATGTAAGAATCAACTGAATCAAACATGCTTGCTTTCTAACCCATTGTCTTTTCTTACCCACAGTCTCACTTATCAAGATACTTACATAGCATGTGTTGAACCTTTCCACAGGCAGATATATTAATAAGCATCCCTCTTGTTTTTACCTCAGTTGTGTAAAAGCTTGTTTTGAGTCAGTGCTGGTTTATGCAGTTCCCAGCTCTGGCTGCTCTCTCCCTGTGCTGCCCCTTCAGCTGGTGTAGGTTGTGGGTGTAGGTGTCTGGTGTAGGTTGTGGGGACTTGGGATGAACTGCAAGGAAATTTAACTGGGTTAAAATAATCTTTTTTTGCATAGGTTCGTTTGTAACTTGGGAGGGTTGTTCTGGTTCACGTGTACTTTCACAGCTGTAGCTGAGCACTTGGAAGGAAGGTACCAGAGTAGGAGTGAGGGAGAGGAGATGGGATCTTCTTAAGCCATTGCATCTTCTGAAGGAATTGAAAATGGAACTGTGCCTTGAAAAACAGAGGCCATAGATCTGGGCATCAATCAGTGCTTAGTCATTTGAAAGCATTACAATATGGATATTTTGGTTTTCTTAATTAATTGGACATTGTAGTCCCAAAGTGTATGGGTAAGGTTTCATTTTCTGGTAGGAGTGTTGTGCTGATGAGGCGATACATTTCTGCTGGCATATTGTTGTTTTGTATTTTAGCTACTGTTTCAATCAGATTTCCAGATACCAGTGTAAGATCTAATGATATAAAATGCTGTTTCACAGCCCAATAAACCTTTATTCCCATTTTCCTTCATTTATAATGTGGGCATATCACTTGCTGTCCTCCAGCCTCCTGAAAAAATAGCTCCTTGGAAAAATATTCACCTTTCTCTTACATAAGGAACATTGTTTAGAAAATAAAAACGCAAGGTATTTATCATACTTGTAGTTTTCTGCATCTATGTGAAGACTAAATATGAGGACATATGCATATAAATGATTTATAAAGTGATCTATTTTATAAAGTGATCTTTCTTTACCCTATATTATCTGGAATATACACTGCATTGTTTGTGGAATTGTTTGGTTTAGACATATGGGAATTTGCACTTGTTCGCTTGCTGTCTTTCTCTCCTTTATTTATGCATGTTGGACAGTACTGATTTGTAATTATGCCATATCCATATTACATTAGCAGATATATTGACTGGTCTGTTATTTTCAGGCACATGGCCATGGAGGCTATGATTCTGATTTTAGTGATGAGGAGAGTGGAGAGAAGTCTCTACAAAAGACTAAAAGGTAATGTAGTACAGAATTAACACTTTGCATTATGTATTTTGTACAAATGGCCTCTTAGTGTGCATAGAAGATGATGCTGTTGTATGTAAGGTCTGGTGTTGAAATGGTTTTTGAAAAAATCAGTCTCTTTGATTTCTGCATCTCCTCATCTCCAGCTTGCCAAAGCTTGTCATCTCCTGGGGGCAGCTGATTAAGATCTGTTCTGCCATCTCCATCTGGTGTATATTTGCCCCTCAATTCTTGGAGCAGAGTGTTTTGTTTTTCCAAGCATTAGTATCCACTGCTGGGTTCTGGCAGCATTGTTCATATCACTGGGATCTCTCAGGATAAATGGAACTGCTAGGAGAGCGAGGCAAAACAGGCCAAGTGCTAGCAGGCTTTGTAGATATAAAACACATAGAGATATAAAGTGAAGAACTGATGCTACTTCTTTATTATTTAATTTGTGAAGAGACCTGGGAATTGGTAAATTGTGTTGTGACCAATCCTTGAAATGTACCTGCACATCTCTTATCTGAGATGGCCTTTGCCAATGCTTGCAATGGTTTGCACAGTTAGTGACCTGGAATTTTGTAGTCCGATCTTACTGTATTGTAAAGATTTTTATTTATTAATGTATTTATTTTGCTTTTCTATTGTAATTCTTTGACACTTTCTGCACCATACTGAACATTTGGCCTATGTTTTGCATATACTTTTCTTACTTTTTCCTGTCTCTCCCTTGCTCTTTTATTGGACTTTATTTAAGATGACTTTCTGGAAGCTTTCCTAGGACTCTTGCATGTTTTTCCTTTATAGAAGAATTGAAAGAATGAGTTTTATAGTGTCTGATTGCATTCTGGGAAAAAAAATCATGTTTCAATCTTTGAAATAATAGCCATTGTGCCATTTAATTTATTTAATAAATATAGCTGCTCTCTGTTAAAACAGTGACTGGTTTTGTTCCGATTTAATTTTCTTTAAATGCCATTGCACATTCTACCATTCCACTTTCTAGGTGGAATATTAACTAACCATTAGAAGCCTTTCAAAATACCATCATTATCCTTGTTCTGGCACGCCACTGCTGATTCCCAGTAGGGCTTTTATGTGGGTTCCTTTTTTTGCTCTATCATGGTATTTATTTTCACTTGAAGGAAAATAGTGGTCTTAAATTCTGTCCAAATTGCTTTTTTATAGAGCCTCCTTATGGGAATTTTTTACTTACAGATCCTTTTAAGTAAATTATACCCTTAGTTTCTAGAGTCCTATATTCCATAGCTAGACACAAATTCAAACAAATTCCCTGGCTTGCTTTCTTCACATTTCTGATTTCCATTCCCTCTGCCCACTGGACATTATGGAAAAATCTCTTCTTCACCTAAGTTTGTGAATGAAACTAACTAAATATACCTTTTACTAGCTAAAATGTGTATCTTTAACTTTTTATTACTTTGCTGAACTCTAAAAGTAATTTTAGCTGCCTACTGACAAGTACAGTTCACCATATGATAATTGACTTTTAAATTTGTGATTCTTGTGATTGCACTACAAGAGGCAGAACTGTTTAATGAGATGATTTAATTGACTTGAAAGGGTGGAATAGGGTTACTGCCAGTCACTCTCATTCAGTGAATGCACTGTCCTTCCTGTTCCTACTTTGCTGTGTTGTTGAGATTTGTAAAGGGCTTTAAATGTCAGAGTGAAACTGAGGAATCTTCCAGGTTTTTTCATTGCGGTTCATTAGTGATAATATTAATAAAAACAAATATTACAAATTGCTGTTTTAAGCAATTGCCTTTAAATGCCAACTGGAAGCAAATGCCTTTCTGATTTTGTTCTGCAAATGAGATAAAGAGCAAGTTGACTTTGATTCTGAAGTTTCATTTTATTCTTGTGGAAAGTAGTAATATAGCAGATTTTGTTACTCAAGATAGTGCAAAGGTTGTCATATGAAAATTCTGTTGCTTATGGAAAGTCTTGGACTAACTTTTTCTTCCTTTTCCCCACCTACCTTTAGAATAGAGGAAGATGCCCTTCTGATAAAGCCATTCCAAAAAGCAAAACAAGGCAGTGTGGTTCACAGACAATTTGCAGCTGAAGAATGTGATAGGTATCTTTTATATATTGCTTTTGTGATACATTTTCCTCCTAATGGAAAGATAGTTTTCACTGAAACATGTTTGTTATTAACAGGGAAGAAGCAAGAAAAAGAAGATTTCACTTGATATCAATGGATGCTGTATCCTTCTGTTTTAATTTTTCAAGTTTCAAGGTGGGGCACAGGTTACCCATTATGGTAAAGTGCTGGGATTTCTCAGTTACCACATCAGGTGACAGTGCAGCACCAGATACTGAGTCATTCTTCAGAGGAGTTTCTTTTTGCTGTTGAGATAAAAGTGAACTGAAAACCTTTTTAAGGAGCCATATATAAAGCTTTTATTTGTGAAGACACTTTTTGAATAAGTTATTGCACATTTTGCTCAAATTATGGTACAAAATACGTTTCAAATTATGTTTCTGAGGCCAAAGTGTTCTAAGAAGCATTTAATGTTTTTCCATTATTTTCATTTCCAAACTAAAGTGTACATTTATTTGTATGTTGGTGGTAAAAATGTAATAAACTATTCCATTTTAGTAGCCAGACTGCTTTTAAGTACAAACCTGTTTTAAACCAAAACTGCAATACAAAGAAGCTGCTGTCTAAATCACAGCTGAAAAAATGAACCACGTTTCTGTGTATATGCACACAGAGCATCTTTGATAAAGGAAGACAGTTTTATAAAGGATGAATGAGGTTTTAAAGATGAAATTGCCTTGAATTCCTGTATTTGGAAATTAGCTTCTATGACGTGTTATTAAGTAAAAGTTGTTATATGGGTTGCATTAATTCCATTCCCTTTTTTGGAAATTACTGAACTGTTTATGAGAAGAAAAGTCTTTCTTGTAGTGAAAATATTTCGGTTGTGTTTTTTTTAGTTTTAAACTGTGGTAAAAGTAAATAAGTTCTGAAATTATCCTTAACTGCTTTATTCAGTATGAAAGACATAAAAAGTTTGTGCATGACTATATTTTATACTATGGTGGCAAAATAGAGGATTTCCGACGATCTGAGTGAGAACCATTAGCAAACTTTCCCCTCCTGACCCCAAAGCTCCCCTGTCCCTCCTGACCCCAAAGCTCTCCTGTTATGTAAAGCTGATAAATATATATTATAGCTTTGGGGGCAGAGATGATGTAGCTGTGTATCAAATTACTAATTATTTTGGTCACAAATGGCAACTACAGTTATTGGAAATACCTAAACACAAAACTGCCTTGTTTCATTTTGTTTTCATATTTTTAGATAAGAGCTTATCGTGAGCTGAATTATTCTTGTTTTGTTATGTAAAAGGAAAGATGACAGGTGATCATTAATGGAGGGTACATTGAGAAATATCTGTCAGTACCTTCAAAATAAGTCTGAAATACTTCTGAAATGTGCAGAATTGCTGTCCATTGTCCAGAATAATGATAACTTCTTTAGAGCTATCTATAACTGCCTTTTCAGACAGGATCAAGTCATCCACAATTTCAGTGGCTGTTTTCCACCATGAGTTTTTCTATTTGGGAACAGGTAGGCCAGGGAATAAATTTTTGATAGTTTTATTTCATAGCTATGTATTTCTTTATCCTGTGAGGTGGAAATCAGAACTGTAAAAAATTGATGCTTACCAAATTATTATTTGATGATTTTCATTTTTATATCATATTGTACTAAAAAAAGGTGTGTCCTTTTATAGAGCAAATGACAAGACGGATCTTGATGTTATTAGAGAAAACCATAGATTCCTGTGGAATGAAGAAGATGAAGCAGACATGAATTGGTACCTGAAACTATTATGGGACATGTTATTTTTAGATCACTTGTACTAAATCTGTTGTTTCTGCTACTAATTAAGAATTACTGTGCATACTTAGCGATCATTCTTTGATCTTTGATGCATTTGAAAATGAAAGACCGTTAGAAGGTCTTTCATATTGTAGTATTTCTCAAATGCCCATATGAATTGATGACAGAAAGAACTAATAAATAATAGTGATTCTCTGAGATCCAAATCTCTGAAGAAAGCAGAGTTTGAAAAAATACAGTTTAGTATGTATTGTGGATTTATTTTATATTTATATTTCCAGTTTTGTGGAAATGACTTCTTAGTTTAATGAGTGTATATCTGTTGCATTTCTAGGTCTACAGCTTGTGTTCTTTCAATGAAACAACTTGTCTTTGTCTTGCTAATGTCATTACAATATAAAGTGAATTTTGTTGTCTTCTACATTCAATAAGTATCATACTTTTTGTTTTAGGGAGAAGAGGCTTGCAAAGAAGTATTATGATAAATTGTTCAAAGAATACTGTATAGCAGATCTCAGCAGATACAAAGAAAATAAGGTATCTTTCATTAGTGTAAATCATCTTGGTTTTTGAAGTATACCCTTTTAAAAAATCGCCTTATGATTGTGGATATGCTGTAAAACCAGAATGTTAGTATGCCTTCCATAGAAAGGGAGTTGTGAGAATTTGTCAAGTTACTTAATAAGCACCAGCAGTTTGAATCTAAGCATTGTTACTGCCTCAAAAATGTGCTTCTGTGGGAATAGGAACATTTCTATCAGATGATGTTTTATGAAAAGGTACATTGTGTGTGAAAGGCAGAAAATGCAAAGGGGTTAAAGAAAGAAGTCTAGAGAGGTTGCTTGGAGAGGAGCAGTAGATGAAGCCTAAAAACCCATGGAATGTTACTGTTAAAAAAAAAAAAGTCTGAAGGAGTTTTGTACTTGAATGCTGGCAGAAACAGTTTTGGAAAAGTCTATTCTAAAGCAGCATCTTTTGCTGGTTGTTCTTTTCTGTTTGTGGAAACAGGATTTGTATGTGCCTTGTAAATAAATAGAATTTCTGAAGAGAAACAGCCCGATTCCAACACCAGGTTTTCTTCTTAAGTGAAACAGCCTTTTTTTCCCCCCAGGTTTTTGGCTGACTAACTTCTTAGTAAAAGAGTATACACTAATTTTCTATCATGGTTTTCCAAAGACTGGTGCTGAACTCAGATGCGCCTTGGTGTAACCCAGCTGATACAGTTCTTTTAGGCTATTCATGGTATTGAAAATGACATTCACTGGTAAATATTTGCAAGGATTGGGCTTAGCTCTTTCAGGAAGAAATGACAGTCATCTAAAGACAACTGGGACAGTAAAATGCAAAAATTTAATTAAAATTAACAAAAACTAAAATGCTGAAGATACCTTCCCTCCTTTTTTTTGAGTAAATTTGATTTTATTTTCCTATAGCTATTCATATATTTTCCTATAGCTATTTCATATATATATATATTTTCCTATAGCTATTCCTCAACATCCTCTCCATCCCCCCAGATGATTTCCCTTGAGCATGCTTACAGATTTTGTTTCTCTCGCTACTGTGCCAAGTTTCCATATGTTTGCTGTCTTTTGTGGGAAACTGTTCTGATCCAGATTCTTCTTTTTTTTTCTTTTTGTGTTGTGTTGTGTGAACAGTATTTCCCTGTCAGACTTCAAGTGTCTGTCCTGACTCTGAGGTCACTCTCAGTTCCCGTTTATGCTCCTAAGTCATTACCTATATTTTTGGAATTGCCTTGTCGACATAACTGCTGTATCATTCAATTTGTAAAATATTTATGCTTTCTTTTCTCAAATACATTCTGATCATATGTAAGTCCTTTCTTAGATATTCTTAGAAAAACAGAAAAAAAAAGGATTTTTTTTTCTCAGTGACTGATTTATCCATGCCCATGTTTGGTACAGGATTTCAAAGCAAGCTTTTTTCTTGGAAGTCTTAAATAAGATGCTCATCCCATTCACACTGATGGAATACAGTCTGTGCTTTCAGATTTTTCCTGCCTTAATTTTTTTTCCAAATTTCCAGAACTGGAGGTTGGATATCTTTAGCCCCCTGTGCGTTCTGTTTTGCAGAGGTGCTATGCAGGGTAGATAATTAGCTTCTCAGCTAGTCAGCCTTTTACATTATAGTTGTTGATGCTTTATCTTGATACAAGAAAGAAATTTTTTATAACAAGAACATTCAGTTGCTGGAACAACCTCCCCAGTGGCACAGTGGAATCCCCATTGCTGGAAGTTTTTCAGATGCAATTGCCCAGGGTGATAGATAATCTCATCTGGGCTCCCTTCCCCGTGGAAGGTTGAACCTGGTGGTCTGTTGAGGTGCCTTCCAACCTGGGCTGTTCTTTGACTCTATGATTCTATATCATGTTAGTTGGTGTCAAAGCAAAGTTGGAGGTCTGTAGTGTTTTAAATATATATTGCACAGATTGAGACTTGCACATAAGTGCTCATCTGTCTTTTCACAGCTGTAATTGTTCTGCTCCTAGCCAAAATCTTCTAGTCAGATAATTTTTCTAAAGACCTCGACATAGAGATTGTAGCTCAGCTATCTTCAGGGAGTTTTCTTCGGAACTAAACCACTTTTTAGTGAAGGACTTGATAATGGTAAGGAGCAGTTTCATAGGAGAGTCTCTTTTGAGAATCTGAAAAATAAGCAGAAACCTTCTCAAAGACTGAAGCTAAGAAGAAAACAGTAAGAAGCCCCAGGACATATGAACCCATAAGGCCACACTCACATTCCAGTTGCTGGTCCAGACTGTTCTAGTCACTGAAAACATGGATATGCAGGCAACACACGCACGTGGCTGGGACTCCCCTGCTCTCATCCCTAGAGGTTCACAGGTGCTCTCACACCCAGAGCTGGAGCCTTACTCACCGTCTTTGCTCCCAGGCCACTTCACCTGCTGATGACCAGTCTGGCTTGGTCTTCACTGCTGTTTCCTTTTAATCAGAAATGCCAATGTGAACCTCTGGTATGATGCTATGAAGAGACAGTGGTAGAGTGTTCTGACACCTCTTGCTTGTGATGGGTCTGTTACTCCTTACATTTTCCCTACATAAAAATTTTCTAGGTCAAGGTTGTCTTTGAACCTTCAGTGCATCTTGTCTGCAAACTTTGAGGCTGTGATAAATGACCGTCTGTATTGTCAGATAGGTCAGTTCTATTGTCAGCTTTGTACAGCACAAGAGGGTGTTCTGCATTTAAGTTTTATTTGGTAGGCACTGGACTGAAAATGTTCTCTTCGTTTTCTTATTTTCCTGCAGAATTTCTTATTTGCTGTCTCTGTACTCTGTTTTTAGCTTAACAGATTGGAAGTGTCTCCTATTTGCTAAGAAATGAAATCTGTTTGACACCTGGTCATTAAATAAAATACATTTTATTCTTTTGTTTTTATTTCCATATTTCTAGGCCAACTTGTCCTCCACTTGGAAATATTAATAAGTTTGCTTTTATAATTGTTTTCCAGCATGAAGGACTATCTGTAAAAGTGAAAATATTCAAAGTATTTTTACAAATAAAATACCATTCTGGCAAGCAGAGGCAAAGAGATATTTTTAATTAAAAGAGAAAAAATTGAATTCTCCTGACCAGAATTAGATAGATGAGCCACATGCAGGACATCAATCAATTGAAATTACTCTTTACAGTGCTTAATATGTTCACTATTCACAACTCAATTTTGGTTCTTATTTTAACAGTTTGGATTTAGATGGCGACATGAGAAAGAAGTAATTTCAGGAAAAGGTAATGCTGTCTCTAATTTTATATTACATTTCTTTTTGATGCTTCTCTTCCTGTTTTTTGACATAATTTTGTAAGATAATATTTGACAGTACTGGTAAGTTTTATCAGATAATAACGTACAATAAATTTACTTGTTTTCCAGCTTTGCTGTTTTATGCCACATAGATTTAGATTGCACACTGATCTGCAGATATTATAATTAAAAGAGCATATAGTTTATTTTCACAAGGTCAGTTTTGTAATGAACACCAACCACCATAATGCATTTGGTGTAGATGTAGAATTTAATGGATGGGCTTTTTAGGTGCTTTTCTCTAGTAGTTTTCCTGCCTCATTAGCCTTTGATACCTGTAATTGAAGTCTCTTAGTAGTCTTCCTCCGGAAATAATTTATTGATTAACAGTTTCTCCTGTGCTGTTCTTCAAAACATTAACTTTTTAATTAAAGTTTCTTGTGTGATACCTATTTTAGGTTAAATTGGTTCTGAAAGCTTCAGTGGGAATGGTTTTCATGTCTCCCAATCCTGTCTCTAAATCAGTAGCTTAATTCTGAGTGTGAAGTCTTACCAGTGTGTTACTGGGGCTTTGCACGGTGCTCCTTCTTCCATGGCTGAGGTGCTTGGGCTTCTTCAACTTGCTGAACAAGCAAGAAAATGAGGGATTGCTGTTCCTGGGGGTGGGTCCCCATACACGTGTGGTTTTCAGAAGTCATGGATACACACACCAGAAAATTGCATGGAGTTGTACTGTTGATCAGTATCACTCAGTTATAGTTCTATAAACAGCTGTCTTTTGTAAATACCTCTATTGTTGTATTGTTATACCTTACTGTTATATATTTCAAAAAGTTAGAAATGCATTTATGGTATAAAAAAAAGTAAGTATTTCACAGTAGAAAGTGTGAACATTAATGGTGGGGTTTTTTAAACTGTAAAGATTAAAGCCTCTAAAGGTAGTTGTAGTCATATGTTGCATTCCGTGCTACAGACTATATTAATGGATAGTTACATTTGATACAATTATATGCTTTGTTGAATACTTTAACAAGAAAATTAAAGTTAAATGAGAGGTAAATTATTTTTATGTCTTTGTGGGGAAAAGAATTATAGCTTTGTACTTTTAATATGTGGTACTCCATATTTTAAAATGTGCGAGAAAGTGCAGAATTATATATTTCAAACTTTTTAATGGAAACCTAATGAAAAGTGACCAATTGGAATATTAGTGAATAAATCCTCTCTTTCACCACTAGGGGGTGCGAGAACCCAACCTTCTCCTGGGTGTCAGACTCTCCGAATGTGGTTCAAAAACAATCCTTTAAAAAAAGCCGTGGGTCTTTTATGCCGTTTTAAAATAGAAATCGGCCATATAAATTGCTTTAATTAAATGTTAAATGTAATAACACATTGATCCCTACCTGTCTGATAATTAGCATTAGCATTGTATGTACTCACTGTCTGTGCTGATGTAGCTGTGTCAGTATAGTGGTGATGAGAACCACTGCTGGTGCGCTGTTCTAAGGTTTGGGGATGGTAACAAAAGGGAATGCAGGAATGGAGTGCTGACATTTGGTTGCTTTGCATTTGATGGCTATCTTTGCATGGTCATGAAGAAGAAGGGCTAGGATAAGTGAAAGAAGAGGTGTCACTTGTAAATGCCAAATTATTTCTTTGGCTTCCTTTCTTTCCACTCTTTCCCATAAGTGTTTTGAAAGGAGGTCATATAGGAGATTGCTACGACACAGGGTACTGATAGCCATACCTTACATAGGGTTAAGCATACTTAATGTGTATTAATTTGAAACTTGCTTCTTTAATGAGGGATCGAGGGGTTTTTTTACTTCAAATGTTTGCATTGCAAGTGGGGTTTCATTACAGAACTGAAGTACCTGAGGACACTGCCAATCCATTAGTCAGCCGCTTAAGCAGAATTTTCTGAGGTTAATCGTTCACCAGCAGTCCTGCTTGTGAGCCTATTAATACACATCCTTTCTGCCTGCTCTGCATACAAATCAGTCTTCTGTAAAGGGAATACATATATGTTTATTACTCCAATATTGGGACTTCAATGGTGTAAACAAAATTGATTATGTGCAGATTTGTTTTAAAATCAGTGTTGCTTTTCACATAATGAACCAAAGGAAGCTTCTAAAACTGACATAGCATTTCTGAAAAAGTTGGATTTCATTTTCTTAAAAGAAAGGTATTTGTGGGCATCTGCATATTGTACAAATCTGATACTTTGCATAGTTTGATGTCATTAAAGATACATGTCTGAATCACAACTTCTGATCCATCATCCTCTGCTAAGTAAGTAATCATTTAGGGTATGCAGGATGTATCCTAGTGACATCCATTTTTTCAGAGTTCACTGTTAGGCTTATTATTTCATAACATACATCTTGATCCATAAATTTCAAAACACTGTTATGGGTTTTTTTACTTTTCAGATAGGCAATACTGGACAAGTATGATTGATTGCCTTGTTGTTCCCTGTTATTGTTTCCTTAATCTAGATGTTATTTTTAGATTTGTGGAGTTTTTTTTATTTGAAAGGAATAGAGAAGAAAAAGCAAAAACTGGGCAGAACTGGAAATAACAACCCCAAATCTATTAATGTTAATCATTGAACCACGGTTTGCCGGTTTTGACTCTTTACAGGTCAGTTTTCCTGTGGAAATAAACATTGTGATGAGGAAGAAGGCCTGAAGAGCTGGGAGGTGAATTTTGGTTACGTTGAACATGGTGAAAAGAGGAATGCACTTGTGAAATTGAGTAAGTCAGCCCTTCAAGGATATGTACACTTAAAAGAAGACAAGAAGACTTGTACTTTGAATGCTATCAAATGAGACACAATGATAATGAGTTCATGACAAATGCTGAGTAGATCATTTTATTAAATTAATCATAGGTGTTAGTATGATGCTCTTGATTTAGGGAGAGCAGCTGCTATCATTATATATGACTAAGTTGTTACAGGTTGAGCACTTCATTCTATGTAATTGGCATGTCATAAAATTAGGATAAGTGGCTATAAGCTGTTTCATACAGAAGCACTTCTAGTTTTAATGAACAATACTGCATTGCAAGGAGAATTTCAGCATTGTCATTGCTCATTCAGTTACTTGGCTTACAAGTCCTTAGGGCTTTGGACCAGACAACTTCTTGCATACATTTAACTCTACTGATTTTATTTCAAATATTTGTGTTTTCTTATGAAAGTTCGATCTTTAAGTAACTTTCTTTTCAATTCTTATATCTCAACTGGGATTCTGTAATTCAGTATTGTGTACATTATGATATGTTCATCAGATAATTAACCTCAGCACACTTTATACAGTTACTTTGTGTAAAATGAGTGAATAGTGGGGGTTTTTTTACCTTTTGTGCACAAGACAGTCCATGTGGGAACACTTGGTCTCTGACAAAGCTCTTAGAGACTTACGGGTCTTCAGTATGATTGCAGAACAATTTGATCTGTCCACAAGGATCCATAAATGGGATGTCTGTACATGATAAGCATTTCTAATGAAGAGTTGCCAGTGCTAAGCTTGTGATCTTCCTTCACATTTAGTAAAATCTGGGTTTGTTCTGAAGACTTACATCGTGTATTTTTTCAGTCCTGGCTGCAAGTACATTGTAACTAGTGTTTTGAAGGAAATGCTGCTGATACTGAAAGATCTAATTCCAACTAGTTTTGTAGTTTTGTTAGTTATGCTTATCAGATTCTTGGCTGCAATGTTCTCATTTTCTCTTTTTCAGGATTATGTCCAGAATGTTCCCACAAACTAAACTTCCATCACCGGTAATGAAATATTTTGAAAATAATGGGGACTGAATTATTGATAAGTTACAATTATAATGAACAGCATCTTGGGACAAAACTTCAGTGAGATGATTAGGAACTTCATTTCTCCTGAAAAAGCATAAATATTCTGGAGTTCTTCTAAAGCCACTGTTAAAAGTTAAGATACTGTGCTAATGACAGCACAGAACCCTTCAGACTGGAAGAATTCCATCCCTACCCCCACAGAAGTTTCATTTGCTTAGCTTCAGCCTGGTGATTGTTTTTCTTATCATGTGTTTCTATAGCACTTTTCTTTTTAACTGAATCAATTTTTTTCAGTTTAACTACTGATACGTGTCTGAAAAAATGACAACTCTTTGGCTGAATTAAATACTTCAGATTTACTGTTGCATTAGGAGTACAAATAATAGAGAAGGTGTACATTCATCTCTTTTAAAGGAGGAAAGAAGTCAAAACTCACAAGAAAAGAGGCACAGCTGTACAGAACTCTAAAGAGCCAAAAAGTAAGAAGACAAAATTATCTCGTTCAGCAAAAAAGAAGTCCAAGAAAAAGACCCATAAAGGTAAATTTAAACTTTAAAACTTCAGTTATTAAAATACTCAGGTCAGTTGAACTTTAGTTTTGCTATAGCTGCGTAGATATAGACATATGATTATGTGTAAATATAGATAAATACATTTAGTTATACATACCAATATGTAACCTTCTTGACTGTAACACAGGTAGTCAAAAAGGTAAAATTTCCTACATGCAGAAAAAAGATAAATTTCTTATATTTTACAGAGAGGGACAGCCTTTTGTGAAGTATGCCCTGCAAGGGAAATTTGTCCAAGCATTGTATGTTGCATACTACAAAGGGTTGTGAAGTATGTCATTCCAGGAGGCTTTGGGGTTGAAAGCCTTTTGGAAATGTTAGATAACCTTTTTACACCACAGATCTTGAGTCGATGTAAGTAGACTCAAACTGATGACGTTTGCACTCACGCAAAAAAAATCCTTTTATTTTAGTGTTTGCTCGCTCTCTTTGAATGTGGTGTGTGCATGCATGTGCACGTGTTTACAGTAATATATTGTGATAAAAATATCTTTGTATACAATTTAAGATAACGGATAGAATCAAGAGAAGCTTACTGAGTTGTTTTCTATTTTGGTGTTTCTTTACAGATCAGGTTTCTTCAGACGATTCAGATAATTCTGATAAAGGTAAAGTATTTTAATATCCTTTATGTTTTTGTAATAAGTTGTATAATTTCATAGGCAGTTGTCATTGATCTTAGTTTTATTAGCTGTCTGTTTTAATATTTTATAAGATAAGAATGCTGTCTGAAACAGAAATATGAAGGTTTGAATGAATTCCATATATTGGAGAAGATGTGTAGGGAATTTTAAGAAGGAAATTGTTTACTCAAAAAAAAAAAATCTGGACAGATAACAGAATGGAAATAATCAAAAGAATGAGAGGTCATGTTGTTCCAAAAAAAAGTAGAGGGTGCAAAAATAGGTATGTTGTTAATAATTTCATGCTGTGTAGTCTGTACTGTGTAAAGATAGTACTTTTCTGATACAACAACTGCTACATTTTCCTTCAGGGCTTTATACTGATGTGTACTCTGCTCCAAAGGAAAAAGATTTAAAATAAATCCTAGGATTTAATTAATGTTGTTTCCAGCTACCACCTGTAGTACCTCAGAGACGTACTTGTTGCAGGTGGATGCATTCAGTGACTCCTTAGACCCTGGCTGTCTCTGTATCTCAGTGATTCCAGTCTCCAGTTTCTTTTTTGATGAAACGGGCCCATCCTGGTCATGCTAATTCTTGCTCCAGGCTGTCTAGAAGTGATTGACTGTTTTCACTGATTGCTCTGCTCTGCTATACATTTTTAAGAATGTTCTCACCCCAGTTAGGTACAAGAAGACCTGAAGCAGTTTTCTTAAGACTTGGACCATGCTCAAAGTCTTTGTTTTGTCAGGAAATTTATTGAAAGATTGAGAGGGGGTGGTTTTTGATATGAGTTTTCACTCCTATATACTAACCCAAAATAGTTTTGCAGTAATCCATATTTTCTTATACTGGTAAGTCACAATTGATAAGAACTATCATTTAAGTAAGGTTGATTAATTTATGATTAATATCATAAATTGAAAACATATTGTAATTTTGAGTTTGTGATTATTTAATTTTAGGAAAAAAAATGCTCTGTTGCTGTTGTGTCAAGATCAGTGTTCTTACATGACTGTTGTTAGTTTGACCAAAACATTAGTTCATGATATCTAAGAATCTTTTTGATGCTACGTTGATTAACATTGCAAAACATTTTCATTTTCACTTTATGAAAAGTAAAGTGTTCTGTTTATTCTCATGGTTGCAATTAAACATTGCCTCTAGCAATATACCATCTAATTAAAAAAAGATAAATTATTTTAAAATTTATTTCATAAACATTTTAAATTTTTCAACAGATTCAGGTAACAGCAATGCAGAAGATGGTCCTTCAGAAGGTGACTTTCGGAAAGGTCCTCTACGAGAAGCAAATAAAAAATCACGGTTGGTTTGATGTAGTGGACTTGCAGCTACTGAAATGTACAGTGTCCATTGAGAACTGCAAAGGCAGAGGTGTTCCAAGTGTTTCAATGGGTATTCAGACATAAAAAGTTATGCCAAATCTCTTTCCATGTAGTGAACCTAAGATTGTGTTTCTAAAGAGGAAACATGCAGCTCTTGAGGAAAATCTTTCTTAAGCCACTACCATACCACTGCTGCCTTAACCCCTACTATACCAGTAATTCTCTTAGCAGTAGGTCCTAAGAGTCAGCTCACACAAAGAAAGGTGAAGGGTATTGGAGTGTAGGAGTAAGTCAAAATTATCTATACCTTCTACAATTCTAATCAGAAGTTTGCTAAAACTTTTTCATACAAAGATGATCTCCTAGGGTACAAATCCAAAGCAGAACTGTCTGACTTCTATTTTTTGTTGTTGTTGCAGGGAAGAGGAG
>VZTN01006712.1:0-58242 GCA_013400515.1 Erpornis zantholeuca | reverse complement strand
AGACTTATTTCTCTAAAACTTGAAATTGATGTAGGCTGATTTTCTTCGTGAGTTGTCAAGATGGAAGTCTGGAAATCCACTCATAATTTTCCAGAGACCACTATCTGCCAGCATACCTTTTCAACAGTCACTCATATGGACCATTTGGGTAGATTGTAGAAGGCTTCAATTCTAAAAACTTTCTGTTTCTTGTAGTAGGCTGCATACTCTTCAAACAAGAGAAATAATTTTTTCAGTTCAGTGCAAAAGATATATGGCACCCAAACTTAAACAAGAATATAGTTTATTGACATTACAGCACAGAAGTTCACTGCTTTTATTTTATCCCAAGCTTCAGTTATTGCCAGGATTTTGTAAAGTAGCATTTTGTAAGATTCTGTGAGTAGTTTAAAGCCATACACTTTGATATATTTATACTTAAGATTTATTAAACAAGAATAAATAGCCTTAAATTCATGTAGACGTCAATATTTGGGTATTAGTGTCTCTATTTTCAAATGCTATTGGAGAAGTTCAAATTTTGTCAAATATGTGTTCTACTTGAATTAAGTAAACCACATATGAAATGTCTCTCCTGCTCCTTTAAAAAGTTCAGTGTATTGTGACTTTGTTTTAAATTTTAGTTGTAATGCGATGTGTCTTCCAATTCCACTTATAAAATTATGGTTGGTTGGTGAAATTTTTGATTTAAAAAATACCATGTGGCTTTCTACTGGACATGTACGTGACTTCTGTGTTATCTGTGTCTTCTGATCTCCTTTCTGTTGATTGAACGTTAATCCCTCTTTGACGTGTAATCCTAAATATACAAATAAAGCATGTATATTGCTTGAGAAACTTACTGGATTCATCTTCTTTTGAGTTGCAACATATCTTTAAACATTCTTTCAGTCATCTTTCCAAAGAAACAGTCTGCACATGAATAGGCACCATGCCTATATTTTTTCTGTATGGTGAAAATTACTTTGGATACAAAGGTCAAACTTTTTTAAAGTAAGTTTTCATGTTAATCGGAGGAAGTTAATGTTGTATAAAATATATTTTTGCTAAGTACTTCTCACTGTAGATATAGAAAGTATTTCTAGTAAGTATTTGATGTGGACAGTGTAACAGCAGAGATGGTTGTAGCATATTTATGAACATTTTACATGCACTCATATGAATAAGTTGAGAACTCTATTTACAAGTATTACTTAAACATAATTACATTTTAAACAGTTTGTACTTACATAATAGGTGACAGTACAAGGACATATTTAGGGCGTCCTTGAGTAAGAAATAAACGTATCCTTGCACGAAGGCTTCTTTAGGTAAGAAGGTGGATTTAAAGGTTAATTCTCTGTCATCTTGCAAGCTTGGCTGAGAGTCAAATCCAATCTGTAGCAATCTGCTTAAACGTGTGCAACTTGCCCAAATGGGCTTTTGTCAAATGCATTGCTATATTTGTTGTTTCAAGTATTGTATAGTAAGTATGTGTTCTGAGTAACTAGCTTCTCTTTGGGTCTTTAAAATGCACTTATAAAAAGTTACACTATACATACTAAATATGTTATTTAATACAGTTTGAATAAAATTACATTATCAAACAACCTTGAAATAGTTTTCTTTAGTAGCTGCTTTTAATACAGAAAATAACATAATACCCAGTTTTATGTCATAACTGTTTGCATAAAATATTTGGCCCATTTATAAGTCAGAATGTTGTGTTTAGAGTTTTTTTGTGGATTCCTTTAATTTTGAGTGATAAATGTATACAGTATCTGTCCATTCATGCTAAGAGCATTCTTAGAAAGGTTTATATAGAGCAGATTGCTCATTCTCCCTTCCACAAGGATGTGGAGGGTCCTCCAAAAGAAAAAAAAGTGTGAGTCTACTTTGTTTAAAGGGGGAGGAAGAGTGGCAGGATTGAGTCTGCATGCTGGGTTTCTCTACTTCAGGAGTTGCATTTGACATCCATCTCCTTAGATTTGAAACTGGATCCAGTGAATACTCAGATCTGTGCCTAACATATTAGCCATTTGCCTTCCTCCATCCGCAGGAGGAGCTGGCTGCCCGAGTGGAAGTTATGGAGTGGGCTCGTTCCAAACTTTTGGGGGGGAAGATCAGTGTTCATAAAGAGCTTATTTGTGTGCAAACTGTCTTCTTGGTTGTAGAAAAACAGGTAGTGGGACTTCTGATGTGCTTTACTTCTGCTTTCATCTCTCTCAGTAGATAAAATTGGTGTCAGTTAATTGGTTTTCAAATACTTTAATTTATTGCGTTTTGAAAAGAGATGCATTGGGAGTACATGAGCCTTTTAAAATGCCCTTGAACGCAGATCATGCTGCAGATACACTGGTCTAGATACCTTGGTAAACTCTTACTCATGTAAAGTATGATGTTTGTGAAGTGCTATTTTAGATTTTTAAAACAAAAGCAGGTCATTTTACAAACTGGGAGAGCCATTTGCATGAGAGCAAAAGGCTACAATGGCTACAATTTACAGGTTTATCATTGGTAATTTTGGAAAAAATACAGTGTATCATGGGCCTGCTTTTTATAGATAAGAGCTAGGAAATTGTCTTGTGCATTCTTAAAGTGAAAGAGATGTTTTACTCTAGAACTTTATATAGAATTGAGAATGAAGGAAAATGACAAAATTGTAGATTAAGGAAATACACATAATATAAAAATCTAAATATCCAAATTACAAATATCGCAAATTTTGCTTTGAATTGTACATGTTGGATTTCATTCAGTAATTTCATATAAGATCTTTCAAAATTATTTAGATTTTTTCTGGACAGTGTGTAGAAGAATTACGTATTTTAGTAAAAATACTGTATATAAATTGAGTGACATGAAAAAATACCTAGAGCACACAGTTAACTCATTTTGCACCATTATTTTTCCAGTTTTTAATTGTAACCATTTTTTTAATCCATTAAAAATTATTTCCAACAAATGGCAAGTGTTTAAGAGGATTAAGAGATTGATCTATACTATTCTATGCAAAGCAGAAATCCACTGGGGCTCATTGAAGTTCTTTCTAGATGTCTTTTCTTGTAGCAGGAACAGTGTCTGAGACAAAGAATTACAAAACTACACATGTTTTGGATTTTCCTTCCTCTCCACCACCTCCAGCAGCACCTTCTGTTAAAAAACAAGGAGGGAAAGTAAAATGAGTATTTTCTGTTAATTTTAGCTGCTCTAATTCCTTGCTATAAATGTGCTGCTTTTATTTTATGCAAATTATGTGTGTTTGGCCTTCTGAAATTTCACTGCTCGTCTGGGATATTGGAATAAGAAACAATGACATGTTATATATACCTATGTGTATATAGTGTAGGAGTTGATATCAACATTTCTCAAGGGACCAAACACACACTGAACCACTTACTGGAAAGTTTCAGTATTTAAATATATGACTCTGTCCCACACATACAAAACTGAGGTATGCAAGCCATGCAAAAGAAAGAAACTCGAATTAATATAATCTGTGAATCTATTTTTGAAGCAGATGATACAAAAACTAATTTGACCTAATTGCATAAACCTTTTTCCAACCCTGCATGAATCCCTTTGTAATTACCAATTAAGAGAGACACTTTTCATGTTTTTATTTATAGCTACTGATTCTGTTACTGTCTCTCAAATGATTCCACAGATGTTCATTGGTCATAGTTAAGATTCTTTCAATGTAATAAATTGCGTTTCCAGATTCACTTAAGGTAAGATACCAATATTAGAATTAAAACTTACATTTGAAAGCTGTGGATCACCATGTTACTAGGTCATTTTCGACCCTTTCCACCTGCATTGAAACATGTCACATAATCAGTGTCCTACCCTCTGTAATTTGTGGATATAATCAACACTATGTTACTAACTATATATTTGATTCTCTCAGTTTAATACTGTATTTTGCTTTACTTCAGTTCTGAACTTTCCACTGTAGTGGTTCAGCAAACATGTTTCTTTTGCGTCTACTGAATGGCTAAGAATAGCCAGGTCAGTGTGTTATAGAGAAACCACCTTGGTTCAGCATGTATCAAATCTTTGTTTGCATGAACTGCCTTAACCAACCCAAATATTTACATCGCCTTGATCTGACAGTGTCAGATAAGTTCTTCACAAATGTCCATGGCCTCATTCCAGTGTGTGTTTAAAAAGATGCAGAATAATTCCCTTTTGGTTTTTGTTGCCAATTACAATGTGCAATGGCTAGATCCTTAGCTCCTGCAAATCAGTCTGTCCATGCTTGTCTGTGTAAAGTTCCCTATTTTCCTAAGTCAATGACTTAAGTGATTCCAAAATACCAATGATGCGGGATGGTCCTAAGGTCCAAGTGGGAGTAGAAGTACCTGAGTCTTCCTAAATTGATCATTTAATTTCTATTTAAGAAGCTTATGCTTAGGAGCATTGGATCTGACTTTGGTAACTTTTTTTTGTAATATTCTTTGCTGAGAAAGCAAATATATAAGTAGGTCCCAGGTTTTGGTTTGGTTTGGTTTGGTTTGCTGGTATTTCTGAAAAGTTCAGATGGTTATGAAAGGAAAAAGTACTTTTTTCATACTGACAACCAGCTAGTTCTCAGCAATAAATGAATCTTAAATTAATTTTTAAAATTTTAAGTTACATGATTTCAAAAAAAGAAAGTATCATTGAAAATAAATTTGGGAGCAACTAGGAGGGTGGAATATCTGTGGAAATGTATGTAAGTAGTATCACAGTGTGAGCAGGCCAAAATATTTGACTCACTTTATTAAACTGTTTCAAAAATCTGCTTTGATTAAATCATGTAATTACAGTACATTTTAAACCACTTTGCAACAACTTTTTGGTTTTTTTTTACAATTATTTTTATTTTAACCTAGTATCAATTTTGTAGGAGCTAATAACTAGTTTCACTTCACACACTGACAGTAACTTGTTGGATGGCCTTTAGTAACTTCTTTTGTGTGAAATGTGAAGAATACTCACCTATTTCTCACAGATTAACAAATAAATTATTCAGTACTGTTTTATGTTTTAAAGATGTGTGAAACAGAGTAAACTAACTTTTCTTGTTCAGACTAGCTGACTATGTATCACTGTTTTAATCACATGTGTTTTTTTAATCTTTGAACCTTTTCAGTAGTCTCAGTTGATTGGCAGAACTGTAGACCTTCTGCTCCACATGAAATACAAAGAATAAAAGTAACTGACTCGTTTCACTCTTAACACTTGAGTGATGGGTTTCCATGTTATATAAAATCAGATTCTCTTCTAGGTATCACTATGCAGAACCATGCTTTCAATTTTAGGACTTGGTCTGTCTTTGGAAGATTAATGTTGAATTTCTTATATGAAAGAGTGTATCTCAGAAAAAAAATTGGTGGTAGGGAACTAGAGCCAAAAGCTTTATCTTAAACTTGGAAGAGAAGCGGGGATTGGCACTGGTTTTTTATATTGTGAATGCATACTCTCTGTTCCCTTATGCTTTCCATTTGCAACTGAAAACAAAGCCCCTGAATACATTTGGGGCTGATGCCACACTGAATTTTGATACATCTCTTGTATTTCAGATAAACAAGTGTTTAATTACATTCAATTTTAAGTCTTTAGATAGAAGAAATGTTACATTCTCTTCACTTTTGTGGTAGTCATATTTTATTTAATTCTGCAGGTCAGAAAATTAGGTCAGTGTACTGGATTTGTGTAATCTTTAAAGGTTACTCCTCTTCCAAGTAAAAATAAAGCTAATTTGGCTAATTCAGAACTTGCATACCATTTGTATTAAGTTTAATATTACACAAGTGCACTGCATGTGTGAATTTGAGAGAGAGAGAATATGTTGACTGCATTAAAAATATATGTAAATGAAAACCTAAGAAGTTACTTAACCTTTTTGGGCAGCTGCTTCTTCTTCCTTTTTCTTTTGTTCCTCAATAGCTTTCATCTTCTCTTCATATTCATCAGCTCGTGTTTTCCATTCAACCCTGTTGTTTTGAAGACCATCAAACATAGGAGTAATTTCCTTGTGAAACCTGGAGAATTCCTGTACAAGCAATTGAAATTAGGAAATTAGAAATTTGTAAGCACTGATGAATTATTAAGTCTGAAATTGTGGAAATACTGCTGAGAAAACATTTCATTTTTCTATTACATCTAATTTCAAGGCATATTGTTGGAAATACCATGTTGGGATAATAATGCCCTATTGTGCACACAGTCTGTTAGGAAAATATTGGAATTATATGCTGCAGATATTAATATCTTCCCAAATCCCACATATGATAGCCTGACTCGTATAATACAACTATGATACATGATATTTTATCATATGATTATCAGTATCAGGATACAATTAAAAAGTCTATTATCCTTTAATATATTCCAAGCAGATTAAGATATTTCTAAAGATGTTAAAAAATCACGTCATATTTTTGCCTGACATTTTTGGATAATATTAAAAACTAGACAGGGATTAAAAATGTTGACTTTTCAGTGCCTTGCAGAAGAAACAGCATCTACATGCCCCAAATATTGCATATTTCCTATTCCCTTTCTTGTGCCATTAACTGCTTTCTGTAACCATCCACGTTGCTTGCATATATTAAATGGGACTGGGAACAATCAAGCTGGACTCTGTAACTCAGTCTTTCAAGGCAATGACAAAACCTCAGCACCCTGAAGTTTCACTGAGATCTTCCTCTTTTATGAATTTGCTTCACATCTCTTGAATTTACTCTATGGGAACAATTCTCTGATGTAACAAAATACTGAAAATTATGGTGGTTGTGATAGTTGTTCACCCCATGACCAAGAGTACTGCGGATGTCTAGAATTTTTTACTGCAATGTTTTGTCACTAATTGTGCCATCAGAACTGCTGGAACAGGAAAACAAACCAGTTATTCTTACCTTGTACACAAATGTACACACAAAATCTATGAAACCAACTTGGAGCTTAGGTAGTTCATCTCCTTTGTTTCTGTCCATCATAGGCTAGAACAGAAGAGCGGTGATTTAGAATATGTAGAAATCATGCTTTTTGGTATAGTGATCTCATAAGCATCATGGTTCATTATTTATTCAATGTTTTAATAACAGTTAATATTGTTTAACACAGTTAAATTATTTGGTACTTACAATAGGTTGTTGCTGTAACACAGTTCGTTCCAGGTCACCTTGCTCCCAGAATTCATTTGCAACCATGAGGGCAACCTGAATAGGCACAATTCAGTGGAATTGTCAGCAGAAAGTAGTAAAGTTAAATAAATAAAACAAGGCTTTCCAGAAAACATGAAAAAGCCTACAGACACAATCTGCTGCACTTAAGGCTTTTTCCAACAAATTATCTCTAACAATATTCTGATGCATGCTGAGTAAATAACAGATTCTTGCCAACAGAAACAAGGCAATATTAGCAACATAACAGTGTTGTAATACCTGTAATGTGTAACTTAGAAGAACAAGTATTTGCAGTTGTATTTTGATTGTGCTTTGTTAAAACATATTCCTGTAAGGCTAAGTGATGAGCTTCAGCAGGATGGTCAATAAATACTGCAGTACTTGAAGTACTTCTGTACCACACTGTATTACAGACTTTTAGTGTTTAAGCTTCTTTGCAGTGGCACCAAGATCTACAGAATAGACACAATTCAAACGGTACTGTTGTCAAATCTGTGCCTTAAAAATAGCTGGAAAGTAGCAAAAGTTGTCCAGCAAATAAATAATTGAGTGATATTTAAGGGTAGCTAGAACAGCTGCCAGAATCCAGAGTGTCAGTTTTAATGGAAGGACAAGTAGAGAAGGGTTGACAACTGTAGAGTGGTTGAGACATCATGGAGCACCTACACTCACAGTGACAGAATGGTAGATGTTCTTTTCTTGAAGCAACAGATACTTAAATATGTATCAAGTGATAATAAGTTTCGTTTTTTTTTTTTTAATTGATCATGCACCAAATGGGCAGTAAAAGAGAGAGTAAATGGAGTATTGTCTATTTCAAAAGTACCTACCTTACTCTGCACTTCCCAGGGCTTGGTTATTGCAGACAGGTCACATCCAGTCATCATCATAGCCCTTTGAAAGCAAAAACCAAGGGTATAGTTTTGAGTGTCAAGAGGATGGTGCCAGACTCCTTTCAGTGGTGCCAAACAACAGGGTGAGGAGGAATGGCAATAAACTAAACCACAAGAAGTTCCACCTCAACATGAGGAAGAACAAATATCCATTAAGGGTAGCAGAGCACTGGAACAGGCTACCCGGGGATGTTGTGGAGTCTCTGAATAAATTTAAAACCCACCTGGACCAGTTCCTGTGTAACCTGCTCTAGGTTGTTCTGGCTTGGGAGAGGGGTTGGACAGGATGATCTCTAGAGGTCCCTTCCAACCCTAGCTATCCTGTGATAGGATGATTATAAAAAAATAAAAGGTCTAGATTTTAAGGAATTTAAATACCTATGATGCCAAATGGATTAACATTTTGCACATTTTAAGAAGATTATAGGCATCTGTTTCTAAATTAAAATCATGGTTATGCTTGTCATTGGACAGTAACACTAAGTCCAAATTTGCATGTTTAGGTGCCTAAATTATTTTAAAATCTAGTCCTAGATGATTGATCGAATAGGGAGTAAAATATTATCCACCTACATGATGACTTCCTTTTTCGTTGGGTCAATAGATATATACTTAATTGCCTGCTCTTCTGTTTCCATTTTTTCAATTGCATCCACAATCTTTTGAAACATAGTTCTTTTCCTGTTAAAACAAAATAATTAAGCATATATTACTGAATGTGAGTTCCTGCATTAAAAATGAAATAGAAAACCATATTTACAATATTTGCACATTTCCCAAGAACCATCCAAATCATAGCATCAAAGTAACACTTCCCTGCTGTTGAATGCAAACTTTTCAGGTAACCTAGACATTTAGATTTTGCTGTACACCACTGACATGTGAAGTAAGATGTCAGAGTTCCTGACAAAGAAACAAATAACCTATTTCCTACATCTTTGGCGTGACATTTTTCAGCATTACATGTTTGTTATTTCCTGTAACATACTGAATTGGGAAAAGTGAAGCAAATACTAATAAATGCTCTGCCACTCTCTCCCATCAAAAATCCTGAGAATTACTAAGACCTGACTGAAAAGAACTTTCAAAAACATAAGCATGTCTTGCTATTTCTTCATAAATCTACTAGTTTGTGCTTAGAATGAATGAAATAATGGAATTACTGTTCTCTAAATCTTAGTAAATGCTGTTGAACAACTTCCTGAATTTTTTCCTGTCTTCAGACTTTAAATTGTCCCAGTCATATATCAGAAGTCTCCGCATATCCTTAAGGAAGATACCAATTATTAAAGGACATTAATTCACTAACGTAGGAACAGAATTGGTAGTTTGATATTTGGAGTCTTTGGCATATTTAGCACTGGGATCTGTGAATGTCTGCTGGGTTTTTTTTAATTTTCAGCATCTTTCTCTTTACTCTGAGTATCTGTTGTATGGTATGTTAAATATCACACATGCACACAACCTTACGATTCGGCTACTGAATCCACACTTCTGGAATATAGTGCTTGCTGTAACTAAAATTATATTGGAACAATGTAAATGTATACTAAGTATTATATACATTCATGCATTCTCTAATTTGAAAGCTTATAATCAAACAAAGAATGTCTTGGTTTTTGCATGAATTAGACTAAACAACAATGTTAGATAGAGCTCTGTTCTCTGCATATAAACATCTTTGTATGCTGCATATAAACAACTAAAAACTACAGTTATACATTCTATAGGATTGGTTTTTTCAGTAGGAAGTTATACAGAATTTAGTACTTACTTGAAATACAAAGCCAAGTCAGTTGCTATTATTGCAACTTCAAATAAGTGTAGAACGGTTTCATACTGGCGCTTATTTAGGTTCTGGAAGATGTTTAAACTCTGCAAGGTGGAAAGTTTATGATTTCAATTCCTTTTATAACACTGTCTTTGGTTTGTACTATACAGATTCTCACAGAACAGGGTAACAAAATTGGCCAACTACAGTCTCAAATTAAAATAATGATAAAAATTTAAAATTTATATTCCATAAACCTAATTTTCCTGACTTTTTAAAGCATCCCAGTTCCCCTTTTTTTTCCTGTTACACTGGGTTGGCCCAATTGCCTGCAGCAGTGTATGGGACCTACCACAGTAAGTGCAATGTCCTTTTCCTCAAACAAAGGAAATGAGACCATCACACAGCATTTTTCTAGATGTCTTGTTTTTATTTCCTTCTTTAACAGAGATACAAGGCTTGTGTGAGCCAGGGCACAGCTTTGCTGCTGGTGAGAGCCTCCAAAGGTCCTGCCAACTGCTCTGCCCAAGAGCAGCAGTCAGTCCCTGGCATCTCACATTTGAAAAGGTACATTGTCATCAATAAAGGGAAAGGTGTTTGTTTGTTTGTTTGTTTTAATATAATAAACCTTCCATGTTTTTTATTAACATAGTGCTACTGATTCACATAAGGATTTATTCTTTGGCCTCCTGAGGTCAGGTAATAATATCACCACGGGGATTAGAAGTGGAAAATGAGGACGAAGTGGGTGCCTGCCCTGCTGCTGCAAACAAGGGATGGAATGTGTGCATATGTGCATGCCCTGCTGTTAAATCGCCACACAAAATACGTAGTAAAGAGTGTAAATAGTGTCATTTGCTGTAGCCAGGACAGAGCCCAGTGCCGCTGAGGGCAGGGTGGCCGGTGGTGCCCAGTGGAGGAGCAGGGCCCTGAGGGGCAGCTGAGCCTGGAATGCGGCGGGGGCATCACCCCCGGCTGCTGGGAATGGCAGCTGGGGACGGCTGCCCAATGCAGGAACATCGGCAATGGAGCTGCAGCAGAGCCTGCAGTAGCCCAGCCCCGTTTAGCAAGGTAAGGTGTGGGCGCGGGTCTGGCCTGAGGGCAAGGGCCCTCCGTGAACAGCTTCATCCCTTTGTTCCTCAGCTGCCAGAGCCTGCAGCTGAATTCAGACCTCATGAACCAGGCATTTAACGACAAGATTTTGTATGTATATATTGTATTTTCTGCTTTGGTTTCAACATCAGTTGCTTTGTGCAAACAGAAAAAACCTAAGGAGTGTGAGCAAGGCCCAGAGGAGAAGCTTTTCTATCTGAGGTGAATTTGTTCCAGGCAGAATTACTGATGTTTCTCTAAAAGTGGAAAGTGCATAAGAATTTGCCTTAAACTTTTGAATTTTAGCATTTCTTAATGTGAACCTAGAGGGGTGCATGAGGCCCAGTGAAATTTGGAACATTTAAACCTAATTGGATCTTTGGTGTTGATTGGTGTGAGCAGAAGGTCTGTGATGTACCTCGTCTTGCAGCAGGGTTTTACTGTACTCCAGGTGATGCCTTTCTAAAATGGAAGAGCCATGAAGTTTTGCCAGGGGAGCAGCTGACCTGTTGAAAAATAAGCAATTCTTTAGAATATAATATATATATCATTTTGAAGGCAAGTTTTTATTGAGGTTTCATATTTTTAGGATTAAAATGCTTCTGATCTGTGTGTTCAATAATATGATCTGTAACATTAACCATTAGTATGATAGTGTAGTCTGTATACTTTAGCTATTGGTATGATGCAGAGAAAAAAACCCAGCTTGCTTCCCTTCATTTTTGTGACTGAAGAATGATGGAACTTGGAGAGTGTTGCGTGTTCAGTGCCCACTAAAGTCTAAGTCATTGTTAGATGCCTCAAAACTCAAAAAATTTGGTATTTAAAATATGCCTTCATTTTTGTCTTGCATGTTCTGTTTTGATGTTTGTTTAATCTATGGCCCTTCCATGTACCTTAAAAGTAGCCTTTATCCATCTTTTAGTGTTTATTCTGTGGCATGATTTTTGAACTCCTGTATGTCTGTAATGACTGGGCCATATGTCCTGGGATTCTAGTTAACTGTAAGTTAAATTTAAAATAACAGTATAACAGAGTTTAATTCCTCTAGTGCCCTTGGGCTACTTCCCTCCCCCAAAATCACCATTTTATGGACAGCACAAGTCCTGATAGCTCAAGATTGTTCAGTTTTACCTGATCTTAAAGCATTGCCCTGACACTGAATGAAGCTTCAAGCACAGGAAATTCTGTGTCAAATTATGGCTGTGGGATGAAGGGACAAGTATCCCATCTGCTTGGGCTCCAGACAGTTCTGCATGTTTGGAAGAGTACTTTCCTCCTTTTTCCCTTGGTGTATAGCTCTGTTTCCCAGATAACCCAAGGTGGATTGCTACATGGTACTCGTATTTTCTGATGTGATTAGGACTGTCATGGTAAAGCCTGATAAGTTTTATAAATAGCTTTACTGCGTATGACCTCATGTAGAGGGCTTTCAGCTAGGGAAGACCACAGTGGGAAGATTTAAACCCCCCTTAAACTTGTTTGGATGAGAGACAGTCCATTGAATAAGAATCAGCATCTGTCATTCTCTTTCCTACGTCACCTGGAGAATCCCTGGGAATAATCAGAAAATCCTTTTGCGTCACTGCTCTAGCACGCAGGCTGAAAAGGCTGAAATGTGAGGAGTGTATTCAGGGTCAGAGGGGTAGGATCAGTCACTCTGGAGATACAGTTCGTGGAAACTAGTCAGAAAATTATAATCTTCTGGTACACATCACACTCTGAGAAACATAAATTCTCTGGCTAGCACATGGAAATGAGCCCTCATAGATCACATAAAAGACTAAATGGTAGGTTGTTCACTCTTCAGGGGAAGAGTGGGTCTCACCATGACAGGTAATGTTGTAATACAAAGTAAAATTTGAGGGAATTAATATTGTTTCATAACAAACAAGGTAAAAATCACAAAGAAATCATTGAGAATATTTTCTCAGAACATATTAGAACATGAATTGCAAAGCTTTCACCTCATGATGTGTAACTTCTGGGCATGTGGACCCAGTGGTAGAACTCAAGCTTGTTAACTCAGACTTTTGTATAACATGAGGAGATTGCATCTCAGGAAAAGACCTGTATCAGGAAAGTGAGTGTGGGGGGAACAACTGAACTAGTCAAATTACACAGTGTAAAACAGAGAAAAAAATTCTGTCTCCCTCTAAACTGGGCCTTGTCTATGTCACATCTTGAATCCCTCTCCAGAAAAGTGCTCATGCCCTGTCTTGACAAAGTAATCCAGTTAGGGATTTTAATTTACTTTACTAATTTCTCTGTGTCCTCATGTGCATGAGGCTCTGTCTGCTACAGTCAAAGCACCGCTAGAATTTTAAAAAGCTGGAGTCTTAAAAATGCAGCTTCAGGGGATCTTTCTAAGATTCTGCCTTTGCTTCTTGCCTTTTTGTTTCAGCTGCCTCAAGTGCTCTCAGACAGAAACTTTCTGTAGCATAATTACTTATTCATGCCAGGTGAGTATGGAATACATACCTTATATTTTTGCAAGTTTTAAATATTTTCTGTTTGTTTTCCACTAAAAGTAGTACATTTCCATGTATTGATCACTTATACTTACTTCATTTGGTACAAGTTATTGGTCCCTCTGTGATCAATGTCATGGCAGAAAGCAGCAGCAACCATGGCAAAGGCTTCTAGATCAGTATAATATTTCTTTATTTTGCCTGTCTGTAAAAAAACACAGATAACTCTGGGTGTGTGTCTTCCTGAATTTTCCATCTGGAGCTGAAAGAAAACTAAATAATGAATATGAAGTTAATATAACATTACCATCAGCAGGGTGAACATTGTTTGTCCCACATTGAATCCATGTCTCCAGTTATGGTAAGTGATATCCCGATAACCCTTCCTGACCGTGTACATCCATCTTGTAAGGACCTATTGGGAACAAAAGTGACTAAGACAGCTGTTAATTGAAACAAAACAAAGGAATTCCCATTAAATCACTAGAATATACTATGAAATTACTTAATTGTGCCAGTTCTTTGAAAACAAATGTTTTTCATTGAATTAAACATGGGAACAGCAAATTTTTCTTACATAAATGCATGTGGATTTAATTCCTTACCTAGCTCACACAATTCAGGATTAGTTTTATGTTTTTATGACAAATATGTAAACATTTCATTGAGAATGGAAGATTGTTAACCATACCACTAATATTTTAGTATTGCATACTTCAAGACTGAAGTATGTAAAACCAGCATTTTTTTTTTCTCTTAAAAATAAATACAAACAAGAAAAAACAAACCAGACCTCAGCTGGGACTTTAAACTTTTCAACAACATTTATCTCAAAGAACAGTCGTATTCCACAAGTTATCAGGCCATGCTCTGTAACAGGGAAGTCACTGAAGCGAAATTCATACAGTTCTAAGTCTTTTGGATCAGGTAATTCTTCTTTCTGTTAGGAAAAATTAAAAACAAGGTTTTTTCTAGCAAGAAAGAAGTTGGAAAATATTTTTTATTTTTCTTCAATAGAAATATTGCTCAACTATATCTTCAAAGGACTCAGGTGTCAGGACACACTAATGTGTATAAAGTTATGAAATACAATCATGATACTGCTGGCTTTCTTCTCAAAGTCAATAGATTCGTACTCTGAATTTCAACACAATGTGTTGAGACCACCTCACCATTTCCTCAGTTTAGAAATTTTGGGCCTTGGAAATTCCCCTTCTTGGTATAAAATCCTATGATTCTCCCACTTTTGGCCTGAACTCAAGGCTACATTCATCTTTTTCACAACCAGATGAAATTGTCTATTCTGTATTTGTGATAGAGATTCACATTGAATAGCCTAACTGGTAATAGTGCTATTAGTGAGCTGTTCTATAACACTCTTCAAAGCCTAGGGAGAGCAGTATTATATTTTAAAGAACTCCAATCCAGGAACTCCATCAGACTCAGGGAAGTCTGATGCAACAGAAAAAATAGCTTATATTATCACAATGACTCCCTTCCTCCATAGTGGTCTATAAATGGTCTTCACTTCATGAATAAAGAAAAAAGACAACTGAATGTATGTATGTATTTCAACCAATAAGGCTGATCATCCATTTTCCTTCTCCTTTTCATCTATGCAGATCTGAGATCAAGGACAAAGAAACCTAGACCAGTGGTGTTTTAAGACCCATTACTCTGTGAATCATCAGACCTAGAAACACCTGCTTTATCCTATTAACTATCTGGGATTACAGGTCTTATAATAGGATAAAGCACTTGCATGTAGCCTTGGCAGTGCAGAGGATATCAGACCTTTGAATTTGTGACTCCACAATGTTGAAAGTACAAATGGCTTTTTGTAGATTTAAAAATTCATACAAGTATTACATTTTAAAATTTGATTTTAAATTCAATTAAATTATAAATTATAAAATTATAATATAGTTTATCTATTATTATTATTAAATTATAAATTATAAATACTTAAATTTTAAATTAAAATAATCAGATTTTGCTCTACCCATAGAGAAATTTTATAGTCTACTATTTTTTGAAGCTTTTCATGCAGCTAAATTAAATTTCCTTCAAAAGGTATGTGAACTACACACTGTCTGTTGATGTTTTATTTCACCACTTGCAAGCTGTGTGAGCATCTCTTGAGTGGAAGTCAGTAAAACATTAACATTAACAATGCATTCCAGCATGCACATATACATAACTAAAAAGAATTTCATGAGGCCTTTCCACTACGGCTATGTGTGCATTAGCAAATGTGGTGTAATAGGAGGAAATATGTGAAGTGCTTGGTACCAGAAGTCAACAGATTTGTGTATATTTTGACCTTTTTTCTTCAACCTAGCTCTGTTTTGATCCATTAACAGTGGAAGTTCTTTCAGTGTTTTCATTCAGAGCACATCTTTGAGGTTTTTTAGATAAAGTAGGCCAATTCATGTGCTCCAGGACAGTTGAAGTGCATTAAATGGGCAAAAATAGGAGGTTTCTTCCAAAAAGACACTGCCTTTCTAGATTGAAACACTAAGGCAGCCAGAGGATTGCACAGTCTGGAAAAGAAAGTGACTAATTTTTGTTTTAGTAGTAGAGCAGAGAACTCTTTAGGTCAAATCTGTTTTGTCACTGTGGAGTCATGGGTCACTGTCTTTAGACTTCTCTGCCTAAGGAAAGGCTGGAAAAATAATCTTAAAGTAAGTTTTTTCACTGGATACTCCTACCTATGTTCTCTTACTCAGAATGAAAACGGACTTAAACAATATCCCTTCTTTTATTTTCAGAATTAAATAAATCAAATTCAATTATAGATACAGCATTGTCCCCATGGATATTTTAAGAAATGTAACGCTCTAAATGTTAATTTATATAAGAATTTCCATATAACTCCGACTATCCAAGTCTGTTGATATAGATTTGGGACAGAATGCTTCCCCATAGGTAACAGTGGGATCTGCACATAGAAGGACAGAAGTGGTTGAGGATGTGTTACTAAATCAGCTCCATCTAGCCTGTGGAACTGATAGCTAACACTGATTGTATTAATGAGGATTTCACTACACACAACTTTTTCTATGATGAAGACATATTACTGTCTGATATAAAGATACCACCAGAATTTTCAGTTTAATGACTTACCAAAATCCTGATGAGATCCTTTTGATCACATTCATCTAAACTTTTTGCATTTAATTTTTCCTTGTATTTCTAAAAATGAAAAAGAGTAAGAAAATTCAGGTTTTGTGTAGTAAGTTTCCCATTTTAATTTTGTGGCTGTGGACAGAAACTCACCAGGATAGATTCAACTTCAGCAGGGGTGGCCTTTGTCTGGTACATAAGCATTTCCTGAGCAATGTCTTTCCTGTTTTCAAGTTTGTTCATTTTGTCATAAGTGTCAGTATTCAAAACAGACCACCCCAGGAACTGTGTGAGAGTCTGCAACAAAGTCAAATAATGAGATGATGCCTTGACAACAGAATGAACCTGACAATTTGACTTCGTTTTCTTAAAGTTCCAATTCTGGCAGTGCCCTTTGAAAAACAAGGTGCTACTCTACTTGTTAGAGGCACTTCCCTCAGCCAGTTCTGTTAGCACTCACAGCTTCTAAAGATATTTGGCTCAGCCTAGTAATTAAGTAATTTATTTTCCCATTTTATATACAGGACTTTGAGGCTTATGAAGCTTAAGTCAGGTGGGTGGACTTGGGTACACTGTGTAGCATCTTATCTTGCCTGAGTGTCTGTGATTATGAATGCTCTGTGAACTCCCATGATCACAGGCTTGGTATCCATTGGCAAGTAGCACACCATACCTGCTTACCCACTGCTACTTAGGAGATGCTGACCATCATTAAAAAGTCAAAGGATTAAAAGTAAAATTATAAGCAACTTTTGTTCATTACTGGAATGTAAATGATCACTCACAAATTTTCAATTTTATAAAGGGAGATAAAATCTCAGATTCTTAAGAAATGGCATAATGAAGAAGATAGACTTTTGGCTAGATGTTAATATGGCCTATTTGAAAAATTTTTGACATATAAAAATTACTTTTTACTGCATTTTTTTTATTAACATCACGTAGCTCCTCAACCCTCTACGCCTATTAAGCTTACTTCAATGATCTGTTCATCATACTCATCAAAAGGTTTTCCATCTTTCCTATTGTAAAAGGTTGCAACTCCCACAATTTCTTCCTTTTTGTTGACAATAGGCAATGACAAGACGTTTTTGATAACCCATCCAGATTCATCCACTGGTCCTTTCTGTAGAAGAGCCAAAAATCAGGAAATGTGTATTTCTTTGAAAGTAATAATACAGCTACGGATATAAGCAGTGTAATAAGAAGATTTTGTTTGTGCACCACAATCAAATGAGAAATTATTTATACAATCAGCTGTATAACCAATTAGTGGCAAGCACTAGAATATTTTTCTACAATATTTATAATTATTAACATTGCTGGATTTACCTGAAATGTGAAGTATTCATCTGCTGGTGCATTCATCATGTTACAAATCTGTAGCATAAAGAAAATGAGACATTTTTAAAATGGAATATAATGTGAATCAAAACTTGCTTTAATATTTTTAAAGGAATATTTCTTTTCTAAACTAACAATAGTGAGCATCCTAACTAGCTACAGGAACTAAAACAGTTTCTTCTTAATTAGATGGGGTTATTCTAACAAACATAATTTTTGAATGTTTGTAGCAAAGTCCCTCAGTTTCTCACAGTGTAAAAGCATAACGGTTAAGAAAATCACTTCCAGTTTGAAATGGCGTGGGGTTTTCTAGAAAGAAATAATTGAGTACTAGGGGCTCTATTAAAAATACCACAGGGTTACTCATAGCTCTCATACATCCTGACTTTGAATTACATATGTCTATGCAAGATGTAGGAAATAAAGGAAAATTTAAAACCTTGCATGTGATGATTTTCTTACTTTGACATTTTTGGTGACATTTAGCACACCTGGAAGGTGACATCAGACACACACATCATTCCTCTGATATCACCACAATCTGAGGGAAATTATCCTGCTGTTTTCATTGTTTGTGCTGAGGCCTTGCCTCCATCCAAGATACTGATTTAAATTATTTCACTGGGAACCAAAGGTACTGGAAGCAGCATGGTATTTTTGTAGAGGATTTTGGTCATAGGGAGGCTTGGGTTGGTTTTTTTTTTCTATCAGTGCAACCGCAGGATTTAAAACTCTAGTTTTTTAGTTTTGCTATGAACTTACAAGACCATTTTCAGCCACATATGTTGGCAATCCACTGATAAGACACCAGTGATCTGCTGGAGGTGACCTTTTGAGAGACAATGAAATTAATTTATTTCTACAATATAGACATGCTATTCTATCCCAGCAATATCTAATTACCACGCATTCACAAGCTGCCCATGAATACTCACGGAATGACTTTGATTTCTTCTTGTCCGTGTAAAAGATAGTCAATAATCTTATAAAAGTTGACTTCCTAAATAAAAATATAAAAAACATCTAGGTGACTTGTACAACTTCAGTGTCAAACTTAAGATTTATAAAAATAAAATTTAATATCCTCACTCGTCCATCAGGTGTCTTGGGGCCCTTGTAAGGCTCTGCCTCCCCCAGCCGGATTGGCCACTCGTCATAGAATTCCTGAGAAAATGATACACAGGGAAAAAGGAAAAAACAAATCAGTTCTGTGTTCATTTGATTTTTATTTCTACATAGTTTACTATGGTCATATTTCAGACAATATTAAGAAAACACGGGTAATTATATTCCAGACAAGTAATGTTTGCCAGTAAATTGAAGGCTAATCTTATCTCTAGGTAGTTGTACAGATTAATTGTTCTTTTAGCAGGTAGATATTTCTAAAGCAATAATCAGACCTTCTACCATTTCCCACATGGAATAATGGATATGAAAAATTATTTCAGAATTGGTCTTTATGTTTATTGTGGTTGTATCCATTGCACACTTATATTTTGAGTGTAATCTTCATAACATTGTTAGATTTTATATAAATTATCCCAAAGAGTTAGAAAGCATGGTAACTCTGTGTCTTGGAGACTTCAAGTTAGGAGTGGTACATTTCTACCACATTTCATTGCAAGTAGGAAAAATAGTGGTACCTTCTCTTTTGTCATGTCCAGCAGACCAACAGAGTATCTTTCACAGTTCAAATACATTCGAATAGTATACAGTGCTTTGTGAAACTGTCGTTCTATATCTGTTAGCTCTTCAAATACTTTGTTGGCAGACCACAAAAGCATCTATTTACAACAAAAGAGAAAGAGGATAATGTTCAGAACAGTAAGAAAACATAAACGTATGAATCCCAGGCATTCCAGAATTAAATTATAATGTGCATTACTGTTACCAAATTGAAAAAGAATAAATAGATTGTATCCTTACTTAAATAAGCTTGCAAGAATATGGAATATTGTGAATGATAATTGTTTCATACAAAAATGAAGTATTATCATTAAAAAATGCTTCTGTACCTGGCTTTTTCTTGATTCAATATTGTAGAGATATGATGTATGATGATTTCTTAGGACCAAAGATATAAAGTTGAGGTATTTTTTAAATACCTAAAAATGATGAAGATCAAAAATAAGACAAAAGTATTAAATTGAGAGAGTCACTCAAACTACTTGTTGAACTAAAAGCTGTATTATTGTGTGACACTTTACCTCTTCATCCTCTTTTGAGAACTCAGGGGCATTTAATTTGTTGAGTGCCATCACAACAGCAAGCACCTCTTTACCCTGTGTAATTGCAGTTGCCAACATATTGACTGTTTTATAGCCAGTTTTTTTGTCCATTAAGTCAGAAAAATGGTTGTTCTGAAAGAAAAGAAAAAAGTCACAAGTTAAATGTGCAATAATTACCCATCATGGCAAGAGCAAATGACCATTTTGTTTGATAACTGATGTTTGCAATGCTGTGAGCACTGTTTCACAGTGCCGTAGGTTTATACTTGAAAAAAACCCACTATCATCATTTAACTCAATCTTGCAGAGTTATATATGCAAGCTTAACCAAGGCACTGGTTATGAAGATAGCTTCTGAAACCAAGTTCTGTGCAGGTCTTTATTATAATGCTGAGGAATTAAAAATATGGGAAATATAGAATAAGTGAAACAATAATAATATGACCTTGTGACTACCTGTGAATCTAACACATATGGCTTATGTTTAGATAATTACTTCTTAGCTATGTTAATATTTACTATTATTTAATTATTTCTGTAAATAAAATTCATTATATATTTCCCTCACACAATATTTAAAAGTACCACCTGTCCTGGCTAAAAATACTTAGGGCAGAGAAGTATCCCCAGCAAGTATTCATCTGGCTGAGCTGTTTCTTATTCGTTCCTGTTTGACACACTCCTATCCCTGTTGCTCCCAGCTCTACATGCTCTTTTGGTGAAAGATTTAGGATCAGAGCTGCTTCTGTTGAGCGCGTGATCATGTGGCAATGAGACCATGTGACTAATGAATTAGTCTAAACTAACTACTCCACATTTTCAGCTTCATCCTTAAAACCGAATTCTCAGGGGGGTTTAGCAAAAGCTATTATTTTAATTTCTTTTAATGTAAAAAACACAGGGAAGCTAGTTCGTGCTTCATGGAGAACTGTTTTATTTCCTCATATCAAAGAAATTCTTGATGTTTTCTTGAAAAGCTTTAGAACACTAAGGCCTCTGTAATTTAAAAAAAAAAGAGGTTTAAACATTTTCAGGGAAATCTATTTGTCAAGGGTTGTTATATTTTGTTATGTTATTGAGAAAATACATCTGAATGAGGTGAGTTATGAGTTGGGGGTTTGAAATCTGCTGATCCTTTTGTACTGAAAAATGCCTTGGTTCTACTAAGCAGCTAAGGTCACTAGACTCTGTCTTCAGAGAGCCATTTTCATCCCCTCACATTTTACTGCTAACAGTACTCAAACTTCTTCAGAGAGCTGAGCACTCAAGTCCTGGTATGCAGTCAATGGCAGAGTCTCCATGAATTTCCTTCAGCAGGCCTAGTACTGTTTCTCAAGGTGTTGAGCAGTTGGTGCTAAATGAGGATGTCAAGAGGCAGGAAGTTGCCTGGTAACCAGGGAAAGTCAGACTGCATGTTAACATCACGGATAGGAACATCAACTGGCCAAACTGAGGCCAATGGAGTCCTGTTTTCAGACATTCACCCAGAACCAAGGTTCCCAAACCTTACCAGTCCCCTGCAATTAACAAATATTTATGAATCCACTTATACTGCATGTCTATCACCAGAGGTGGCAAATATTGCTGCTATTAATTACTGCATTAGCTTAGGGAGCTGAGATCTGCGTGGTGCATCCCAAGGTGTCTTCCTTGCTGATAGGCTATCAGCCTTCCTTGCAGCATGCCACATGATGGAACTTCAGCTTTCATAGATTATACATAAGTCTACTTAAACAAAACCCCAAACAAATAAGCATTTTCTAGGTTATAAAATCAAGCATGACAATGCTTGGAAATGTCAGAACTAAAATTGTTTCCCTGTTATTTGGAATTGTTTCTAGTATATGCTGAATTTTTAGCACATACAACTCTAACAAGAAAGACAGGATTTTATTATGTCATCAAAATATTAGGGTTTGGGTTTCTCCTTGTTTTTCATAATCTTTAGGCAGTCCATCTTTAATGTTTGCATCTTAGATTGCCTTCTAGGGCTGCATTTCACTGAAACAAACTAAATGTCTGGAACTCTTAAATATTGTATTTATTCCCTGGGCTCTCTTACAGAGAACTGATTCCCTTAAGGACAGCCTGTGTCATCCCCATAAATCTCATTCAGTGTATCAGACTGTGTTTGGATCCCTGGAAAGTCTAGCCACTTTTGAATATATTGTCCATGAGAAAAGGGTATGTTTTTTCTACTTCCAGCAAACTCCCTGAGTTGTTTTCTATTTTTCTCAGAGAAAGGTATAGGAGTATCTCATTTAACAGACATCCAGAGAAAATGCCAGGCAATCTGTCTCTTCTGTGTGAAAATCAAAAACTGTCCTGCAGCTGCTAAACAAGCATGTTATTACATGGAAATATTTGGTTTTCTGCGGAATGTATTATCTACCGACACAACTATTCTAGACTTGGGTGTGGTTTTGAGCTCCAGTTTTTGGCTGTTTTAGCCATTGAAAATCCAGTAAATGAGACAGATAACTTGACCCTGTTTTGTCAACCCTCTGCATCACTAAGAGCATCTAGCCTCCTGGCGAGGCCCAGATTCCTGGTTTTAGAGTACAGTATTCTGCTATAAAGGAATAAATAAAAATTGCAGACCCTCCTGGATTTCTGAATACTTAAAAGGGATCTGTAGACACCAAATGTGTCTTGCTTTGTTTAATAACTCCAGAATAAAGATACAAGCAGTGGTGATCAGAAGTGTCATGCAATTTTTGCAGAGGATAGAAAAATTTTAATACAAGTCTCTATTAATAAACAGGAAGTTCAGTAACCACAAGACATCCTGTGCCTAGACAGTGGAAAGTATAAAGATAAAAATACCTTTTAATGCATTGGCAGCATTCCCATAGTACATACAAAGACTTCTGTTTCAAATGATTTGCATATACAAGCAAAAACTTTGCTTAGTATTAGATTTTTCATTATTGAATATTTTATACATAATTGCTAGGAGTTTTGAAGCCTTTATTTCCAACCGAGTTTTAAAAAATATTTTTTGCTTGGGAACATAAGCTCCTTCTTTTTTCCAAAGAAAATCACTTTTCACAATATCTAAGAAATCATTTTTATAGACAAATGATCAAGAAATGTGGTCTGCAGTACCAAAGCCAGAAGAACCTCTTGGTGCTTCCATGACTGCAAGAATGTGGACACTTAATCTACTTGAGCCTGATCTTATTAATCAAACAATCTTTTAGAGCAATGTTTTGGACTTTCAGCTCTCATTTAAATCACAAAATAGACTTTAAAAGAGAAATTAGGGAAAGAAATCTGCTGCTAACTCCCTAATCTGCTAACTCCTAACATTTGCAGGCATTTTCTACTAGCTCCATTTAAAGCTGAGATACCAAGCCATTTGCTGTACAGTGATCCGTTCTTTAGATGGGCCCTAAGATACGCAACATATCCTGGATTTGCAGTAAGCCAGCACCAGCACCAGCACCAGCACCAGCACCCAGCTAGCACAACCAGCTAGCTCAACCCTTTTGATGGAGGAATGTTTCCTAATATCCAACCTAAACCTCTCCTGGCACAACTTGAGGCCACTTCCTTTCATCCTGTTATTTGTTAGTTGGGAGAAGAGGCTGACCCCCCCACCTTTCAGGAATTTGTAGACACTGATAAGGTCACTCTGAGCCTGCTTTTCTCCAGGTTCAACACCCCCAGGTCCCTCAGCCACTCCTTATAGGACTTGTGCTCCAGATCCTTCTTCAGCTTAGTCACCCTGCTCTGGAGATACTCTAGCACCTCAGTCTGTTTCTAGTAGTGAGGGGTCCACAGCTGGACACAGGACTCAAGGTGTGGCCTCACCAGTTCTTGGTTCAGGGCAAAAATCTGCCTTGTGGTCCTGCTGGCCACAGTGTTTCTGATCCCAGCCAGGATGCCCTTGGCCTTCTTGCCCACCTGAGTACTGCTGGCTCATGTTCAGCTGCTGTTGATCAGCACCCCCAGGTCCTTTTCGCCCAGGCAGCTTTCCAGCAGCTCATCGCTGCAGTGCCACCTGCAGTTGAAGTGACCCAACACAAACGAGGGATAAGACTTAATCCTGCAGGTAAGGTGATAGGGCCAAGACAGCAGATGCCTGCTGTCCTCCATCTCTTTCCCCTTGTAAAGCACAGAGGAAGAAGAGGTTACTGCGACCCCTTGCAGTTAGGACTATTTTGCTTATGCTGGGCATATCTCCACATGTTTCTGCTTTTCTTTCTGGTAGTTCTACAGTATTTTCTTCTCTTCTTGATTTTTTTTTTTCACTGATTGTCTTGCATTGGCTCAGATTTCTCAAAGTTTTAACCACTTGATAGGCGGTATTGATGTGCTATAATGCTTCATCTCTTACTTCTACTTAGCTTAATTTCAACTCACAAATGTTTTTTTTTCATAATGATATAATTGAGTATGAATAGAAAATATAAAGCACATACCACACACCAAAAAATGTCATCAGTCTGATTCAAAATGAAACCCAATTAGCTAAATGAGTTGGCCCTTTCTTAGGCCACACTCCAAAAATTATGTATGGTCAGGGATGTAAATTTCATTTTAAGATGTAACTTATTAGCATTACAGAACAAATTCACTTTGTTATTGTCGACATCACTAGAGTTCTGAAACTGAATCAAGAAGAAATGAACATATATTTAAGAGAACTTGGGGGTTGAGTTTTTCAATTATGTCACTGAAATGCCTGCTTATTATTTGCCATATGTAGTGACTATTTTGCAGCTTCTTGAAATTGGATTTGTATTATATTAAGTGTTTTTTCACATAAAACAAGAAAATTAGATAAAAGAGAGCTTTTAATTTTAAATTTTAGTGTACATTTTTTCTTCCTCTTTTGAATAATAAATTGAGGAAAGAATTGGTTGGCGTTTTCTTCTGGAAGGTACATTTTATAGAAATTTGTTCTGGTATTAAAATATATTCTGGTAAATTGACTAAATCTTTGCCATTATAGAAGATTGGAACATGTCTCCATTTTTCCAGTTAATATTTATTGAGTATGAGATTCTGACAACCTGGTGTTTATAATCAAGGTAAGATAAAATGGAGGAGCAGACATTAACATTTACAGTGCATGTTTGTCCCATGCAAAAATCTGCCTCAGACAACCTGGAGTCTGGGGACCAGAACATCCACATTAATCCAAAACTCCTGTCAGTTTAGGCAGGCCTGGAATTAAAGTCTCTCCCACCCTTGGGTTAAAGAGTAGAGCTGCTGTTCTGAAGCTGGATCAGCTTACAAAAGGATGATACCAATGCTTGCAAGTTGAAGATGGGTTTAAGTTGATTTGTACCATAGGTTTCCAGTGGTTAAATTAGGTGCCACAACAATCACTCTTCTGGATGCTTAATCTGAGTTGGAATCTCCCACGGTCTCTTGTTTCTTCACTTCACTGGGGGTTGTGAATTCCAGTGCAGGATGTCTAAAAATGAGGGCTGGTTATTTCAGCACCAAAACATTTCAGCCCCTTTATAGATCCAATACGAAAGCCTTCACTTCTTTTGAAGCTTTTTTTCACCATTTTTATAATTTTATACTCAATTAAAATGAAGAATATTATTTCTTGACTTTCCAGTCCTTAATTAAATCCTTGTCTTCAAATACCTCTGAACTGAAAGGAACAGTGTAATAATTTCAACAGGTTATGGATTAAAGCAACATATAAAATCTTTATTATTGGTTCTTACAAGCTGAGAATGCGAGATTTTGATTCCCCAGAAAAGACATACCCTTGTAGAGCTATTTTCTAGTTCTTAGTTTTATTTGGAAATAATGCCGTGGAGAAAAATGTAAGGTAATTTTACTGTCCTTTATAATGTTGTCTGTGTTATCAGTTACTGTTTAAAGAGTATTAATGGACATACTTTTTTTCAGCCTATTATTTTACTGATTTTACTATCATTTTACTTTGAGACACATTCTTTGCTAGAAGAATAATGTGAGACAAATTACTAGGGTAGTGGTCCTGCCTGGCCTACTGCTTCTCACAACTCTTCTCACAAATCCTGGATTAATTGCTATTAGCTCCCACAGTCAACAGGTCCATAATCTCGCAGGGAGGAGACTCTTCTGACTACTAAGTTAATTATCAAAGGTCTGTATCTTTTCCTCTGCTTTTCTTTTCTCGAGCATTAGTCAGGATGAGGAGCTTCCTCACGTTTATTGGTACCCTTCCAGGTTGAAGAAGGAGATAATCCCTAAAGAACTGGTTACCAAGCACTAAAAGTGGAGTCAATTTTTTCCCCAATGATTTATTGCTGTTGTGATATTTTATTGCATTTACTTTTGTTATAAAGGCATGATGATTGAAGCATGAAAGTGTCCCACCATGGGTTTGTCAATGTTTTCATGTACTTAAGACTTAAAAAACACTATGGTGTTTGGATATGAACTGTGTCAACAGTAGAAAGTGACATTTTTAAAGCATTATAGCCAACTAGAAGTAATCATTGTGCATTTTCTATTCTGACAAGGTAGTAGGGGCAAAATTCTTCTTTGGCTTAACTCTGCTCGTCATTTTTTGTTCAGATAATTATCCTGTCTGAAATGTGATAAAGACTTCAGTGGCTGAGTATTTCTTCTGCCTTAGACTAATTATACTCCTTAAATGTGACTGACTCAAGCTCTAGTTCTGGGTTTGCTATGGAGATAAAGATTCTGGTAACATAATTGGGAGCTCTGCTTGTGTGAGGAGTGTGGACTTGCACTGATTTTTTGTACACATAAAAGGAAAATGTTGATATTTTTGAGATCTTTACGGTTGTTCTTAAATATCAAACCTTGGTCCCAGAGAAGTCTCTGGGAGTTTTGCAATTAACTAATAGAATGTCAATATTCTGAAGATGTTTAGTTACCAAATTTAGATTAATGGGACCATAGTTTAATTGCACTTTTAAATGTGTTCCTAATGGCATAGACCTCAGTAATCCTAAGAGAGTAAATGGCTGCCTAAGTAAAGATTACCTTAGAATTATTGAATAATAACAGATATTCAACTGACATAAATTAATTCATGAGCACAAAATACCTAGCAGGATCAGATGGACAGAAAAGTTCTCTTACTTAAGCATATGCAAATAACATTTGTCACAAAATTTTGAACAAATCCTATTGCAAACACAGAAATATTTGGTTAACCCTGCTCTGGACACCTCTCACATAATGATATTAAGAAGCAGTGCAGTTTCTGATAGGAGGCACATCTTTCTTGATCCTCCTGATCTTTTCTCATGTAATCAGTCTTATGAACTTGGATGGATTATCCTCCAATCTCCCCACGTGGTGGTAAGAGGCAGTTAATCAGACACTTCTTGTCAGAACAGCAACCACTGAAGAAAGGATATCAGTGGTCAGTTGAAAATCAACTGATTTGTTTTCTCAAATCAGTCAGTCTTCTCTTTGCCCCTGTGATTCTACTTACATCTGAGGCAGTTTACTATATATTGGAATGTTCTTTTCATATATATAAATATTGTTTCTGAGCTTTAAAAGTAGTCCTTTATAACTTTTAGCATGATAAAATATATAATTTTTTGTTTACCCCCTGGAAAACATAGGTAATTGCAGTGGATAAATATTTTCATTATTTATGTGGAGCTTAGGTCACTGAAGTCGTTTCTATCTCTAAAATATTCTGGCATTATAAATTGACTGTATAGGAAATACTGAGAATCCAGACTGTCATCTTGATAATTATCTTAGCACCATTTGATTATGTTCAGATTTTCCACACAGGACTAAAAAGAAATGAAGATACCAGCATTAGATGATGCAAGGTTAGTTATTTTTAACGTAATCTTCAAATTCAAAGCCTATTTGCATGTCCCCATGTATTTCAGAGCAATTTNAGAATAAATAATATAATAAATAAACTCTTATCAGCACCTTAAAGAAAGAAGGTGATTCAGTGCAGATTCAACAGGAACGTCAAAAATGTCAGAACAGCTCCTATCTTCTTTAAGAAAATTAATTTTCTTCTATAGAAAAAGGTTCTGAACAAAAGCCCTGGATCCAGATGTACTCAAAATCAAACCCATTTAAAATCAGTGATATGTATGTTGACATCATCTGCATCTGTCCTCATTCACTTACTAGTAAGGATACATCTTCATTACAAAAGCTGCAAATTAAATAATTCAGAGATGCATGCATGGCAACATGGAATGATAAGAGAGGACAATTCCATCCCACACTGGAAAATGGAATACAAAACTGCCTTGTTCAGCAGAAGCTCAGTTATTTAATGGTCTCTATTAATCTAATATTCTCCTCCCTTATTACTGACATTACAACTGCCTTAAGGACACTGAAAACACCTAACTAGGCTACATGATGTGGTTCTATTGGATTTTAAGCCATCTCCACTGATGCTTTTCTCATGTTATTCGTCTGGATAATAATAATTCAGAGATTTTTCTGAAGAACGACTTTTTACCTCAAGCCCTGGGCAGGAAGCTGAGTAAGCAAATGCCCAGAACCCCGTTCCCCGAGAGGAGTCACTTACCTTTGTCACATCAGGTATATTAAAAAACTTCTTGGTATGAGCAACCCATCCCACTATCCCGATGTCCAGAGGAAAAACAGTCTCATTTTCTGGTTTCACCAAATTCTCCTCATAACTGGAAGTTGGAGTGATATCAAGAATCCTGGAGGCTACCTCTGGAATGCCATTTCGGGAACGACAAATGAACATACTACACCGATCAGCTGCCAGCAGCTGTGCCAGCCTTTGCAAGGACTTGTGCACAATCTTTTCCATAACGCATGCTTCATCCTGGATTTCTGTTACCAACTCAAAAATGATGTCACACTCCTCCAGACGGGACATATCTTTGAAGCTGACTCCTTCCTTCACATCACCAGGCTTCACATTAAAGATACTTCCCAGCACTTCTGGTCTCATTTTTCGGTCGAAATACTCCTTGGCAAACTGGGGATTGTTCTCCAAGTATTTTTCAACGGCATCTTTATTTACCTCACCCATTTTTGATGGATTTTTCTTAGGATTTCTTTTAGAACTGCATCACCATCAAAGCAGGAATAGTAGCAAGAAGTCTTAATCTTTACTAATAAGAAAAATGTACTTTGTACATGTTGTATAGCTCACAGACATAATACATTCATCTTCCTCTGTGGCTTCCAAGCCTTCTGATACTCTTGAGATATGACAGAAGGCACTGGCTTAGCATCCTCTTAGTGTGAGATCTTGGAGACTGCTAATTAAAGAGATGTCAGGACACTAAACCCCTGAGCATTCTTAGCTCATAAATCCTCAGGGAATCATTTTAGCATTTTAAACTAACCAATTAATTGTTATAAAATTGTCTAATGTGTAGATGTATGTACCTGTATGTTATCTCCTTCATTCACAATATATATACTGTACTGCACCAGAATTTTGTATTAAAACTTCATGTGAAGAATTCCACCCAGATATTTACCCCACATTATACACGTGCACAGATGTACACATGTGTGTTTGTGAGAGGTACTTAAGGGCAGGAAAACAGAATGTTATGGAGAAATCTTTTAAGTCGTGCAATTTATTTTTTCTTGAAATAGATAGGAGCTTATAGAAATTGGATTACTAGATGTAAATAATTATGCAGCTATACATGAATAAAATGGGTGAAATCCTTAAGGCCTTACAGAAGTCTGAGCTTGCTCGACTGCTCAAATGATTTACCTAGGTGAAGATGGAATAAAGGAATTAGAATTTGACTTAGCACAGCCAGATACAGCTTCCTCTTTTTTCTTTTTTCTTCAAAAAGAGAAAGCCAAAAGAAAGAATGTTATCAGAAAACTAATTGAATTCAAACTGAGTTGAGGAAACAGTAAAGTTTTTTATTCTATAAGCATAAATATCCAGTCAGAGTCTGGATATAAGGCAAAGAGGGAATCTTGAGTCTTGTCGTACATATATCAGACCTAACCGTGTATCTATACTTGTTTAAAGTTTCCTACCATTAGAAGTTCAACATTACACACATGAATGGAAAAGGAATGTTGGAAAATGTGTTGAATTTGAGGAGCAAACATTCCAAAGCTACATGAAAGAGAAGGCTAAATTTAAGTGCCAACTATGACAGTAAATTATATGTGTTCATTGAAACAGATCTGAATTCCACCACAGTGGGAGGAATGCGATGCAATTAATCTTACTTCTGTTTATGGCATCCACATAGATCAGAAGCAATGAGAGATTTTTGGTGTAAGAAGAAAACCATATACCCTTTGGCAATTCTTAATTTGTAAACAGTAATTGCCAAAGTACAACATCATCTGTATGCCAGAAGCCACGGTCTGTCAGCATTTGTTTTTATCAACAGATCTAAAAGAATCAACATGGGCAAGTGACACAGATACTCTCGAGCATGAAGAACAGGTTGCTGATATATGTGCAGTGACATCCTAACATTACTTTTCCCTCTGACCATGATATGAAACACTATGTATGACACTAATTTTTGCCAGACTTCAGATGCTGTACAGATTTTAAAAGGTATACGAAAAGCAGCACATCACAAACACATTTTGTCCTGGCTCCTTTTCTCTGATGGGGTTGCTGCCCCCAGCAGCCTAGGGGACAGGCCCCTCCCTGGTGGGTGTGTGAGTTCACAGCATCTTCTTGACAGGTGATCTGGTGATAGGAACTTGTGGCAGCACAGCAGAGTGTTCTCACCATTGTACCCACACACAGCTTACAAGAAAATAGCAGAAGAAAAGCACATATATATCTTCGTCTTTTAGTAGTTTCATGATTTGATCAATATGTACAAAAGCAGTAGAGACTTGAAAAGAATTTTGTATGCCATTGTACATAGAGTTAAATTATTTCTTGTAATCTTCCTGATTTCTAGCTCATTACTTTTCATACTGTTCTTTAAAAGAAGAGGATTTTGAAGAGTCTCAATGAAATTGTGTGAAGGAATAGTAACATTTTTTTGCGTGATGTGTTCAGTCATACTTTTTTACTGACTTAGGAACATTCCACACTGTAGTTGCTTTGAAGTAGAAGGGGTCTGTAGAGGACCTGTCTCATGCCCAGCTAAAACATTCTATAAAATTAACTTCTTTGTAAAACTTACACATCCATCTTTCTCACGTGTGAGAAATCAGTTTTACAAATATCAATTCTTTATATTGTGATCACATTAATTTAGTGAAATAGAGTGGCATGTCACTGTCTGGAGGGAGAGTAAGTGAATACAGGCAACCTGACCAAGTGATACCATTTTCTCTGGGGGCAGGGAGGTTGGGGGGGTTTACATTTTTGTAAACTAACAAATTTACAATTATTTTATTATCATTTTTTTCTATGTTCAAGATTACCTAAAATGCTTATATGATTTCACCAAATCTCTCTCATGCTTAATGTTCAGCTGCTGTTGTAAATTGTACTTTGAGTTAACTATTTGTACTATTTGTACTTTGAGTTAACAAAGATAATTTTTAAATTAGGTATTACGATAAGGTGATACATTTTCTTTGTAATAAAATATTTCAGATGTAGCTGGGCTGTCCCATAATCATTCCTATATCATAAAGCAATTCTTATTGTATTTTCCTTAATTTAGATTCACTCTTAAAACTGCACTCTCGTGCTGTAAAGTGTGAAATGACATAGAAAGAAGGATCAGAAACCAATAGAAGTTGTTTTTGAAATGTTGTAATGAATTTCAATGTTTCTCTGCTGAAATATGATATTTATTTTCTGTTATATCTTCTTTACTCTCCTTTTTTCCCGCAGTATTGAACATTTTATTAAAGCTAATTCACATTTGTATTTAAACTTGATTTAATTTCAGACACTCTCAGAAATGTGTGTTTTGTGATTTTAGATGCCTTTGCCTTTGACGTTCATAGTACCTACAGAAATCGAACTATTTATGGAGTGGTTCTTAGTAGTAGACCATTCTTGAGCCCTTGTGATACATGGAAACTCCTAAGAAGGATAACTGACAGACATGGTTATTTAAATAGATTCAAGCTGCATTAAATAGATGTCAAAGGCATTTATAAGGTTTCCCAGTTCAGCTCACTGTTTGTATCTCAACGTCTCTGCCCATCCTGATAGCAGTTAATGTGGTTTATTCAAGTAGGATTTTCTGAAAATACACAGATCAAATGTGCTTATTTCAGTTGTATAGCTTTTGATGTGAGTAATATTGTGGTCACTGTCTGGACATTGGAGATTCATACATTTAATACAAGAAATCAATATTCATGGGGTTTTTTTTCCCTAAATGGATAGGTTATGAGAATGGATTCTGTAGGTTTTTACAACAGATACTGTGTGACTCTAATATAGTCAGGTTTTGGCACTGAAATGTTTTAGTGTCACTGACTTGGTATCTTCTGGGAATCCTTATAAATATCCTTAACATCATATTTCTTTTGCAATAATTCTCTATCTTTTTTCTTACAAAAATAATCTTAAAAACATAAACACTGAAGATAGTAAGTTAACTGCTTTCTCCATATGGTTGTGAATGTTTATGTTCTCTTAAAACTACCAATTATTAGCTCTGGGGGATCATGAAATTAGTAATCAACAGAGATTATAGACTCGAGGGGAGATTTCCTGAAGTAAACGGCCACTCTAGTGTGAGGGGGTTAACCTGGGTTGCCAGATGCACTGCAGCTTTGACCAAAAGCATGGATTTCTTCATAGCTGGGCATGAATTTTAATATACGGACTAAGGCAAAAGGCAGCAGCCTTTTAATTTCATCCAGTCTCACATTTAGTCTCTGGTGATCTGAGGTTACCTCGCAAGTTTTTATTACAGAGAAAGTTATTCAGCATTGCTGAGAAGGGTCTGACTGCCTTCTTCACGCCCTCCTGCCAGATATGTATACCCTTGTTAAGATCCCCCCATACCTTCCTTTCAGGCTGAGCAGTCCCAGCTCTCTCAACCTCTGTTTTTTGGAATATTCTCTTATTGCTCTGTGGTCTTTGTGGTTCTTTGCTGGACTCACTTCATTATGTCTGTGTCTTCCATCATTTATAATTTAGAGCTGTCTGGCCAGCCTGTTGGAGAACTTTGGGTCTTTGTTTCAAATTGTTTCCATTTCAGTAATATGCCCCCCAAAAAAATTTAATTCAGAATTACAATCCTCAGAAAGACTTTCCAAAGAAAATAGAGGTACCATTTTAAACTAGTTTTGTTAGTAAATACTGTTTGTAAGGAGTTCAGTGTAAATTTACTCCCTAAACAAAATGACGCATCATTAAATTACAAAAACAGGTAGTACACAGGCTGGCATGGAGCAAAGGGCAGCCTTTTCTAGTCCACTCTGTCCTTGACCTCTGTACTCAGACTGCCACCAAGAGGAACAGTTGTGATGGCGACAGAGTACACAGTTATCCCTTACTAAGTACATGGAGCTCCTTGGCTCCGCTCATGCTCGTATCATTTGTTGTTGATGTGAGTCTGGTTTTGCAGGATGGTGGCTATGCTTGCATCCACTGCTCTGTACACACAGTGGTCATTCATTCGCCTGCAAAATCTGCCTCTGAGAGTTTAATGGATACCCATGTTTGTCAATGGCATTCTATAAGTAAACAATCAAGAGAAGACAGCAAAAAGTCTTTCAATCTATGTGTAGTCTGGCTGGAAACGGATGGTCGATTTCCTACGAGCAGTTTTTGAGACAACTTTCTCCTGAGAGCTAAACTTATTCTTGTGAACAAAAATAAAATTTTAATTCTTTTAATATGTAAAGCTTGAAAGTTGCAGTGTTAAAAATGTTTTAAACAGTCATTTGAGTCTTGCTTCTTCCTTTTTTTTTTGAAAGTCATGCATAAAGATAAAATTCCCACAATGAATGGGTTTTTTCCAGCCATTTCCTTCTGTATTTTTCCCTTGCTATGGCTAATTGAAAATATTGCAGAATTTTGCATGCTATTAATGTAGAAAATAATTCAGTCACAGAATCACTGCCAGAAGTTAGGCCCTTTTCTGTCCTCTTGCAAAATTCAAAGGTAGAAGACCTTCTTTCCTTCTCATTATAGTTCCAAAACATACATAGTGACTTTTTAAAAAAATTCTGTACTATTCATAATACGCTGCCAGCATCAGACCTCAGAAGTTATGTATGAAATTTATGTATTTTAATAATTGTCTTAAATATAATTGTCTGAGCTTTCCCAGGAACTAGAAATCCTCAAATACCATTGACTAGATCTATGCATATTCCTCTCAGATTCAACTGAAATCCTGGTACAAGCTCCTTTCAGTTTGCATGAGAAGTATAAACCTGGAAGGTGAATATCTAGGTCTGGATGAGGATCACTCACTGACATCATTTCTCAAGCAAACCCAGAGCCCAATCAATCCAAATGACATTTGACTGAGGCAAAGTTTACACTGTTTATGAGTTTACACAGTTCTGCTGGCACTGCTGTATCTCTTAGGACTGAGGAAGAATTCACCCTTGAATTGCCCTAGTGATGCTCATCTGCTAGAAACCTTCCATTCCTCCTCCAACTAAGAAAAAAAAGAGCAGCCTTTTTGCCTAAAAACCTTGTCCCATTGAACCATGGAAGTGCTTCAGCTGTAACTCTGAAAGGACTTCATCAGTGTAAATTGTGGCTCAGGTAGGCAGCACTGGAGAGTATAGTTAAAGCAGAGGAGGCAGAGAGCCAAACTCCCTGTGTAACCTTCATGTCACACTGACTTGCCCAGCTTCTCTTCTGCAGTTGTCGAAATCTGACTGGGAAATACTGGTGTGATTTCACCGTAGTTGCACTGCCACAATTTCCCAATGATAACAGGCCAAAAGAAGAGTTTTCTTAGGCATTGTCTAGAGTTTGTAGAGATCCCAGACTTGAGGACCTGAATGAATTGGAAGTTATAATTACTAAGTCTGTCAGGCACTTCTACAAGATATGAATTGCCAAATATTACACAGATCAGGGGAGGTATACAATTAAAGAAATGCTGCCCCATGGCTTATACAAAATTACATGTTTCTGTTTTAATTTTTTTGATAACATCAGATTAATTTAAGAGACTGTAATATCTCTTGCACACATTTAGAACTGATCCTATCAAAATGTATTAACAGAAGTAAATTTTTTTAAATTGAAACCTGGTTTCGTTTCCTGTCTGTAAATCTTCTGACAACAGCAGTATGTACAACAGGGACACTGACCTAGATTTTCAGATGTGGTCAAACCTTAGCTGGTTTTGACTTATCTTAGGTGTGTTACTGTAAACACCTTTGAAATGTTCATAGATAATTATGCTATTGACAAAATTTTATAGGAGTAGATTTGATCCTGCAAGAACTTCTCTGGTAATATAAAGAAGTATAGAGATTTTTGAACAGGACAAACTTAGGAGAAATGAGAATAGTTCACAAATTGGCAAAGAACAAAGAAATGATTGTTTTCTTTGGTATTAAATAAAGTAATAGATTCAAAGCTTTTTAATAAAGATATAATCCATCTTATTTCTATCAGTCATGTGAGAGACTGAACAAAGAAAATCCATGTTGATTTTGATTTTGTTTGTATGGTGAATTCATATATTAAGACCAGTGAGTATTTTTTTAAGGTTTTATAAAAATGTACATGTATCACTGGTATCACCATTTCCACAGACCGGAGCAAGATTCTAAAAGTCACCAGAAGAATAGTTTCCTTTTTCTCTTCAGTCTCTGTAGGAATCAGCAAATTTGAAAATCTTATCTTAAAAATGCAAATGTTGACTTATTGGAAAGCTACCACTGAAAGTTTCAGGACAATTAATATGCATACATCCTTCTGGTTCCCTGTGTTAAATATGTTCTTTACCCCAAATAGAAGCTTAATATTAAACATAGTGGAATTTTTAGTGTCTGATGTTATCCTGGAAATCAAGGGCAGACATGGAACAGCCCTAAGCAACAGATGTTTGAAAAAGTGAACAAAACATACTTACCATGCAAAATGCCTCCAACATAAAGCAGAAAAGGAAGATAAATCAATCAGACTGTTTGCATTATTTATGAGAAGAGATTGTAAAGGATAGCAGTAGTAAAAAGCCTAATATTTTTATGAATGTATGAAAGGAATGATAAGTAAACTTCTGGGAAAGGCCATGCTGAATGAATTGGTTAAAGCTGTACATTGGCTACTACTGAAGTATTTTTTTACATGACATTGGTATCTCCATATTTAAATTATATTTTTACTTGATTTTTAAAGTAATGAACACAGGCCTTTCAAATAACAGGCTTCTGCCTTTATTCTTTAAAAAAACTGGGAGGTGAAAAATGTATGTGAATTAGTTCTCTTGGTAACAATCATTCCTATCCTGCTCTGGTTACATGCCTAGAAAATAATTAACAGATTTTCTCTAATGCTTCCTAAAGATGTTGAAACTAGAGAACAAATATTGACTGAGAGGCAGCAAAACTTGCCTGGACAGGAGAAAATAATGGTTTGTATAACTGAAAACCATTTGCCAAAACCAGAACAGAAATTATGGAGTATCCAATTTAAAATTTATGTCAAAATGACCAGATGTGGTGTGTACATGCTCTTGGGTATTTGCAGGCCACACTCAAATCGGCACCCTGAGGATGTGCAGGGCCCCAGTTCCAGCTGCTGGGAGCTGCTCAGAAGGTGATTTAGCACCCAAGAGAGCCTTTTGGAAGCAAGAAGGAACCAGTCATGAACACCTGAAGAGGTTCTGGCATGACCAGGCTTTCAGAAACATGAACAGAAACATGCAAGTATTATGTTTGCCACCCTTTATCAGGGTAAAAGAGGAAAGGACTTTGGGGGCAGGAGGTGGAGGAAACAAGTCTGCACCTTGTAACTGGGTCGAGCATATTGGGTAAGATGGATTTTGGACTGCAGTGTGTAAAACCACAGAGGAGGTGGAGGCAGTTCACTCTCCCCCTGCAAAGGTGGGATGCCTCTCATTCCATTTGATCTCCCCACACGTGTGCACACCCCCCAGGTGTGAGCTCTGCTTTTTGGTTAGGAAAAGCAAAGAGAGGCATTTGTTTCTAGCGCCTGCTTGGCTGCAGATCAGGGTCAAAGACCACCTGAGCCCATGGGTGTTATGCAAGAGGTTTTTATGAAGGGGCCCCAGCCTGCAGCATCCACCAACCCGCCTCTCTGCTCCCGTCTCCAATGTTGGCTCTGCAGGTTGCGAAAGCCCCAGGACTACATAAAGCATTCCCTGTCTGGGCACTGCCAACACCATCAACACTTGGGGTCTCAAGAGGCTCCAGGAATCGGCACTGTCTGTAAGGGACACTGCTGCTGGGGACAGCCAGGTGCCTTGCCTGCACATGTATCAGGGGAAGCTGCACGATGCCCTGGCAGGGCAAGCCTTCCTCCCTTCACTTGTGTGACAGGGCCTATTTCTGATGCTATTTTCTGTTTGCTGCAGGGACGGGATGGCCCACACGGAGAGAGCTCTGCCCTGGCTGCTGCTGCTGTCACTGGCCTTGCTGGGCAGCAGCACTGCGGAGAGGGACTGCCGAGTAAGCAGCTTCAAAGTCAAGGAGAACTTCGACAAGACCAGGGTAAATCTTTTCTCTCCTGGATCTGTGATGTCTTGTATAACTCCTCTTTCCAGAGTACAAAATTTGGCATTCAGTAGCACCAGTGTGTTCACATTCCAAAGTCACAGACTGTAACACTGAGAAACAGCAGAAGTGTGTGATGTCCACACCTCCGCAGATGCTGGATCCTGATGTATGTGATGAAGGAATACTGCAGAAACCGAGTTTTAGCAGATTGGTCTCAGACTGTAGAGTATAAGCAAATGGAGTGTATTGACTTGGTTGTTTCCATGAAAAATTAATAATCTGGTGTTTTCAGACACCATTGCAAGAAAGAAATTATACATAGATCTGTCAAGATCTGCCAGTTGATACCCTTTTTCCACTAAATTTTGTATTCCTTATACTGGACAGCTGCAGATACAGATAAGCTTACAAAAAATCCGTATTTCCACAAATTATGACTGCACTAGGATGTATTGCTGGCTTTATGCTGTTGAAACAGCTAGATTTGTTTCTTAGGTACACCTTTGAGGCATGGTGTCAAAGATCTGCATGCTCTTCCCTCTGTCACCTCCCCCATTGGTTACAATATTTCCATTGTTCTAGGTCTAAATGCAGCCTTTCTTATTTTCTTGCAGTACAGTGGCACCTGGTATGCCATGGCAAAAAAAGATCCTGAGGGACTATTTCTGCAGGACAATGTGGTAGCCCAGTTCACTGTAGATGAGAATGGAAAAATGACTGCCACTGCAAAGGGCAGAGTTAGACTTTTCAAGTAAGCTGTTTGCCATTCTCCTCTTGTTCCATTTTGCTAAGCTACTGCTCCAATCCTACCTGCTACCCTGTGCTAGTCACACAGTCACACTGAACCTATGCTGTTAGATTGGAATGTGATGTTTTCTTTGTCTCTGGCTATAGTAACTGGGATGTCTGTGCTGACATGATTGGCTCTTTCACTGACACGGAGGATCCTGCCAAGTTCAAGATGAAGTACTGGGGTGTTGCCTCTTTTCTGCAGAAAGGAAGTGAGTACTTAACTATAGAAGATGCGGAACTACTTAGAAGACTAGCTGTGTTGTATGGCCACGCTGGGAAGGAAAAAGTACTGCTGAATTTCTTAAACATCCTTAAAAGACATAATAACTATCATACTGCAAGCCTTAATGTGAACGAAGTAATCACTACGTTTTATATGAGACAGCTGGTTGGCTTTCTTTAAACAAGTGAAGACCTGGCCTTTGTATATCTTTGTATTTATTTTGTTTGTTACCCAACAATATAATTGAAGGCCACTGTTTGGAAAGAAATGAAAGGCAGATGAAGTATTTTAAGACTTGTTTTAGTTCAGAACTCATTTACCAGATGCTTCTGTTCTCTCTGAATCCTGATGTCAGAGCTGGCCAAGCAGGGAAGAGGATTTAGAAAATGTTGTTTTGTTTGGTCTTGTGTTTGCAAATGTAGAGATTTATCTGTTTTAAGAGACAAATATGTTCATATGCATATATAGATATATTCATATTTTTATGTGAACTGTCACACCCTATGCAAAATTAGTTCCTTGAGCCAAGTAGAGATTTGGACACTTTGTAGATCAAGACATTTCCTTGGATTGTTTCCAAGAGAAGCAGGTAGAATTTGGAACTGACAGGAGCTCCATTCTGTTTAAAGACACAATTACGAAGCATGTTTTGGATGTCAATTTGTCTGAAATAGTTACCAGATGTCCTCACATCACGCTGCTGAGTCATGGGTACTTCAGATTGCTGGCTGACCCCAAACTCTACCCTTCTAAAAAGTCTGCTGTCCCCCCAGGAGAGAAGGGAAAGACAACAGAGTGTTACCTTCACCACCACAGATGTACTGCAAGGGAGAATCTTTTGCTCCAAGAGAGGAAGGTGCAGATATGTCAGGTTTTACTGCAAACACTGGAACGAACCCACTTCTGTTAGAACAGGGTGTTTGTGTGACCAGGTTTTTATCAGGTTGCATAGCTAAATAGTTAAGAATTCTCTGAAGTTGTAACTGTGTTTTAAGAAGAGAGCTTATGGCAGAACTTGAAGCAAATACACTTCTAACACACATGCAAACTGCATGATAATCTTTTTCCTTAAAAATGCAGTCTAGGTAACATCCCTGGTAGAAAATATTTATGGGTTTGAGTCATCTGGAGCAGGCCTAGCATGTCCGTCTTTATTTTCTTTTTGAAAATAAACATGGAATTAAATACTGGACACAGGAATAAATGAAAAGCGAATCTGTTATAATTTGTACCAATCTTCATCTTAGTATTTTCTTTACAGAGTTATGGCAGCGACCCTTTCTGATTCACTAGATTTCACTTGTGTCTCTAACACTTTTCCTTCTTCGCTATGGTTTCTTCCAGATGATGATCACTGGGTAGTGGACACAGATTATGATACATATGCTCTTCATTACTCCTGCCGCAGACTAAATGCAGACGGCACTTGTGCCGATAGCTATTCCATTGTGTTCTCCCGGGACCCCAAGGGATTGCCTCCAGGTGCACAAAAAATTGTCAGACAAAGGCAGATAGACCTCTGCTTGGACAGAAAATACAGAGTTATCGCTCATACTGGTGAGAACATTTCTTTTCTGAAGAATTTTATTTCAGGGTTTAATGACTAAAGCACTGGGATTCTCTTGCTCATTAAATATCAAATGCATAAAGTCTTTTACTTAGTGGCTGTAACATTGTCTTTGTTACAGCTTGTAGTAAGTTATTTCCAACTTTTACTTCCCTTATCTGAAGGAGAGCTAAGGTGCATAGCTTTCCATGCAGCATATCAGATCAGCTGAAACAGTAATTAGAGGAAGTTGTAAAACAATTAAATCAATGTAGCGTGAGTAAACATAGTAAGGATACACTTCATAGTTATGGTAAAAAGTAATTGGGCAGCTTTAATTGGATTTCTTTGTTCAAAAACTTATTGGAGAAATGCTTCAAAAAGGCTTTTAAGGAAAATAGAAGTCTTGAAAAGGACACTTTATCGAAGCCCCTTTCTCACAAGTCCTCATGCCAAGTGTTTCACAAAGGGCTGTGGAAGAGGGACATAGCCCTCATACTACAAGCATGACCCTATATTCAGTCAGGCTGAGCTTACAACACAGGGAAGCATACAGATTAGCTCACTTATGCTCAAGACCATTACAAAAGGCCAAATGTTAGTAATCTAGAAAAAAACATAATGAACTAACTTAAAATAAAAATACACCCAGAAAAATAATCCAGATAAAAATTACACCCAGAAAGGGAAATAGTAAAGAAGGAAGGAGAAAAATCAGAATAATTATAACAAATAAAATAGTAGTACCTGTCCCTACTCCCTCCCCACCCCTTACATTTTGGAAGACACACTGTCTATGAAAGCCCTGACTGGTGAATCAGCTGAATTGGAATTCCCAATGTAATGATGTGGGCAAAAAAGTTAAGATGATTCTTGGACGCCTAAGCCAAGACTCATATGAGATTGTTGTGCTTGGCATAGGTCTAATTGCTATATCACATTTGGTGACAACCATAAATGGAAAAAGCATTGAGGATTAATTAGAAGTTTCAAAAAAAAGCAGAAAAAATGATTGAAAGTTTGTAAAATGTATCCTCTAGCGAGTGCTTCAAAGGTCTCGATCTCATTAAAGGCTGACCTGAGCAAAGTCTGTGCTTGTCCACACAAGCAATAGAAATTGGATAGAAAAGGACTTGCAAACACAGAAATAATAAATTTAAATGGATGGAACTTTAAACTGGACACATTCAGAGCAGAAATAAACAGCCATTTGTTTAACTCCAAAGGTCATTAACCTTTGGAACAGTTTACCAAGAGCCGTTGTATGTTCTTCATCACTGAAATCTGTAAATCAAGATTAAAGGCTTTTCTCAGTGACATGCTGGAACAAACTGGGATTGACTGAAGGAACTTTTGTGTCTTATAAAGAAAGTCAGAACAGATGAGCAAAGTCAGCCGTTGTGGTTCTATTATCTGTTCATTGGATCCATAAACAGAGAGTAATATATGGCCACATTGTAAAGTAGGATGCTGATAACAGAGTGCCTTGAAGGTCTACTAAAGTAGGTGCTGTTTACAATGCTGATCAGTGACCTGGAAAAAGTGCCTGACAACATAAAATAATTTTCTCTTGCATGAGAATTTGGACACAACATAAGTCAGTTGAGACTTAAAATAGTCAAGAGTAAGAGACACCATAAATGCAAATGGAAGCGACTTTTGTGAATGATTTGTATGATTGCATAAATGGTAAGACAGAAAAGAAACAATGTCATTATATAAATAGATTATACTTTTCTGTTTTGAATCCTGCATTCACTGCTTTTTCAAATTAAGTCCAGCAAGAATAAAAATTTCTGAAAACGAGAAAGCCAAATAATGAGATGTTTAGGAATATTTTACTAAATCTAAGATAATTTACAATTTGATCATGCTGCCCCTACTTTGTTACAGATTTCAAATATCTAATCTGCCAAGTCGCTCTGTTCTTTGCTATCCTAATTTAGACTCAGATGTTAGGTGTTGAGTGCAGTGGCTCATAGACTGTATGAGTTCCATAGTTTTCAAATGAAAAATAGGAGCCCAGGTACTTTTCTATTAAGGATTATATCAGAGTTTATGAGCCCAGCACCAATGTATAAATTAAACGTAAAGGCAGCAATTTGCATTTTCCCCTTCATGTCATCAGCACCCTATTATTAGTTGGTTCTGAATTCTCTGGTATCATTAAGCCAAGTTCCTGCAAAGCAAGCAAATTTGGGACTGAGGGAATGATTATGAGCTACACTGAAAAAAAAAAATTCTTGGAAGTTTCATATCAGAAACTCTCACAAAATTTGCTTGATTCCTTATATGTGGATTGGAAATCTTACTACTTACTTTTAACTCTGCTATTAAGAGCTACAGAATTATTACCAAAACAAGCCAACTTCAATTGTCTGCACTGACCTGCATCCCACTGTTACTGTGGTAAACTTCTGACTGATGTTAGTAAATGCTGCAAGAATAGGCTGGTATCTGTTGCCGATTGAGCATACTGTGCCTATGTCTTGAAGCTAATTAAGAGAGAGTGTGTGTGTGTGTGTGTGTGTGTCCCCTCAACTAATAGGTGTACAAAACTTATCTTGATTTAAAAAAAACCCTAAATATCGGTACTGACTGTTCAAGACAAAAGAGAAGCCTAGGAAATGAAAGTTTTTTGTCTAACTTACACTGAATTTCTGATGGTAGCTTCTTCTCAAATATAGGTCAAACTAAGATACCTTAGTCTTTCAGAGTAATAGCTCAAGTAACTTTAAGTTGTGTAATGTCAATGTCAATACTAAGTGAGAGTACTTCTAAACACAATACAGTGTCACGTCAGTAGAGTTGAAAGCTGCATCTGCTTTTAGTATTTCCTAGAAGCAAAAATTGGGAAATAAAGAGTGGTATATTCCTTCTGCTAATTTACTATTGCCATTAGGAGTTTTGAGGGTCAAGAGATTCTTACTTTGCTGAAAGGAATTCTTAAATTAATTATATTTATGCAAATAACTAGAAGCTTGTTAAAGTATAGACTCTTTAATCACTGAAAGATACTCTTTTATCACTGATCTGCCCAGTATCTTGTTTGCAAAAGTATTAAAATGCTCAGGAAAGGTTACAGATTAGATGAATTCCTGTTTTGTTCCAAGTTGAAAATTCCTTGGAATTAAAAACTGCAGAGGAGGGTAATGGCATTACTATTACAAGTAACAGACTGCTGGACTCAAGAGCATTTTAAAGAAATATGTATGCATTTTAAATTTGGTGAAAGTTTGTGTATTTAAATTTTCTCTAGAGTGTTTGACAAACATAGCTGTGGTTTTTGTGTGTTTCAGGATTTTGCCCTTAAGGAGATCCAACCCTATGGAAGAAACCATGTAGCAGCACCACGGATGTAAAGTTAACACATTGATCATGTGTTCTCTGGAAAATGCTTTAAATGGCTTCATTTAGATTTTCAATATATTTATCTGAGCTGTGTAGCTCACCTTGTTAATAAACCAATGAAACATTTTAATAAACTTGGATTACAGGGGAAGAAAATTGTATGCAAATCCATACATATGTAGACACTGGTTTCATTAGTAGCCTGTTATCTTAGTGCACAGTTTTGAACTGTGACATATGGTGATAATTAAGAATTTAATCATCCTTTTTTTAGTGGTTTCCACTTCTGACTAAAAGAGTATTTATCATAAATCCCCAAATATATGTATTTTCTTGTCAAACAGGACATTATATTTTCTCTAGAAAATACTGGAAATCATTTAGAAAAGAGAAAGGAATTTCAGTAATCCTATATATCACTAATTAACTTTATTATATGGCTAGTGAAGACATAAAAATATGCATATTTTTAAAATAACTCTTTTACACATGACAATTAACCATTTATTTATTTATTCTTTACTTGTAAATTCACATGCATTAAGTCCGTATTTTCAATTTGAGATGGAACCAAACTGGTCATTTATTTGGTGATAGCACATGTTCATCACCTTGTTTCAGTTATTCTGCTCAAACGTACATTCAGGCAGTCAGTTATTGAAGTGTTTAATAAAGTTCCCTTTAAACATTGGATTTAAAAAGAGCAGATACTTTCTAAGGATGAACATTTTCGCTAGAAAGTTTAAAGTATTTAATTCAACTATTTTACATTCACCAATATTTTACATTAACTGCAATATTTCTATTTCATCGTAAGAGAAGAAATCAATCCATCGTATTAAGTCGTCCAAGTCTTACTGAGGCAAAGCAATGAAGTCAAGAGAATTTTAACTGCAGGAATTAAAAATACATATTTAGCTTTTTTTCCTAGTCCTCTGGCACATAATGCTATAACATAATGACCTGTGTGACCTGGGGTAGCGTAGACAAAATCCAAAATGTGGCACAGCTCAGACTTTAAATAATTATCTGGTAATGAAAGACAAATGTGGCTGTTCACGGTTACTTCTTCTTGCAGTGGTTTCTGTACCTGCTCCATGCCTCTCAGGGCTCCTTGTACAACAGAGAAGAATTTCCTGACATTTACGTCTGAAATGGGCGACATTATACAGAATTGGATTGACAGCAGAGTTGGCAAAAGTGAATAAGGCTATCCAGAAGAAAACTGATGGCAAAATATTTAAATCTTTTTTGTAGTTCTGAACTAAAATTAAAAAAATAATTACTATTATTGGGCTCCACATAATGAAGAAAGAGATCATCAACAGAAAGAGGGCTCGGAATAGTTTGTAGTCTTGCTGGGAAACACGAATCTGATGATGTTCTGAGTAGGCTAAACCAGCATTTAAACTTCTTCTTGATGCTTTTGTAATCTGCAGTAAAAGAGAAGAAAGCAACTTTCACTGAAACACATTTTTACAAGGGAAAAAGTAAATCTTGGCACAGCATATTTTCTTTTGAAAAGTGACTACAAAAAAGGCATTGCAGAATTCCATTTGTACTTTTTGTCAATGGTTCCACTTCAAATGTTCTCACTTCTCTAGCAATTCTTTTTCCTCTCAGCTGGGAACTCATCTCGATATTAGGCAAAGTGGTTGTTCTTTTCATGGCTCTCTACCAGTCATAAATACTTTTCAGCATAAAACAGTCTTAATTACTCATGAAATCCCACTAAATTCAAATTCTGAACTCATTTGTTCTATATAAAAAAACAACCCATTGATTTTTTTCACAAATGCAAACTGGAACATAGTTAACAATCCTGTTGATGCACAGGAAGGAATGCAATCCAATTACCTTACAGCCATGCTAATATCATAAGGTAGGTATTAGGAACATGAATTTATTAAAGTAACTAAATTATTTTAAATGTGAATGAGATTGTGCATTGTTTTGTGTCACACTTAGCTTTTCAGTCAGTAATCACAATTGCTTTCTATGAACTAACATGAAATCTTACAGATCCTTTTGTCACTATAAAAATCTGTGTCTTGTAAAAGTACTCTCTGATATAATAAAACAGAGTATGGGTAGCTTGGGAACCTAGTAGTAACGGGTGTGCATCATCTGTCATTAGGTAGAATAGTGAACCCAGTGACTTGCAGAAAACCCTAAATCCCCTGCTCTACATCCCTGTCTTCACTGAAGTTGGCAAGGCACAATTAAGTTTGTTACATTCATACATCTGATGCAAATAAAAAAACCCTGAAATATCTAGCAAACAAAGATTTATACTAAATAACTGAGACACCACTTTATCCCCTGCATGCATAAAGAAGGGATGTTTTCAAAAGCCTTGATCAATCAGCTGTCTATAAAGAAAAGTAAGAAGTTGTAAGACTTTTCCTACCACTTTTCCCTTCAGCAGAAACTACAAGAAGGATAACACTGATTCTAGCAACACTTCATAACTTCCTGGGGATGAAAATGTTTAGAGAGAGAAAGAGAGTAATCTGTCATTCTGCTTGCAGTTTTCTGAATTTGTCACAGAAATAAATACTCATTAGGAATCTAGACACCTTCTAAATATTTCAATAGAATGTAAGTGTATAAATCAAAACCTGTGAACCAAAAATGGGTTTCTTAGCAGCTGTTGAGGCTGAGAAGGAGACAGTATCACTAGCTGCTTCCCTGATTTAAAAGAAGCAGACAATTCTGATGTCCTGAGCATGTAAAACTATTCCAGCTTGATGATCTTCTGCTGTACCTATGTGGAATCCAGAAACTGGGCTAACTCCTCCAAACAGTCTAAACTGAGAGTTGTTCTCAGAGAGCACCTAACCTGTCTTAGTACGAATGAAGATTTCACAAAATGCAAAGGACTAATATCCACTTCTAATATAAAAGTAGGAAAACTGGGCTGGTACACTTCTCAGTCTCCACTGTTCAAAGCTACAGAATGTCCTCAACCAATACTTTTTTATCTGTCCCATATGAATAACTTCTGTCTTTCCTGTGGGAGCTGCACAGCCTAGAACTAAGAATGCAAGAAAGTGTTCAAGAGAAATGGGGTGGCAATTGTGGATCATTTTTTTGGTCTGCCCAGTATAGATATTTATCCTGGTCACCTGGACCACACTTAGACAAACAGGAACTTAGAGGTCAGGTATATATAAGCATGTAACTTTCAGAAAATAGACATCTTCTCTAGTTCTAGCCTCTGACAAAGTCTTGCCTGAGAGGCAGAACAATGCAAAACCAAATAAATTACAAATCATGGCTTCTAATCTATCATTTTTCCAGGGTTCTGGAAAGTGTTATGTAAAAATAATACTCAGTTTCAGAGTAAATTGTGAAATACACATTTGTAGTAGTAGCATATTTGTTAAAAATTTCAGGTCTTATATCTGTAGTCAGTCATCATCATCATCTTATCAGTGTTTTAATGTGAATACATGAATGCTTGGCATTCCTTCCAGCAATACTGAGAATCATGCTGTGTGTGCGCTGGCATCATAGAGCATTCTCATAAAGTCAGTGAGTCTGCTCTTGCAAATGGCTCAGGCATTGAGACATTCTTCAGCTCAATTCTGGTTGCTTCCCAGAGAGGGAGAAGATTCAGTTATATCCTGCTGTGGGCCTCAAGCCTTCTTAATTTCAGGGGAAATGGTAATGTATTTCAGCATGTCTGTTAGCAAGTTAGAAAAGAAACAGGAGCAGGGCAGCACAAGGCTGTGTTGTAATCAATCCAGTATTCCAAACATTGTTCTTGGTTTCTAGCTCCTATGTGCGATCTGTAGATCTTTCTCACTCTGCTTTTGGATAGTTTAAAAGGAATTTAGATGCTAATATAATGCTTGCTAGAATATCGATTAAAACTCTGTAGTGCTGGGTGTCTTGGCCTATATTTCAGCATATATGTTAAACAACATCCACTTAAAAAGAAAGTGGAAGCAGAGGATTTAATTTACAGGTTTTGTTGGCAACATTTGAAATTGTGGAGGATTAAGTATAATCTAATGACATCTGTGTACTAAAGACACATGCAGAAAGCCAGTAGATCAAAAAGTGGATGGGTTTTTTTCTAGTCCAGCCTTTCTCTGCTTTCTTACAAATCTCTTATGACTGGAGTTTAGACTCAAGGAAAGCAAAATCTAGTTTTTAATTATTTCAAATGCTAGACTCTTTCAGCACTTAGGAGATTGACAGTCTTTAAATATGAACAGCATATAAATGGAGAAGTGTATTTAATACTATATATATATAGGAAGACAATGAGCCTCTCTGGTAATGGGCTGTTGGAGCAGGTTCTTAATTGAAATGTATAGGCTGTTATGTGCAGGTTGAAACACTTCATTTTATATCACATACTTATCATTTATTGAGCAAACGATGCTTGTTCACTTTATGTGTATTTGTATTCAGTGACAATATGCTGATGCCCAGTGAGTTACTGTTTACTTCCCTTTGTTTCACAATAAAACTTAAAGGAAAAACATACCTGTAAGATTTTGGAGTAACTGATGACAATGACTAATCCTGGTATTAGGAAGAAAACAATGGCAAAGGTTGTATCCCAGGCTGTTTCTCCTGCAGTGCTGGGCCAATCCAGGGTGCAAATTTTAATGTCCTACTTACAAAGAAATGAAGAAAAGTAATGTTGCACCATTCTTTTCAGTACAGCATTATCCTTATCTCCTTCTATGCTTATGGGAAAAAATGACTAAACCAAGACTGTGAAAACTTTCTATTTAGACAAAGTAGTTAAGTAATATATTAGTTGATGGTTTTAAAAGTCCATGCAATTACAAAGAGATGTGTCCACAACTGGAATACTCACATTAATTTCATGTCAAATGCTAATGGCAACTTTAAAATTGAAACTTACAGACCCTAAACTTAATCATTTATTCAAGTGTCACGTTGGGTGCACATTTGTATGAATTTCGAAAAATTAGGCAGAAAAATCTGTGCGTGGCCATTTTGTACAGAGGGGGCTGCGGGTGCAGGACAACTCTCCCAGGATCCTGATCCTTCGGTAAGGGGAAGTAAGCTGAAAAGGGGATCTCTGAGCCGCACTGAGGAACGAAAAGAGAATCCCAGCCGATGCGCGTTTCCCAGCCAACGGGACGGTCCGCCGGGAGAGCGGGTCGGGGGCCGCCGGGGGGAGCTCCGGCAGCTTCTCCGGCCACAGCCGCGCACCTGTCCTGCACGCAGAGCGCTGCCCGCCCTGCAAGCGATCCCCTCGCTGACCGCTCTCCCGCNTACGCTCGCCCTCACCTGGCCGGCGGCGGCGGGCAGCCGCACCACGGTGAAGAAGCAGCAGAGCGGGAGGGTGGCGAGGGCGGCGAAGCCCCAAATGAGGAGCAGGGCGGCGGCCAGCACCTTGCGGCGGCGGAAGGCGGCATGGCGCAGCCGGGCGATGCTGACGACGCGCTCCAGGCTGACGGCCGACAGGGAGAGGATGACGACGGTGCCGCTAAGGCTCACCACATAGAAGAGCAGGTGGCAGACGACGTCGCCCAGCACCCAGGACTCGGTCCAGCGCACGACGGCGATGAAGGGCATGGCGCTGATGAAGAGCAGGTCGGCGCAGAAGAGGTTGAGGACGAGGCAGTTGGCGGCGCAGAGCCGGCGGGGCCGCCTCACCAGCAGGCAGATGCCCCAGATGTTTCCCGCCAAGGACAGCAAGAAGATGGAGGCCAGGGCAGATGACTCGCCGATGCGCAGGGCCGTCACATTGCGGCCCCTGAAGTCTGAGAAGAAGGGGAAATAGGTCCTGTTCCCTCCTGATATGGCCCTGGACCACGGCATGAGGGTGGCCAGTGGGCATGAGAGACCCACCGTGGACGGTGGCACCAGCCCTAGGGGAAAGGCTGCGCTCCCAACCACCACGGCGGCACCTGGGGTGCCCTCCCAGCACAGAGCCAGGGGATGACCGCCATCCCCCTCCCTCCTCTTCCTCCTGCCCCTGCCACCAAGGGCTCGGCCGTGCCAGCCGGGCGGTTTATGGCCCTCGCACTGGAGTGGAACAAGGAAGTGGGAGAGTAAACACGGTGGAGCTCACACAAAGGCGAGGCCACAGTGCGTGGGGCGGCAGTGAGGGGCTGCCCGACAGCTCCCTGGGCAGGGTGTGGGTCAGCACGCTGGCACCTCTGTGCCCAGGGGCCCAGGCCCACCCACCTCATTGAGGGGCGGCCCAGCTCCGGTCGGCTCGGCTCTCGAGGCAGGCCCCTGGGGTGCCAGTGACCCGGGGAAGACACCCAGTCTGCTCCCATCTAATGCGGGTGTGCATGGCTTAAAACCACGGATGGTTGCCACATCACTCTGAGAGCTCTCCTCAGGAGCCTGGGATGACTAGACTAACCTAGGGTGAAAAATAAAAAAAAAAGAGGAATTTACCCATCGCCTCCTGTATTGACAGTGGCATTTGGAAACAGTAGACCTGTGAATTGCTTGTCCTAACTGTGGAGAAGGCTCACTGACATGATTTTGGGGATCTGTTTACAAAATTGATCTAGACTCTCGTTCACCTGTGTTACGAGTTCTTGCTGAAGAAGCCTGTTAAAGTAAGACCAATCTAGAAAATACCTTATTTTCTCTGAACTTCAATTCCTAGAAGCAGTTGCTCAGATTGTAAACAAAAGTAGGGCTTTCCACTTAGGCTCTTCACTCCAGATGACTTTGAAATGGGCTGGGAGCGAAGCATGTAAATTGTCACAGACAGGCAGATAATGTCTCGTAAAAGAAGATAAAATGTTGTCATAAAGTATGTAAACAGTTGTGTAACTTTAGACAGCTCTGGGGGAATTGATTTGGCTGAGTGCCAGTGTAGGTGCTCAAGGGTGCATTTACAGGCGCGATGTGCGGATCTAAACCTTTTGATTAGGTGAGAGTCATTACTCCAAACCGGTGTGCCCCAGGGAGCAGGTGACGGGCGGTGCTTCTGCAGTACCCGGGGTGTGACCCTGCCGTGAACCATTTACGCAACAGCATTAGCGGGGATTCCAGATTAGTGGGGATTCCAGAAACTCGGTCCTTTGAAGGGACAATCTCCTAATGAGGGATGACAAGAGTGACATCTTTCCTGGACTGCTTCCCACGTCTTTGCCAGTGCAGAATTTGCATTTATTTTAATTAGCATGTTTTCTCCTGAACTATAGGTGGTTCTAGCCATCTATGCCATCTCATCAAACAGGGAGTTTGCAGGGCAGCCTAAACAGGTGGACGAAATACTCCTGCGGACTCCTGCTGATTGATGACTATGAAATGTGGGCACAATTGCTGTTAAGTGGGATGGGCTATAAACTCAAGTGAAGATAATAAGAAAACTTGCAAAGATTGGGACTTTTTTCAGCAAGTGACACAAGTGACTGGCAAGTGTCTTGATATACATACTTTATTCTACATCATTTGATGGGAGAAAAAAAATCTGCACCCATATTACAAAAAATTCAGTAAATTTAAAAGACCTACTGATTTTTTATTAGTATTTATGATCAACACTTGGCATATCTAGCCGTTATTCAGATTGGTTGTGCTATGGACTGATTCTTAAAATGATTAGTGAATCTTCAAATATAGCTCTACCTTCCAGTTGCTACAACCTCTTAGGTCTGGGACTTTTTACGAGCTGGCAAAGTTCTGGGCAGCTGGCAGTAGCAGTGGTGTGGTCAGCTCTAAATAATGGCACAGATTTGGGAAAAAGCTATTGTTAATAGTCTGGTTGTACCTGTGTGAAAACTTGGGAGGCATTAAAAGGATAGGGGGAGTGGAGGTGGGGCAGCTGGAAATGGTAGCACAAATAAATGCAAATTTTATTATTAATAAAATCTTTAGCCCCTTTGACATTAGTGGAAAGTTAAATTAGAAACTGGCCCTGTCAATTCAGGGTAAAAGTAAACATATTTGAAACAGAATAGGGGAAAGAAGACAGGGAGTGAAACATCCAAAGCTGCATTATTGAAAAAATAAAGATAATTTCAGTCAGGGAGGAAAGGAATGCCAGAGGAGCAGAAGGTTTGAAAAGGAGAGGATGTGTGGAAGTATCTGGGTAGACCTTTGATCTTCTTTAGAAAGGATCACCTTTAGCTTTGGTCCTTAGGTGTGAGTGAGAACCTTACTTACTTGGCATAAGCCCATTGTTTGCTCAGGAGAACCAAATTAAAATGCTGCTTTTGGTATGCTATTAGTGAGTGAACTTCACACTGACCTGGGTACAAAATCCTGGGGACAGCAGAGGTGTGAAGAAACATGCATGTTTCCATCAGGTTTGATCAAACTAATGGGGGTTCCTTGCAGGAGCAAAAATAGTCTGATTACTCATGGGTCTAATGGATCCATTATCTAAAGGAGTAGCTTTCTTTTCCCTCCCATGAAGTACAAAAGTTGTATTTGCTGTTGGGTAGGTCTAATCATAGCAACCATCACAACGTGAATTCTGAGGAAGAGAGGAATGGTAACCTCAATAGAGCTACTCTGGCTTTACTGTAATAGGTGGATGCTGTGTGTGGTATGTGCACCATGTGCTTATGACAAGGAAGTGATTAACAGAATGCCTGGAAACCTGACATGATTGCTTAACTTATATAATTTTTTTAACCTATGTTTGCTTTTATGCTCAGAGTCAAACATGGAGTCAACTCAGATTTCATTGTTCTAAGTTAAATGAGAGCTGCTGAGACCTCTGTGGAGCTGGTTTGCCAAACCTAGCAGGGAAAAATCTTGTTTCCTTTTTTGTGGATGTTTTCTTCATCCCTAATGAAAGCCCAAGCTTTGGCCTTCCCTATTGCAGAAAAGGGCTGTTACCTGATACCATTAGACAAGCTCTGCTTTTCTGATTGTTCCCCTGGCAACCATGAACTGTTGTGACAGATGGGGATCAATCAGCCTTTATTTCTTGAGCATTAAGAAATATTCCCAGAGAGAGGGACCACTTGGGCTAGGTGACTTTGGGAGATGGGAGTTCTTATTCCATTTGGACATGATCTAATAAGGGGTTTTGCCTTATTTATGCATCCTCTTGCATGTAGATTGTTTAAGTCTTTGTCTACAGGTGCACTTGTATCACAATGGGTAAATAGCACTGACCTCTGTAACAGATGAATTGCACATTTAATGTTTGCTAAGTGATGTAAATTAATTTCATTAGAAATGTTGGCTCTTAGTCTTCACAAGAAAGGTTGCAAGCTTGTAGATGACTCATGTGTCTGCACAATAAGGTTTTTAGCATACATTTCAACCAAGGTTAGCTTTCTATTTTCATGTTTGCTCTTACGTATCACACTGCAGCTGTTCTGCTTCTAGATACTATGAATCCTGTGCCTAAGTTACACCATTGTAAGGTATGTCTCAAATACAAGTCTGTTTTGATTTATTTTGTTTTTTAGGAAATTTTCTAACTGTTCCCCCACTTTATACTTTCATTTCAGTGAGCCAAAGTGCTTACACCAATGCGTGAGGGATAATTTTAAACTTTCAGTGCAAATATAAATGTATCTGTTTGTTTACATATAGTAGCAAGCTCACACATTCCTGTGTCCAGTGAAAATAGCTAGGTGCTTCACATATGTCATCACGTCAAAAACTAATCCCTGTTTTTTTCTGGGACATGAGCAAGTTAGTTTCTTCTGGGAAGTCTCATTCTGCTGTGGTCAGTATCCATCAGAAGCTGGTGTGCTTCCTGGGAAAAGTGTCAGTGGTGCTGTAGTTTCAAGCTGTAGCAGGAGCATAACTGACCAAGGCCTCAGCCAAAAGCAGAGTGCCCAATAATAATGTCAGTAGATGTGCTTTCTAATAAAAGCTGGGTCAGCTTTTGGTCCCCAAGACCACCAGAAATTTTGCCAGCATCAGCATTGAATGATTTCTTTGTGGCTTGCAGTAAGGAAGGGGTTTCTCTCGGAACCAAGTGCAAATTAAGAACATAATCCACATAACATAGAATTCCCCTGGAAGGTCACGTTTCCTATTTTGCTGCATGTTAACCAAGCTTCACCCGAGTGACTGAGCTCCAGCTAAACTGTTATAACTAAATGAGATTTTTCCTTAACAGTTTCAGAAACTGTATTACACTTACACATCTAGCCCATGGATTTAGGGAATTTATTAGTGAATACAGGACACCAGAAGGGTTTGTTTGGACATTGCAGGATTTGGTAGAACACTCTTACCAAGGCACTGAGACCCTGAGTGAGTTTTTTGCAGTCGGATGTTAAAGTGCCACTGGACCTTTGCTTAACTTTCAGGTGTGCATTAAGTTACTTACATTCCTGCTAATGAGCTTTGATGCACAGACATCAAAACAAAAGCTATTTACGAGCTAAACTAAACTTGTCACCAGCCTCTCATGCTCAGATGTACTCAGACATTCCCTAATAGATTGGTCTGTGGGATGGGTGCTGTGCAGAGATCACAGATATCATTGTTTCCTCTCAAAGTCAAGAACTCAGTGATTAGAGTATGCTCTTATTCGTGAAGCTTAAGGAGACTCGGCTTGCTTTTTCTTCCCTGATGTCTCATCTTAGAAGAGTAACTTGTTGGGGTTCTTCAGGTCAGAACTGGGATAGCAGCTTTACTTTTAAAAGCCACATATTTCTGAAATAAGGTCTACACTGCTTGTCTGCTGCAAAGAACATGTTTATATTGTCAGTCTTCTCCTTAGATAGCATTAAGCTAGGGCTGGAAAAACAGAAAAATCAATCTTGCAACAGCAATGAAGTTCAAATAATGCTTTAAATTCTGCTGTAAACCCCTCTGGCTTCCCTAATATAATGCCAATCATGTTATTTCCCACACTGTTTATGGTTTTCATTATCAGTGGCCATTTGAGATGACTGATAAGATGTAACTTGGAGCTTCCCATAAACTGAGTGTGGAAAGCATGTATACCTTAATTAGGCTGTAGACTTTTCTATCTAGTTGAATGAGATAATACTGACCCTATCAAGCTTGTTACACTGATAAAACTAGCATTTCCAGTGACACACAGTGTGCAGATTCACCAGTCTGGAATTGATGAGGGAAATTAAACCTGGTCGCGCTTCCGTCAAGAAGGCAGCTGGTTATCACCATGATAAGGTCCCAGGCTTCTTTCTTACAGGATATTTTGAAGCACCTTATCTTGCTCTATCTTTTTGGAACTATTAATTCAGTATAAAATACTGGAAATTTTGGTTGGTCATGCAGACCACAAACTGAGTGTTCCTATGTGCTGGTTGGGGAGCTCTGTTCCAGCCCTGAGGGGGGGCTGGTTGTGAGGGGAGGTCTCACTTCATGGATGCATGTCCTGTTTGAAGCCTGGTTTTTTGCGAGAGACTCATTTGACATTGACAATGTTAGAAGAGAATTTACATCTGTAAATGTACTCCATTTACCTCTCCTTTCTGTGCACAGAGCCTTTCTTGAGCAGTCATGTTTCTCGCTTGGCCAGCTCCCACTCAGGACCACCTTTCTGAATCTTCTTCCTGGAGCATCTTAGGGAGGGGAGCCTAAATGCCCCAAATACCAAAGAACCAGACACCATGGTGCTGTTTGTTAAAACAATGTGGGAATGAGGAATTAGGTGACATCAAGTTGTGCTTGTGTCATTTATGCTGTTTTTTAGCAGAATAGTGATGCATGAGTGCTAATATTGATTTGAAACAGCTTTGTCTGCTTAGACTAGAAGTTTATACAGACATAGGAATACCAGTAATTTTCCAGTGGAGAAACACAAGATTAAACTGTTTTAATGACTTCTAGTGCAGTAGATACTAATTTAGCATATAGCAAAGAGTCAGTGCAGAAGAACCATGGTGGCTTTTTAATTTAAATCTTATTGTGTTTGTTTTTCTTGCAGGTCTTTATGCGTCATTAAAAACAAGGCTTCAAGGCACTGTGAGAAATCAGTGGCTGATGTCCCTGACCCAAGGCAGACTTGCCTGTCAGGGATGGTTTAGGTAGTTATGTAAGTGTCCCCATAGATCTCCAGTGGTGGAGATTTCACAGCCTCTGTAAGCAATGTGTTTCACTGCTCATCTGCTCCAACCACCAGAAAGAATTTCCTTATCTGTTGCAATTTTGAACATGTTACTCTTCTCACTGACTCTTGGAAGACTTTTTTTTTCTTTCCTCTGTATGAAATTTTGACATTTTTATGGGTTTTTTTTAGACTGGATAAGCCTGGTTCTTCCATGAATTTGATCAGATATCTGAAAGACTTCTACTACATTCGTATTAGTCTGAATTGTTCTTGAAGTATAATACTCAAAATCAACATAACTGTGTGAAAGATGGTTGTCAAAACCAAGACTAAAAGCTGCACAAGCAAGTAAGTTATTAGAAGTTGATTCATTGATAAAAGGAAAATAACAGAGCCATCTTTCAGTTTTAATTTCACAAGCAGCTCCCCTTATGGAAAAAAAATTATGTGGAGTTTTAGCTATCTTTCCAGCCACCCAACATTGCATCAAAACCATTTAATTTGCTGTTTTAAAAAACCAGTGTGAAAGCTAGGATTTATAAATATGCTAGTATTGGTAAACTATTGTATTAGCCCCCAAGCTTCCCTAGATCAACATTTTCAAATAATGCAGACTTTCTGCTAGGTTGAAATTCAATTACTTGAAAGGGACATAACAGAAAAAGGCTCCTGAAATTGTAAACCCAAAGAGCTTGAAGCAACACAAACATTGCTGTTGCTTCCTGCTTTAAAAAGAATTATACTTACAGCTAATTAATTAACCAGTGAGGTGAGCACGTTAGGCACAAATTTCTCTTTCTTACATGTAACTAAAGAGAAGAGCAGCAGATCTTCTTCGTTAACTTTCAGAATAAAAAAAAAAACAAATTGAGATTTCTTAGCTTCTGAGGAATGGAAAAAAAGCACTGATATGATCTGCATACCGCATGAAGTTGGGGTTTTATAGTTGGTTTTAATTACATGTAAGTGGTAACAATAGTATTTGTGGGTCTGCTTTCAAAGTGTTTTACTTCACTAGAATGTTATTTTGGTATTTTGAAACATATACCACATTAATGGCCTGTATAAATTTATCAGCAAGGGGGTTTTTATGCTTAGTTGTAATATTTATCAGGTAGGACTAAATCCATTGTTAAAGTTCAGAAAAGGTGGAATGAAAAAACTTTTTAAAGGTTATCACATTATCAGCTTTCTGAGTCTCCCTCTACCAGCTTCTAATGTGGAAGTGTTTTATGCTAATTTAAGAAAGCCTCAGAACTACTGAAGAGTGCTGACCTGTGGTAGGCAAACCTATTTCATTTATAATACATAAAAGATCAGGATTTCCTTCTGCAGGAACTATGCTGAGTATGCAGCTGGGAATAGAATACTAGCTGATTAAGGTGTTGTTAAAAGACAAACTAACTTAAACTTTCAAAAGTAGTTTAATTAGAGATTAAAATTGTTATGCTGCAATGGAAAGCACAGTTATTATCCTGAATTAAAAATCTTTAAAAAGATATGAGATTAAGACTATTTCCCTCATGGCAGAGCCTTGAGATTCTTAAGCATAAGTTCTGTTTTACTCATTAGTTTACCATATCTTTGGTCAGAAAAGCTGTTGCTAACAACTGAGCAAATTGTCAAATACAAAGATTAGCCCGAGACAGACAATGAAATTGAAAAGTGGATAGAGAGTGGCTAACACAATAAATCTGGCAGAGGTATTTCAGGTATAAAGATAATACCTTTTAATATTTTCTTTCTCATGAACACTGGATTTAGTTGACAATAACATCACTTGATAACATATGTTATTGAAAATAACTTGGAGAACACCTTCATCTTTAAGAATAAGTTTTAACCCTCAGGGATTAAGGTGAATATGCTGGGGTAGATGCACGCAGTTTTGCAGCAAAGCACAACGGAAAAAGCTGATACTGGCAAGCAATCAGAATCAGCAGGCCAGAGAAAGATACACCTTGGGTGTTTGTGTGTCCTCAGCAAACCGTAACTTGTAAAATAAGTAAATTTATTCTTAACTAGTGTATCTTCGTAAAATTTCCTCATTTTAGTAATTCCACAGAGTTCTGTGGAATTCCACAGAATTTCCAACTTCTTGTTGGGACTTCACTACAAATTCAAGGAACGAAATACTGACAGCACATTCAAGTAGGTGCTAGAGAAAAATAACACTGCAATTACAAATCCATTAGGGGTTTTTTTTGCCAGTTTCTAATTTGTTGCCAGGATTAATCATTAATTTGTGTTTTGTATTAATACCAAAATACAATGACACTTCAAATCCACTAGAGCAATTTGTTAAAAACTTCACTTTGGGCCATTTGTCAAGTCTAAGGTTGAATAACTGACATTTTCCAACTTTAACCTCTAAAATACAGAAGCAAAACAAGTTTAATTCAGCCTAATTCTATATACAAACTTCAAAAAAGGCCTCTGACGTTGTCTGAAACACAAACTTTCTTAGGCACCAAGGAAAGTTTGTGTTTGCTAGGAAGTTAGTTTTTCTGAGATAAAACCTCGGTCAGCATTTTAGTCACCCCTGACTGTGGTTCAGGATAATCAGCTACTTAAGATCGATGTTTTCAACATTAATCTTAAGCAGCAAAGATCTAACATGTCCCTCCTGAGTTTTTATGTATCAAGATGTTGATATATTCCACATATATTTGATACATAACACATGTATGTATATATACTATAGACACTACACATATATACACACACCATGTATAAATAAATATATATATATAT